>VWYH01005371.1:238752-462899 GCA_013399365.1 Pampusana beccarii | reverse complement strand
ATAAAGGGGGAGTGTCACGAGGATGGAGCCAGGCTCTTCTCAGTGACAACCAATGATAGGACAAGGGGTAATGGAATCAAGATGGAACACAAGAGGTTCCACTTATGTTTGAGAAGAAACTTCTTCTCAGTGAGGGTGACAGAACACTGGAACAGGCTGCCCAGGGAGGTTGTGGAGTCTCCTTCTCTGGAGACATTCAAAACTCACCTGGACGCCTTCCTGTGTAACCTCATCTAGGTGTTCCTGCAGGGGTATTGGACTAGATGATCTTTTGAGGTCCCTTCCAATCCCTAGCATACTGTGATACTGTGATGACAACTCTGCTGCAATCAAGAGTCAGACTAGATGGCCCGTGTCCCTTGTTCCACTAGATCGTCCTCTGTGCTCACTGAAGCATTCCTCTGAACCAGCCTTCTGCAGCACGATGAACTGGAGCTACAGAGGAACCAGAGACTCCCTCTGGTTCATGTCTTCTAAGGCACCAGACAGTTTTAAGGACCAAGGCAAATATTTTCTTCCATCACCTCCTCTTCCAATGAGGGCAGCAAGTGTGGATGTGTGCCCCACACACATTGCCAAAAGTGTAAAGGCTACGTTTCTTCTTCTGAAATTGTGTTGCAGGAGTGAGCTCTGACTGTGGTGAAAAGATATATTTCATTGACTGTTCACAGCTCTTCCAAAAGTCTCCTTTATTTGTGTGAATGATAGTTATCCCTCGGTATTGTAGTGGGAAATTTTGTCTGAAAAAAACGGATCCTGAGGTATGTAGTAATAGGGAAAGAATTGTTTTTCAAACAGGAACATTTGGCTTTCCAGTTTTTGTAACTTCTTACAGGCTCCACAGTGTCCTGTACCATTTTGCCTTCCTTCTGTAATGTCGTGAAACAGCTGAAGCTTTTTATGTATTTGTAAAACTGCATCTACTGTTTTGAACAACCCGTGTGGCCATGACAAATTTATGACTTACTGGCATTTCAACTTTTCTTCAGAATTGCTGGTTTATCCATAAACAATAGTATGACTTTTTTTTCTTAAAATGCGTTTCCTTGCCAATTATTCAGCTTCACAATTACAAGAATAACTGCATTAAGGTTGTGCTTGCAAATGTATCTGGCTGAGTCATTTAAAATGTATTAAAAACAAGAATGAGATCATGTTCTAAAATATTTTATTTTTGTATTTCCAATTTTCTTAGATGAAGCCAGTGGTATTGCCCCTGTTCAAGTCAACTATATTTCTTCAAAAAGTTGCTCTATTACTGATGACAGCTACGGTTGTCTAGCATCAAACATTCCTGCTTTGGAATTGATGGCTTTATATGTAGCAGCTGCCATGCACGATTATGATCATCCTGGTCGTACAAATGCTTTTCTAGTTGCTACGAATGCACCTCAGGTAAGAAAGTCTTCAACCACAGAATTATTTGTCTGTATCTGAAAAGAGAATAATGAATATTCTTCTCTTCTATATCCCTCCTGTAGCCTGTTTAGGATCATTTGCCCAATTTAAGAAATGGGGAAATCAATTTGTGCTTAACTTGTGTAATACTTTTTTACTCCTGATAAATTCCATTGTGTTTCCTGTGTATTGGTTGTATATGTGTATAAAAATAATTTTCAATTTACCAAATTGAAAATAATGACAAAAATCAATGCAGGTTAGAGTAAAAGATTATTTCATAGAGAGCTGGCCCCAGGACTGTCTAAACAGGTAATTCATGAATATCTTACATTTTGGGAATCCTCTGAAATCATAGTGGTGTCAGCAATTACTGTAAAAACACATTCCTCTAATGATCCAATGAACTGCATCACCTAAACTCTGTATTTCAAAGTAGTCCTTTATGGTAAATAGCCATTACCAGTAAGGGAGGGTGAGTAAAATAAGAAAAAATCAGCAAGGCATCCTTGCTTTTGTCTCCCATATTCAACGTTGTTATTACAACAGAGAGCAGAAAGAAAGGAGATGCTGTGCTCTTTAGGGTGTAAAAGGCTAAGACGAAAGGTAAAGGGGTGGGTAAAGCTGAATAAAAGAGCAGATAGGAAAAAAAAGAATTGAGGTAGGGAAGAACTGGAAGGAAGAACACTGGAGAAAAGATGTCTACACTGCATGGCAAAATACTTTTATTTAAAGAGTGGTATATTATCTGGGGAAGCATATTTATGATGGCTATTTGGATCTCTCTTAATAACTTAGAGATAAGAAACTTAAATAGTAGTAATAATAACAACATCAGCAACAATAATAATAATAGTTAATCAGAAACCAATACAACTTGTCAAGAGATGGAAAGTTTAAAAGTGAACTTTCCAGTCACTTTTCGACAATTCCTTATTGTAGAAAAGGTTCAGAATGTAGGCAGTTATGTATTATATTTCTGCTGAAAACAGGATAGAGGGAAGAATAAAACCAAGAAAAACTGACACTTATCTCCAGTTTTCAAAAATAAACATATTCATTTTGTTAATAATCTCTTCCTCAAAACATAAATATTATTTTTGCAGTTTTCCAAATAATTGTTTTCAGGTCCTATTTAATCTATATTCAATTAATTATTTTCTAGGATGTTTTGTATAAACACGGGAGTTGTGAGTAAAATCTACTACTGTTTTAATATTTTAATTAACTCATTTGCCGTCAAAATGTACTCATCAGCATTAAACATAGCACATTAAAAGCCAGTGATACTCCACACTGTTTTGCATTAACCACAGTTCTTATATGCTTTGGAGGTCTTTTCCATTTTTTTTTAAACAATAGGGGAATTAAAAGTGCATATACTTAGATCTGGTTTTGGTTTGGATTTTTATGTTGTGTGGTGTTTTGTTGTTTGTGTTTTGTTTTGTTTTCCTTCTGTATGTGGTTTTTGTTTTAGTTTGGTGGTTTTGTTTGGTTGGTTATGTCAGTGTGTGTGCTCCACACACAATGCCAAGAGTGTAAAGTCTGCATTTTAAGTGGTTTGTGTATGTGTCCACAGTGTGAATGTAGAAGTAACTAAGACATCATTAAGGACTTTTAAGGAAAGAAAAAACTTTGCTACTTGTTTGGGCTTTTCTCATCTGCCATTTTTATTTCACTTTAACCGTCAAACTAGGAGGCAAAACATAATTTCCAGTAGTTGGTTTGTTGTATTTTTAAATTAAGATTTTCTGACTAGCCCTTAAGTTTCACAGTATTAAATTATAAATTTAAATTTAAATGTTTACTCTGTCATTTATGATTCTGTTTTCTTTGGGTTTGTGGGTTTTTTTGTAGGCTGTTCTCTACAATGACAGATCAGTCTTAGAAAATCACCACGCTGCTTCTGCCTGGAATCTTTTCTTATCGAGACCAGAATACAACTTTTTATCAAATCTTGATCACGTAGAATTCAAGCGTTTTCGTTTCTTAGTGATTGAAGCAATCCTTGCCACAGATCTCAAGAAGCATTTTGATTTCCTTGCAGAATTTAATGCCAAGGTTTGTTACATTTTAGTGTTTGTGCTGAGCAGGTTGTGATATACTGATGTTAGTGTTGCTACTTAGTAGTTGTTAGTATTAATAACTTGCATTTAAAGTTCTATATTATTTAAATTTAAGTTACTATAAAATGCAAATAGAGTCTTTGCTTTGTACAAACCAATTGTAGATTGTTTTGTAGATTGCCTAATAAGCGTAGCAGATGTGACATAGGGGCCCACAGGAGACCTCGATCATATCTCACATTTCTGTCTTGTGAAGGATACTAAGTGAATTTTTTTTTACTATATAAGACAAAAAATTATATAGAAAAATTAATGCCGGTTTCTGTTGTGCAAAGTCTGAAAAAAATAACTTTGATTAATAGTTTTAACTTAATTTAAAAAAATGTATGCGCTCAACCTAGGTGAATGATATCAACAGTCATGGTATAGAATGGAGCAATGAAAACGATCGCCTCCTGGCCTGTCAAATATGCATCAAACTGGCAGATATTAATGGCCCAGCAAAAGTTAGAGAGCTGCATCTGAAATGGACAGAAGGCATTGTTAATGAATTTTATGAACAGGTGAGTCTGGAAAGTGTAATTTACTCTCTTTCAAGAACAGGCAGATGATCAGTTCTTTGCATCATGAAATGTATAACTAGATAACACGTTATTTTTTGTGTTAAATCCTCAGGTAAGGTATTTCCATCTTCTCTTTCTGAATACTGAGAATTTATTTTTATAGGTAGCTTACTAACATAATCTTTTACTTCCCATCAATTGTGTTAAAAGCTTGAAAAAAACAAGCTCCCTCGCAGTGTTGTCCATTTTTCAGATATTAGTGTTTTGGTTGGTTTGGTTGTGGTTGTTTTGGTTTGGGTTTTTTTGGGGGGTGGGTTTTTTTGTTGTTTGTTAGTTTTTGTTGGTTGGTTTGTTTGTTTGTCTTAGGATGATGCTGATAAACCAAAATAACTTCTTCCACTTTGGGAAGTTAAGTTCACTGGAATGTTTCCAGGTCAAAGAGTATGGAGAGAATCCTCAAGACTGGAAATACATATTGAGCTAACAGTGCAAAGACAGAAAATACGTTAAAACTTTAAAAATTAAATATTAAAAATACACATTAGTAACTAACAGTATCAAAATGTAAATATTATTTTATGCTAGAACTTTGATAAATAATAATATCAAGATTAACTGGAAAAAAGTCTGAAAATTTGTTGCTTATTTTTACATTTACAAATTCTGTAAGCTCCCCCCCAAATACATTCTACATTTCTACTCTGTTATTTTTCTGTAGTCAGCTTTCTGAGTAGTTAACTGTTTATGAGGCAACGACCACGGACTGAAAATTATTTTTTTGAACCAGAAAGATAGAAGTAAACAGCAAAATCACATGGGTGATTTAAGGAATAGAAATAATAATCCGAAGTGCTTACGCTTACTGTAAGACCTGAGTATTCTAAGTTGCTCCTTTAGGAAAAACTTTTTCATAAAACAATCAGGTCCACAAAAGTGCTGGGGTAAGTGATTTTAACTCGGGGTTGTTTAGGAGCAGCTGCTTGATATTTTTTTTTTTTTTCCTCCAATTTATAAAACAGGTAAAAAAACCAAACCACTTTATTCCAGATGTTATAGTTCATTTCATTCCACAACTTTTTGGGGAAGACATTTACCAGAATGCATTACTCTACCTGATTACTTTCCCATTTTCTCTGTTCATCAGCTCAACAATTGAAGTCAAATATCTGCCTCTGCTGGAGCTGTCCTGTAATAGCAGAGGAACAGGAGCTCTGGTAGAACTAGGTCTTCATCCATGCACAAAGATATCTCACAGCAAAGCTGAAGGGAGGATTATGGGCTATGGAAGGCTGAGTCTTTGTTTAAAATTGGCCTAATTACATTTTCATTCACTTAGTCTAGACTATTACTGCCTCTAGTAAAAAGATACAATCCATCCATTACTTGGTTCCTTAAAAGTAATCTTTAGAATAAAAATGTAAAGTTAATTTTACAAGGTGTTCTGGTAATCTTTTTCATTTTGTTTTCAGGGTGATGAAGAAGCAAGTCTTGGATTACCTATAAGCCCCTTCATGGATCGTTCTTCTCCACAGCTTGCAAAACTCCAAGAATCTTTCATCACTCACATAGTTGGCCCCCTTTGTAATTCTTATAATGCAGCTGGGTTGCTTCCAGGGCAATGGGTTGATGAAGAGGAGGAGGATACAGAAAGTATTGAAGATTATGATGGAGCACAGTTAGAGAGTGATGATGAAGAAATGGAAGATGACCTCATTTTAAGTAAGTTTGTCTATTTCAGTTGGTGCATAAGGTTGTCATTTAATAAATTCAGACATAGACATGATGGCTGAAATCATGTAGTACAAATATTGTAGATTTTGTGATTATGCTGCTTCATAAATACTAGTCTTTTAATAAAATCTCTGTTAATACCAGGATACTTGCAATTTGAAACAGAAACTCTTTAGCCTTTGCCATGTCGTTATTTAAATATTCTGAATAAAAGCATCCATGGTTTTTGCTGAAATTTGTATCTCTCTTAAAATGTGCCATTGGTTTTGTATGTGTAAAATATAATTACTTTGAATCTTGAACAATCAAATATGCTTATAATTTTACAGAAGCTCAAAGAAAAAAAGGTAGACGAATATTTTGCCAGCTAATACACCATCTCAGTGAAAATCACAAAATATGGAAGAAAGCGATTGAAGAGGAAGAAAAAAATAAAGCTGAAGGAGCTAAACTGCTGACTGAGATCTCATCTTTACCTCAAGCAGATGAAATTCAGGTTATCGAGGAAGCTGATGAAGAAGACGAGCGACAACTAGGAGAAGACAAGACATGCTAATAAAATTTCAGCAGTGGTGTCCAGGATGACGATAGCCTATTTTTTTCTCACTGTGCTGACTTTAGCCTGACGCAGGTCACATAAAATTTAAAGGCCTTAATACTGTGAGAGGATTCTTTCTACTCTAGTGGAATCCCACTCCTATGCACTTTCGCCACACAGAATATGAAACTTTATTCAAAGATTGAGTATTGTGTACCCTGATGCAAAGTTCTTTATGCCTGATATAATGATATCCTGATAAAATGCTGCCTTGCTGAATATGGAACTCTTATTTTCCTTGAGGTACCTGCAATTTTTGAAAACATTCAGTTACTTCAATTTACCAAAGTGGCAAGAACTTTTGCTAACAAGGAAACACGGGATGAACCCTAATATTGTCTTGAGTTGTTTATTTCATGTTGGTTTTGAACATGAATAAGAAAAAGTCTGTGCCTATAGGAAAACTGTGTTACTGTTGCAGTGCAAGCCTGTTTGGGGTGTCTACTTAGTGCAGTAGTGTGCTTAACGTAGTCATCTCAGAGCACCTCTTCAAGGACTGTGACATGAATGCTGAATTCTTATATTTGTGGTTTAAAAAGGAAAAAAATCCAGGTGCATCTATTTCTGATGCTTTTTATTATTGTGCATAATCTGATGTTTTATTTTTGCAGAAAATATTCAGGTTTGCAGTGGGTGTTCATGAGAATTCATTGAGTACAAGGCTGTTATCATCTGTTGCCTTGCTGTCTTGTGGTAGAACATTAAAAACCTGTTCAGCTACTTAAATTATTAAGTAATTCTATTCTTTTAGTCATAACGCTATATTTCCTGCCCTTACTCAGGTTCTTGTTTAAAAATAAGTCAACAACATTAGAGATTTTTTTTATCTTGCACCAATTTTTAGTATTAAATTTTAAGGAAATAAGATCGTATTCCATTTAATCTTTGTATGGAAAACTTTAGGACAATTAAATATACTATTTTTTTTTTAAAGAAAAAACAAACTACTGTTGCAAAATGGCTAGTGTATTTTAATGTGCCCCCACATCTTTTCTCTCATCGCAGATATAGCTTATATTGCCTTCAAGTTTGATGTACAGCCTGAAATATACATATGGAATGCAGAGTGTGAAAACTTCATGTAAAGCCTAATAGTAAGATAAACATCACTGTACTATATTATGTTTTAGATTGTTGAGTTTTTAAATAAGAAACTTAGACATTCCACACAAATGTATTTTTAGGAACACTGCCATTGTAGATCCAATTGGGAAAAGAAAAAAAAAGAGCGTAAATTAGGCTACAGGTATGTAAGTAAACCACAAATAAAGCTAGTTTTAAAAGTGTACCTTTTAGTGCTAAACATTTATATGCTGTGCAGTTGAATTAAATAAAAACAAATGCACACATGTGCAAGTTCCTAATTGTATTTTAGCATATTTGGGTTTACATTTACTTTAGATGACTTGAAAAAAGGTAACATTCCTAAGAGAACCTTTTGTAAACTGCATTGCACTATTTTACACAAACAAAATTTTATTTTGCTCGTTGATTGGCCAGTTTAAGTAACTGAAAGGAATTCTGGTTTTATTTTCCACTAATAAGCTTTTTGTTCATCTGTTTAGAAGACCACTGAGAAGAGCTTATGCTATTTTATATGTTCAGTGCCAAACCCCCGTTTGCTGCCATTATTACTATCACTGCTTTTTCTGTAACACAAGCAGTGTTAAAACCAGATATTTCTGTCATTAATAAAATGTAGCACTCTTGAAGCTGGCACTTATTGATCATTCGCTTGTATTTTACATTTCTTGTATATATATTTTCCTAACACGTAATTTGAAGTCTACAGAAACGATGCGTTTTTTGGTACGCTGTATTCTCAGCATTTTGTGTTTAGCCTATGTGTTTGTACATAAAAAAATTCACTTTAATACTGTTTAGATTCATTTTTGCTTTGACTGAAAAAATATGCAAATGAGCTTGTCTGGAGTTACTGTTCTTTTACGTGATAGCTTACCATTTCATTTCCTTTTAAAAAGTTGTCAAAAACTAATATAAAGAAAGAATAAGAAGGCAAAAATAACATTTTGTCTTTTACTGAAGCATAGGCAGCACTTGCATCTGGTGACAACATTGCCAGCAACTTTCTTGTCTCAGGTTTCCCTTAAACTCTTCAGAAATACTGAAGCAATTTTTAAGTTCAGAAACAAGTAACAAACCTCAGTGTTTAATAAACTGTAATGCTGATATGCATTTCCAGTTAGAAATTTTTGATTTACAATAGCTGGCTTCGAAGATATGTTTAATCGTGAATGTATTCAAAATCCACCTTAAATTTCTGTTATTTATATGTACATAAAATGAGACATCGTAACTCTGAGAGCAAGGATAAAAGAATGTACAGATGTCTTCAAAGATTGGTTCAAGGCATGTTTGCAGAAGTAAATGTAACTTTAACTGAAGGTGTCTTAATGTTTCAAAAAAGGTAATGGAGGATCATTTGAATGTTGATTGAGCTGTTGTCAAGAATAATGTATCTCCACATGAGGCATATCACTCTTATTCTGGGAACAACCCACTGAGAAATTACAACCAATTTAAATCCGTGGTCACACTTCCGATTCACAGCTACCAAGGGATGCTAAGGAGCACAGAAAAGCACAGAAAGGAACACGCTTAAAACACTTTCTAAAGCAACACTCAGCACTTTTTTTTTTCCTAAGAGATGGGCTGAATTAGGCAACACTGAAGTTTATGCCACTACACTGGATATACCTCTTATGGATAATATCCTCAGGTATAAGTTAAAGCCTTCAGCCTCTTTCCTATCGAGAGTCTCACATCTCCTCGTTACTTCTATTACCATGTGTGTTGGTTTACTTGCTCCTATGCATACAGTACATACAGAATTGGACTACAAAGCTTCCTGTAAGGAGCCAGTTCCCTTCATGCCTCTGGAGACCTCTGGATGTTACAGTGATGGGAAACTAGTCAAAAGGAACTACTTGGATGCTCCTCCCCTGAGTTCTTACTCCATGACAAAGTGAGACGGTGAGTCTGGCGAGGACTGGTGTAACATTACTTAAGGTAAGACCAAATTAACTAAGGTTGCACAAGACCTGATTTGCTTTGTGCATAGAACCATTTCTTCTCCGTACTTCTTGCATTCCATTTTAACCACAACCAGTGGCAGGCGAATCGACAAAAGGAGTTAGCAGAATGCAAGAGCTCACTTGTAGCGCTGGTGCTTCCTCCTGGGCAGGCATCGTTGAGGCTGGGCTTCTGGTTCCTCTAGAAGTATACACCACATTTGAGGTAATCCAGTGTGTGGCACTAACATTCACAGGGCAATACTTTCCCTTTTGTCCAAAAAACATTTGAGAAAGTGTGAGAGGTGCAAGATCTGAAGCGTCTCATACACTGGTGAGTGTGAGATCAGGCATCCCAGTCTGTGAGACATGTTTTAGAGCAAAAGGATGGAACTAACATAAGCAATGGGAATTGGAAAGAAGTAGGAAGAATGGGATGCACACACACATGAAAGATACATTCTTATTCAGAAGAAAGATGCTGTTTATTGTTTCAAGCCAGTTAGTTGTCTTCAAAAGAATACAGAAACAGGATATCTTTTGTAAGTCAGAATATTTGGTTTGCTAGAAATGAAATTAAAATGGAAATGAAAATTAAATTGTACTACTAATAACAATACAATTATCATAACTTAAGTTGTGATGCAAGTTTAAGTATATTCATTTTTCTGTGGCCAGTGGAGATTAGATGAGAGAAAACAAATATACAAAGTTGATTAAATAGGGTACAAAAACTGTGATCAAAACAGATTTTTATTTTGCTTTTTTTCCTCCAGCTTGCCATAGAATTGTGTTTCTGGACAGCTTGCGTCTTCATGTCTGTGCTAAGGCAAATAAGGTAATGAATTCCCTTCATTTTTGCAATGAAGAATTTTCCTTTTGATGTCTTCTGAAGTAAGCCTTTAACTTGCTATAGCAAGAATCATGCTCACAGATGAAGCTGGCAAAAGAACAACACTGTTAGCTGGTCCCTATCTGATCTCAGTTTAATAGGGCCGTAAGCATATAGTACTTTTGTCCTCTGCTAAATAAGAAAGAATAATGTCTTATATTTCAGAGGAAACAGCAAAGAAAGCTTATGGAATAAGCTGCTTTAGGATAAACATTCCAGAGCACTTGAGTTTCTAGTTGGCAGTGACTCTCCTGGCATAGTGTACATCCCCCACATCCTTATGAATCCAGCTAATAGATATATAACTCTACTGAGCAATCCATCTCGATGGTTTTGTTGTCCATTTGTTACTTTCATTTTGTCTAAAACATTTCTGGCTTAGATGTGAAATAATAGCTCTGATTAGTCTCATTTCTGTTATCTGCAATACTCTCAAAAAATAGAGTAACTAGCAATTGCTTGTTTTGTTAGTAATAGCATTAAGCTGGAAAGTGGTTCCAGTAAAGAAGGAGCTGTTTTCCTTTGGTACCGAGATTGAAACATCTGTCCAGAAATTGGCTGACTTTAAATGCTGTTGTTGTGTCCAGTTACTGAATAATGGATGCTTAATGTACTTAAGTGATTGACACTGACTTGGTTCTATGTGACACTACAGACACCCTTTAAAAAGGGCACAATACAATCAGAAATGTTTGACCGAAAGGTTTCTTTTGGAATCTGTACAACATGAGTCATCTTTTGATTTCTGTACTTCAGGAGATCACAGATGATAACAACTGGTGTCTGTAACAGGTTCTACTACGCAGGCTGTATTACCTGGCAGAATGTTACAATCTGTGATATCGTAAGTAAAGAGGGTAAAAATCTTATACAGAGGTGGAACCTTCTGCCTTTTGGTTTATCTGTGAAGTTTCAGAAAAGTAGAAATGTGTAACATTAAACCAATAGAGACCTTAAATAATGGTGAGAGAGCATAGTGTTTCAAATTATTCCTACCATTCACCTTGTGGTTTGTCCACGTTCTAAATATCTTGCCAAAAAACAGGTGATGAGTCACTTCTGACTCATCTCTCCAGATCAGCAGAACTCTTTGCACCTTGAATGAGATCAAAGTCTTTTCATTTTATTTGCATATAAAGCAAAGACTAATACTTAGCTTGAAATGTAAGTCTTACACCAAAAATCTAAAGGGTAAGCTTGACGTTTCTTATGGTACATGGGGAGCAGGCTGCAGACTTTGTCACTTGTGCCAGTTAGATGGGAAAACTTACTCCCATATGTGGTCATTCAGATGCACTTAGTAGACCCCTCTTTTATCATCACATTCATCCTACTAGAATTTATTCATGTCAGTGGTATTGCCAATTTATCTGACTCATATATTAACTAAGCGTTCTCTCAGTCAGAGAAGTGAATGAAGCGGCCCTCCTATTTATCTTTGAGAATGGGTTTGTAATCATTTTGTTCTATTCATCATAAATAAGGCATTACCAAAATACTGTTTCTAATTTCAGATGTCACACCCCAGAAAAAATATCTGTCCATTAGACAGATTGCAGAATTCCATTACACACCAGTGAGACTGACCAGAAATAGAGAAGACGTGGCCTAAAGTTTCGTTCCTAAAGGAGAAAGATTAAATTAATTCAGGAGTTTTTTTCTGAGTCTAGAGAAAATGAGACTGAAGTGAAATATTCTAATGTTTTAAAGTAATCAGAATAATGTTTTCAGTCTTCATAGTGTTTAGGACAGGAAGTAACAGCTTTAGATTGCAAAAAGGAAGATTCAGGCTCAGTATGGCTACTTGTTTAAGGACTGACAGGTCTGTGACTCACTGAAATAGATTGCCTTGGAGTATTAAGGAAATTTGTCTAAAATTGTCTAAAAAAAGAGCTTTCAGAAAAACGTATTACTGGGTCAGATGAGTGAGCTGTGTAACTTACTGAGATCCTTTCTGGATCTATTTTTAACTACTGGGACTAGAGATGAGAGCTCATATGGATCACTTATGAGTACCAATAAGATAATGTGCACAATGATAGAAAATAGCCAAACAATATTCAAACAACAGGAACTGGATGAATCAACTGAACCTCTATTTTAGTGAATATTAACAGCTTTTCATTTACTGAGTATTTAACTAGTAATACATCTCCCACTAGAAATAGTCTTTTTGTTTGTTGAGGGAGAGGTCTAGAATCCTTCTGAAAAAACAGACAAGGTTTGAAGTTCAGCCAGAGTTAAGATTCTGCCTAGTTGTCAGGTTATGAATAAATGGAAGTGCCATATCCAAAAATGTTTTAAAAATACATGATTGTCTAAAGTTAGTTAGCTAACACTTATTATATTGTAAATATTTGTCAAGCTCTATGGTCCTCTCTAGGTCTTAAGAAAGTGCATACTTAAGACATTGGGAAGTGTTGGATGCTTTTGAAGATGGTGTAATTCATATACTTACAAAGAGGAATGGTTTAAGCAAGTGGGGATTTTTAGATAAATTTTAGCCCTTAGCACTGAGTTTTATTGCAATTGACAACTAATTGTTCTTACAGTCTCTTCTCAAATATATAATCATGACATTCATTATGACATGAAGAATTTGACTAATCTATAGACTGTACCTACAACTTGTGGTGCAGTAAATGTGATTTAAGGAATGTTGCATTTCTCTCTATACTATGATAGTTTAGACTGTAGATACTCTGAGAGAGAAACAATTATACAATGTAAAATACAATGGAACAAGATCTGAAGATGCTTTGAAGCGGCTTTAAAGAGCAACTTTTATGCTTCCAAAAAAGAGCAATTAAATTAACTTCCTAACCTATACAGGCACGGGAAGGGTCATAAGTACCTATGTTTTTCCTGGAAATAGTAAGCTTGTAAAATTCTATTGTGGTGCATGTTCACCAGCATTATTATTTTAACTTATTGTGCAAGTTGAAGAGAAACAAAAGGGCATTTGAACTCCTTAAACATGGATGCATGTGAAGAAAGGAAACTCAATTACCTGAGAATAACCAGAGATTCTATTATCTAACTTACATTCCTTATTGGTATGAAACCCTACCTGGATTACCTGTGTTAGAGAAGGACCTGAACAACAGTCGAGCCATCCTTTATTCCCTCATTTTAGTGAGGGCGTAAGAGTGTCCATGGGGCACACAGGTGCTAATGGTGGGAGGAATGTGGTTAAGCATCCTAATTAACTGTAATATAAAAAGCTTATAGGGTTTTTTTTTTAAATGAAATATTTTTTCTATGCTTCTGATAAGTCATAGTTTATGCAAACTAAAAATATTTCTTTTAAGATTTTTAATACAAGCATAGAAAAGTCAGCACTTGAAAACAGCAAGGGAATAAACAGTAAGTTTATTCTGTTTTCTAGTATATTACTATAGGCTGATATATATCACATGTAAAATTTTAGGCAAGCCGCCATCTGCTGCAGTAATAGTAAGCTATTGGATTAGATTGCACATTCCTGATATGCTCCATTATTTTAATGGATTTAATCTATTTGGAATGTTACTTATTGAGAAGAATGTAACAAACGTAATGTCTCCTGAAGTCTGGCAGTCTTCCTAAGAAATGACCACTCTGAGTATGAGTTCTGCCTAATTCTAATCACATCGACATGAAGATAGTTGACAGCCTTCAAAAATATCTAAAGGGATAACCTAGAAGTGGAAGAATCTGCTGATCCTCAAATTGTATTGTATGAAAGGACAGAATAAGACTTAATATCTCCAGGACAGAAGTTTAATTCGATCTTGACTAGAAAAAGGTTTTGAATTATGAGGCCCAGTGCCGAAAAAAACACCTCAGCCACCCAGCTGCTATGAAAATGCACGTCTGTACCTTCACAGACCAATTTATACTGAGAGTTTACCTTTCGAACTCTTATATATATCTCCTTATATTTTCCCATTCAATACATTGTTGCAAAATCTGCATAATTCTTATTTTCACCCCTTTTTCAAAGTGGTTTGACTGTCTTTTATTGTGTTCCCTCTGAACTTGCTACTTTTCAGGTGAATGTGCTATCTTAACAACACCACAATTTTCCTCATCTACTCAGTAGCACTTGTATAAACCATTAGGCTCAATTTAAGCCAAAAAAACCTGCAGAGTAATAATTTCTTTTCACTACTCGGACAGCTTGAATCAGAATTGGATTCAGAATTTATTTGTGTAGCAGAAAAACATACTAGATCAAGAAAAGATCCACTTCCTATGTGAGCTCAGGATACTTTAGCACTTGAATAGCCAGCAGAGGTTTGGAGTTCAGTGGATTTTTATAAACTGATGATAGAGACAGGAGGGACTACTGTAACCCTGTGTGGTTTACTTCTCATGCTGAAGACAGTGCAAACTAGAACAAGAGCACAGGAAAAAGGTCTGATAACTGATTTTAATATTTCTGTAACAATCCAGGAATAACTGCCCTCACTGCTAGGTATATACCTGATTTGTCATCTAAAGCTTTTCAAAGTATTCACCTGGTTCCTAGTATAAAGATATTTCACCTTGGCTTCTATTTATATCCTTGTCTACTTACTGAAGAGATCTTTTATCAACTTTTTTTCTGTGTTTAGATAGCTGTGGACTGTAATTGAGTCAATCATGTGTGTGGCAAACGAAGGAAATGCATTGTCTTGAAGCTGTCACTGGCCAGTGTGTTTTACAGTACGTTTCTGTGGTGTATATTCTGGAGACATGCTTGAGCCTCCAGCTTATCCAAAAATTTCTAACAGTATCAGTGTGTCACAAAGTCTGAAATGACAAATAATTCTGAAATTGAATCATATTAGCTTGGACACAGTGCTGCCGTGATATGATAACATACTATTTGGTCAGCTCATAAATCACTAGATGTATCTTGCAGCAATGCAGAATATATAGCATAAACCTGGTCATTTTTACAGCTTTATAGGAACACTACCAATTTTTAAATGCTCCTTCATCTCTAGACAACAGAACAAGACACAGGAATGCTTGTGCCAGCACCAAATACATCTAAAGCTTCTGTATCCTCACTCAATATTCTATCAATGCAAAATCTTTTGGCTGCACAGTTAAAGTTCATGTTTGACTAACAACACACTATGAATCGCAAGCTCTTTTAGATTTACAGCTTTTCAGTATAGATTTCCCTCATCCTATGCCTGTTTTCTGTCACTGGCTCATAGGCATCTGAATTTATATTTGTACATGTCCAAAAAGGCCAGAGTCCAGAGGGAAGACCTTCTTTCAATTGATATTAGATCTGGCTCACAGAAGGTCAAAAAAATACTCTGTGAAATGAACAGATTGTAGTGTGACCATATGAAATGAATGTAAATCAACTGAATTCTTTCCAGGATTACAATTTTATAACTTCTGCCATGTTACTAGAAAACACAGTGATCTTGTATTACCTGCATGACGACGGTGCTCAAGGAGGGATCACCAGAACAGCTGCAGAAAGATCCATGACTTCACCTCAAGCTCTGGTCTGGTTACGGGCATGGAACGTTTGGAGAGAGATGCTGAATACCACTAAGTAGAGACTGCTAAATTACTGCAGCAAAAATTCAGTGCATGTCAGATCATCCTGTGCAGTACTGTAATACTAGTTATCAACACTGCCTACATTGCGGATGCAGAATTATTCTCCCACTTGGAACACATTGAAGTTTCCTTTGGAAAAAGAAAAAAAAAGGTGTTGGGCAGAGAGAAGCATGCACATCCGTTCAGCAGATTTAGATTCAGCAAATATTTACATCAGTAGGAAGAACAAAGGGGAATGAGTCCACAAGCACGCAGAAAGGTTGTTAAGGGTAGGTTGGGTTAATAAGCAGAAAAACTGCATTAGTGTGGTGGCCATTATAGAGCAGGTAACAATTAGGCTTTCTTCCCCTTCCAGTCTAATCTGTGCAGTTCTGCAAGAGCCTGTACATCTTTAAAGCAAACCCAAATATCTTACCTTGGACACTATGAGGAGCTGATCTGATACCCCATGTAGACCGTTTGCTTCAACTATCTTTTTAAATATGATCGGCAAAGAAATGAGCTCTCCTTAAGCATCTTCATGCAAAGTCACCTAGTGTGTCCTTGGCACTCTGAGTAATTTTGAAGGTTTGGACCAGCCAATAAGACATTATTTTGAATGACATGTCTGGTTTTTTTTAACATACACATAATCTCCACAAGCAGATATTTCTGTCCCTGTGGTGACTCCTATCCTCAACAAAATACTTGAAAATTTAGCAGCTGTTGTCCAGACATCCATCCACAGGCTAAAGATGGCATTGCCACGGATCTCCAGGGCTGTTTGAGCAAGGCCCCTCAGCGAATGTCGGATCGTGGTGTCACATAAGCTACATTATTCTGGGTCTACAGAGAGCATGTTTACTTTGCCCTCTTTAAAGGTGTCTAGGGCTCCTCAGCACTGTTTTCCCTTTAACCCGTAATACAGTGGCATATCCCCACAGCAGAGGGAACTGTTGGTTCTGCCCAGTGAAAAAGCAATTTTCCTTGAAAAGGCAATTTTCCTTGCAGGTTCAGTTCATGTTTCCTGCAGTGATACTCAAACCATGGACAGGGGAGTTCATGTCTTTTAGGCATATTTTAGCTCTTAAGTCACTACAGACAGTAAACATGAGCAAGTTTTGCTCCTTTCCAACCCTGATTCTGTACAGAATTAAAAAATGCGACAGTTCTATGATAAACTTGGTTTAATGAGAGAGGCAGGTCTTTGGAAATTCCAGTCTAAAGTAGCACTTGGGCTGCTACAGATACAGTGATTTCTGGTACTTAGTCTGAAAAAACCCACCAATTCAATCCAGAAATGTCATCAAAAGAAGTTTAATTATTTTTTCCAGAAAAACCACTCATGCTTCATAATGATTCGTAAATAATCATAAAAATTACAATATATTGTCTTTTTGCTTTCAATCTATTCTTTTCTTCCCTATTTGTAATGTTTCTCTTTATTTACCTTTCTCTCATTTTCCAGATGATATGATCAATTCTCAGGGCAGTTTTTAGTTCCCAGTTAAAACATTACACACTTGACAGTGTGTACATAACATTAAATTAATGCTATTAGGTTCTCCTTTTCCTCTTTCTATTTTATTATTTCCTTATTAAGAGAAATTGAGATCTAAGACATGATTTTTCCATGAAAAAAGATGTAGCTACATCCTGGCATGTAGTCCAAGTTAGCTGAACTATTTCTAGTATGTACTGGCAAACTAACACAAAAAACCCATTATGATGATCCTCTAGGTCTTTCTCTCACAACATATTCTCAATATATATGAAGAATATATCACAATAAATTACTGTTTCTCTGAAGGTAAATAGTTTCTATGTTTCTTGAAATTTTATGAAATTTCACTTTGTATAGTTAATTTCTGAAGGTATAAATTAACGAACCTTCCTACATTTATTAGGTTCACACTAAGCTTGTGTTCACCAGTATCACAGAAACTGGTGAAAGATCAGGAAATTAAGTGCTAAAGAGCAAGATTTTCTTCAGCATTCTTTCAGTGTCGTACATCATATACTTGTAGTGTTCCCTTTTCAGTTTCTGGAGATGCTGGCATGGCCAAGGAACTTAAGGATAGGGTTTTATAAAGGAGGATTTAAGATATTATGGTGGTACTGATTGCAGGTTTTGGATCAGTGTTAAGAAGGAATCTCCTGCTGGAGAGCAAGATGCATTGTCCTGGGCCTGGACTTAGTCTAGGAGAAGATACAGGAATAAACTGTCTGAGAAATAGGGCAGAAAGCATCCATTTTTGTGGTACAGAAATGGCATGAAAGAGCAAAGGCACAGAACCACTTCTGGAGTTTCTGGATTAAGGCAAGTGAACAAAACCAGAGCCAAGTTGGAGAAAATAGATGCAGCAGAAACATACAACAGCTCAATCTTCCTACTGGTATTAACATTGTAGCTGGCTGTGGAGACCTTTGAATGGGATGTAGTAAACTAATACAATAGTGAGTTGACTATACTCTCCTCCAGTTAGCAGAATTTCTGTGATTATAGTCAGAAAAGACAACCAGTTATTGCTCAAGGAGAAATTAAAATAATCAAGTAAAGAATATAAAATCAAGTCTTAGGAAAGACTGCTGAATTTAGCCTGCATTTACAAATACTGAATAAGACCAAAAAATAGCATAAAGTGAGATTATTGTAATGTTCAAGAAGGAAAAAAAGCTGAAGTGTGTTTTTGTTTTTGTTTTTGTTTTCCTGGACAAACTAGAAAAAAAAATAATGATTCAAAAGTGTACAGGGATTGAGAGCAGCAAAGACAAGCCAAATATGCATTTTTAGCTACATTTACAGCAAAGATTCCTTCACTGCCTTTGGGAACAGCAGAAGAGTTACGGAGAAGGTTCACAAAAGTTTCTTCTTGTGGTTGTGATGTACCTGTATGTGGAAACGGTGCTGCCAGTTCTAAACTATCCCTGTGAATTCAAAGAGCTAACTCTGCAAAAGAAAAAATTAGAAGACCATAAATATTGGAGGGACTAAAACTTAGGAAAATGATGAATGATGAAACCAAGAGTGCATAAATGGCATTAATATACAGAAATTGACAGGTTACAACTTCAGTTTCAAGAAATCTGTCAGTATCTGGACACATTGTTTTAATCCAAAACTCAGGACATTTAAAGCCAGATAGGAAGAACTTCTGCAGACAGGAACAATCTTACCTTGACATGTTACTTAGTATCTTTTTTCATCTTTAAATTCTACAATCAGAAAAATATAGACTGATAAAGATATCATCCTTTAATCCCAAAACAAAGTGTAGCCAGCTATGCTAGGTATTTCAGCTGTAGAAAACTCTCGCCAGGAAATTCTGAACATCTGGCTGGCTACTGATGTTCATTACTAATCGATCTTGATACAATGGAGAAATTCCAGAGGACTGAAAAAACCTATTATTATGTCAGTATTTCAAATCATTAAATCAGATCATTAGGATAATTCTAGGAGGGGAAATAAAGAAAAACTTGATACAGAATGAAACATGTAAGTGTAACTAATACTGATACAGATTTATAGAAAAGACAGTTTGTCAAATGTATTTGCTTAAACAAGACTATAAGTTGGCAGATAAAGGTAAAACTTTGGATTGATATTCTGAGGCTTTTATAAGGCATTTTCATTTAGGAACCAGCATGCCATATAATCAATATAGTTCTCATTAAATGGATTAAAGAGTAGCCATGAGTTAGATCTGAAAATACCTCAGCGAAAGGGAATTGTCACTGGCCAGCTGCATTTTGAGAGTAGCCTCTGCAAGAGCTGGTTCTAGATTTTTTTAATCCTCCCCCCACTTCAATCAGGATTATTTGAATAATGTTTTAACTACGGATGTCCCAGGGTTCTTGCAAGCCAGAAGGCAAGCCTAGATACCAACAAAACTCTGGCTGTCTGATCTAAGAGCACAGGCTGGGATATGGGAGAATTACCGTGAGTCCAGAACTATGGGTCTGAATTCTTCTGTTCGGTATTGCTTCATACTGAAGGCACCTAAATTCAGTAGATTCCACAATTTTTACTTAAGCATTTGTGAAAAACAGCCAATTCCTACTTGTGTAGGTATCCACAACAGCCTCAGCCTTGACTCCTAAGCCCCACTGTTTGCCAGTATCTTAGGAATGGTTTATTCACAGCTTTCACGGTGTGCAATCAGACTTACCTCTTTCCTCTCCTTCTTGAATCTTGAATCATCCCTACAGAAAGGCAGTTCCTCAGCCTGCCCACCCTCTTCAGAGCACCAGGGACAAGTGTTTGAGATGCTCTCTGTGGGATATGTGGGTCTGACCGCTCTCAGACACAGTAAGTAATTTAAGCTGGGCCTGCTCCATCTTAAGTCAGTAGGCTATTAAGTGGACTGGTACTAGCTGTTTGATCCTCCTCTTTTGCTGTTTCAAAAGAAAGGAGGTTTTTCTGCTCAGTTTAAACTGAAAACACCAGTTCAGCAGAGAACCACCAATTCCTGCCTCTGAACTTTCCTGCAGCTCCAAGTTGAAGCATAAACTGTATAAAGAGCAAGGTCTAACGTTCAGCCCTGTCCTTAAATAGCCGCTTGCTCAGTGTGTGTTTTGGTCTGAACCCTACTCTGAGGCCCCACCTCTCCCCACATGGTAGGGACTGAACACACCATACTGAGTGCCAGGGTCTCCTGTAGGGCCCGCATACATAAATCTTTATCGACCAATAACCACAAAGAAATAGCTGTCAAGAATTAAAAATGAAGCTGGCAGAAGTCAAGAGTAGCTGTTACGCCTAAAACTTGTGCTTAAAATAAATTTAAAATGTTTTTCCCCCAACCTATTCCACTCCCCCTCCCAAAAATGTCTCTTCTCTGGTCAGACTCATGAGCAGCTTGTTTTCTTGACTTGTGGTATATTTGCATGTGACTCTGGCAGCACAAACACTGTTTTTTCTAGACTATTTAGGCAGAGATTAATCATTACACAATGCTTTGTGTTGAGAGGCAATGGAGGACATGGGTCTGGAAATGCAATAAACGGGCAAAAAAGACTGCAGTAATTGTCAGGAGTGTGACAATAATGGAACACTTTGTCTATGTTACTAAATGAGAAGCAAGCCATAAAAGATCTTAAAAGTGAATTCACACAGTCATCTGGTTCACTAGAAAATGACAACCAACTGGAAAGACAGGGCAAGGAGAAGGCTTAAAATATTTTCATAGACAATTTGTTCATCAAGGCTGGAAAAGAGCTTATTCTGAGTTACAGAAATTGAAATAGATACCTTTAAACCTTTTTTAGCTATGTAAATTTAATGGAGAATTATAAAGAACAGCTTAGCTGGAATAGTGTAAATGAGATTTTTATGTCTGAATAGGAATATAAACATTCTGAGCCATATTCTCCATGCTTATAAAAATATCCTTATGAAGTAAAATGACTTGCCGAGTAATTAAATATTTAAAAGCTGAATCAGAAGTTAGATTCAAAACAGGCTTCTGGAGTGAAAACATCAGCTTTAAACACAGGATGTGTTTCACGTTTTTAGTTGCATTTTTTTCTGTGTAAACCAAGTAAACAGAAACCATTAACTTGTGCACAAATAGTCAGAATATATCTGCAAGTCCTTTACATTTTTGTTCTTCTGACATGAACACATGTAGAAGGCACAGTGGATCCTCGGCTGCAACTTGGAGCATTGTGCTCCACCAGACAATCGAGACCCTTCTGTTCACCGTCTCTCTGCACAGATGAGGTATGGCTGTGGTTGCAAGGTCATCCCTAATCTTGGTTTCAGATCTGGAATCACACCATGAGGAAAACACAGGTGAAACCGTTGTAGTAACGAAGTAAAAACAAGAACATTTCCATTCGAGCTAGTTGTTCTCCAAGACAATGTCTTCTTCCTGGATGGAAAACAAGGTTTTGAAAAGACTTGAAATGTGTTCAGTTACATTTTTACTCATATTATGAAAAAGAACGGTCATTTCTGTATTCTAAGAGGAACTGTATGAACTTGGTGGTAGTATTCTGTAAGAGAGGATAGGTGATATTTTACAGCAAGAAACAGATTTCAGATAATTTGTTCCTCTCACTACACAGATGCCATTGTAACTAATTCTGTCAAATTTATTTAGATAAGCTTTAGCTACTTTATCTTGTCTTGAAGTGCCAGTTTAGAAAGGAAATGTTTTTTAAAAAATGATACTATGAATTTCAGCCTTTGTCACCTACTATTTTCTTAATTACATCTACTGCCAGTTGTAATTACCTGGCAATTACTGTAACTTGCTAGGTAGAAAGATATGAAACAGGTCTGGATAATGTCTTTAAATATTAGTTCCCATTTTGTGTATGACCAGTTACAGGAGTAAATGTGGTTGTGGAAGACACGGATGAATGGGTAACAACATCTGGAACTGGTAATGTCAAACAGGCCAAGAGGCATAATAGAATACACTATAAAGATGGACTTCGCCAAATCTAACTTCAGCAATTTAGATGTTGTGCATCAATTCCAAGCGAATTGCCTTGTCTTGTTTCCTATTTTTTGGAGAAAGAGTACCCCAGAGAAGTAAACTAAGTCACCCTCTACACAAGGTTGTGTCTTTCTGTGGATTGCAGAGGTAGCCCTGACAGTCAGCTTATACAGAACATCTGATTTTTTAAACTGCTAATCATACATAAGGTAAATTATCCACTCTTACAGGCATCAAAAGACAAATCCATAATGATTTAGGACTGCCAGAATACTTCCTCAGGACAGAATGCAGTGCTACCTGCTGCCCCCCAGGCCAGTTCTGAGTAAAATATGCAATTTCTGGTGCTGATTGAAGTGCTGAAATTTGAAAGCTGGTTGTGTAAATCACCCGTATGTAATGACTTCAGCAACAAATAACTTATTAATTGTGAAACGAATAATGCTTCTGTACTATAATGATAAAAAAGGCATAGACTCCTCATAGAAGGAGCTGTCTTTTTTGTTAGTTTATATATAATAATGAGCTCATCTATATAAAACATATTATGTTAAAATGCCTTATGTCCAGGGTGCATTATATTTAATATCTTTAAAATAGCTGTTTCACCAGAATGGCGGATATTTTATATCATTCTGTCCATTCCTGATTTATTGCCATCACTTATACATTATACATCTCTAGATTTATGAAAACGAACAGTGGAAGGAACCACTCTTACCTAGTGAAAAAGGAATAAATGCTTCTTTCTTGACAAACTGCCCACTGCCGTCCAAAAACCTCTCAGGAAAAAACACTTCCGGATTGCTCCAGTATTTTTCATCAAAATGAACGGAGTAGAGGTTTGTAATGACCGTAGTGCCTTCAGGAATGGAGTAGCCACGCACAACGGTATCTTTGGAAGTTGCGTGAAAAATACCGAGTGGAGCGATGTTACAGAATCTTAGAACTTCATGCAGGACAGCCTCCGTGTAGGGCATTTTGCATTTCTCCTCTAATGCAGGCATTTTGTTTGGGCCGATGACTAAATCGATTTCTTTTTGAACTTGCCCTGTCAGGAACAGGAATACAAGCTGATGTTTATTGGGTAATATCCTTTATTTTAAAATTTAATTTATAAAACATATACTTTTTAAAGGATACCGAAACATGAAATATCTTATAAAACGCAGTAGCTCATAAGCTTTTAAATTTAGACTCTATATTCCTTATCCTGCTACTAGAAATTAATAGCTTGTATACCAATAATCTTCATTTCCTAAAGTAATTATTCTCAGTAAAATAGTGTTTAAACATACTTTTCTTTGCTGGTGTGTATTTTTATTTCTGGAGCTCTTCAAAACTGAAGAAGCAAGCAAAAGACTGCAAAGATAAAGTACATTAAACACTTAAATGAACACAGATTACACTGAAATTAGCCACTTGAACTTTCTATTGTCTAATTCTTATGATTCTTTAGAATTGCCACAGTGTAATTTCATTCACTCTTAAACTGAAAATATTTGTTACAACACAGTGAGACTTAAGAGGGACGTGAGTCTGAATTTAACTCAAAAGGAACAAATCCAGTCACTGTTTTTTTTAACCCATTTTTAGAAATTAAGTTCACAGGCTATTCATATAATTTCAAAAGCATTCAAACTGCCTCCTCTTTTTCCCGATAAACTTTCTTCGTTGAAACTGCCAAACAGCTCCTGACTAAAACAAAGTTGGATTTCTACAATTAATGTGGAAAAAAAAATCCACCAGAATCACCAGGTTTTCCAACCTGAATTGACGATGTTTCACATAAAACAAAGGAGGTGAAAAGCAGCTTAGTGAAAGTACATTCTGTGATGTAGTGTTATATCCGTCTATACTGTAATACTCAGACAAAGTCTAAATAAAAGTAACAGTAATTTTTATTTTTATCCAGATTAACTATTTTGAACACAAATTCAGAAACTCATTATATGACAAGATCTGAGATCAGAAGATTATTTCAGGTGAGTGGATCTCTACAAAATCAGCCAATGCACAGGAGACACTAAACTAAAAAGTTTTCTTGATCTTTATTGAAAAACAGTATATTGGTCACATCTTAATAGAGAAGAAATAAGTATGTTCTTGTTTTAAGGTATGAATATTGTTTGTGAGCCATGACAGACTGATGAGAAACTTTAGGTGGACCTTTTTGCATTTTGGCTTTTTATATAAGGTAAAGCATCAATATATCTATTGACTAAATATGGAACTTAATATATTTTTAACTAAAATACAGACAATGTGTATATGCATCCTAAAACTTAAGTACCTATAAAATCAGATTTTTTTTTTTCACTTTATTAAATGTTTTCCCTTTTTGGTAGATTTTCTTATTATACTGTGTAAAGCATATAGATGGATCAGTGGAACTCAAAAGCATAAAAGCAACACTTAATTTTTTTAAACCCATTTGTTTTAACTTGTCTGAAATGTGCTGACTGGGTAAAAATTGCAAGCACAGTTTTAAGCTTCCACCCAAAAAATTATTAGCTGTATTTAGTGAGCTGAAGCTACATGTTTCTCTTAAGTATGTCTCTAAAAGTTTTTTAAATTAACAACTCGAATCCTGTTTGATCTTGCTTTTAATCCTAGGCTAGAAGAAAGCTTTTCTATGTTTTCATCTTTAATCCATTTCCTCATGTTCTGTTAGTTAATCAACTAACTAAAATAGTTGAGTAAATGAAAATAAGAAAATATGTAAGAGGGTAGGACTCTCAGGAGATATTTGAGCAAACTTTGATTCTACTTGCTTAGCCAGATATTTTAACTAACTCAGTGAATGTGGGACTTAAAATAATGATAATAATAGCAGCAAAAAAAAGAGCTTTGGCATCAACTTCTTTAATTGGAATGATTTTCACTGTTTATAACGTCAGGTCTTGACATACATTATCATCATATTTTGATTTTCTTTTTTTTTTCAAGTAACACTGTATTTACCTTAAACATAAATAAGGAATTTGACCTCTAATTTTAAAATAATAATTGCTTTTTGTCCACTCAATTTAAATTAACAATTATTCTAGCTGAGAAAATCAGAAGCTATAGACTCATGCACCTGCTACCATGGGAAGAAAATATAATCTTTCATACATAAAGATATCTGGTGCCTATGCAGAACTTCAGATCTCAAGAGCCTTAAAGCTCCAGGTAGTGTTGTTATCTACATGATTTTAATTGTTATTTTTAAATGCTATTTTTGTTCTTCCGAAAGTATAAATATTCATGTCTATAATACGGAAATCTACTGTGAATTAAGGCACTTAAGGATAAAAATAAATTGTACCTAAACTGTTAACCACAACCTGATTTACATTTTTGCTGATGTTTTTACGTTTTTAATTTGGTTTATTAGTCTCATATTTAATTGCATTTGCTTATTATTTATTAAATACATAGACTAGTACATCTGTACTAATACATCTGCCAACCAATATTATGCATCACAACACTACACTTAAACGTATTAGAAATACTTTATTAAAAATATTAAAGCTTCACAAAAATAATATGCTAAAATTCTATCATGACATTGGCCTTTTGATATCTTCATCTGCATATAAAATAAGCTTAGCACATCTGTTCATAGTATATTTGGTAAATGGTATAATAGAATAATATATACAAACCTTCCTTTTTAGTCATGACTACAGATCACTGCACCACTCTGAGAAAACAGTTTACATTTGCAGTAGGAAAATGTATTGGTTCCTCAAAATGTCAAAGTTCTTACCTTGAATGTTTGGATAAAGAGCCATAAACAACACTGCCCATCTTAAAACATTTGTTGTGGTTTCTGTCCCAGCTATGATGAGTTCTCCAACAGAGAAAATTAAGTTTTCTCTTGAAAATGTAGATTCTGGATCATTTTCATTGCAATCCATCTCATCCAAATACGCATCTACAAAATGTCGAGGTGACTGAGGCTTCCTATTTTCAGAGACACGTTCAATAAGCTCATGAAGAAAGTCATAGACTTCAGCTGCATTTTTAAACAGCTGCTGGTGTTTCCCAAATGGCAAGATACCAATCCAAGGAAAAGCATTATATAAAAATACAGAAGCACTAGCAGCTAATTCAATATTTTCACTAAAAATCTCAATCATGTGCTGAAATTCAGTATCTTCATATGTGAAACGTTCTCCAAAAATAATCAAATTAGTAATGTTTGAAACAGCATTTGTTATCAAGTGCTTAAGATCAAATGGTCTGCCTTTGTATGTGTCAATGGCATCAAGAAAAATCACAGATTCTTCTGAAATTTTGTGTTCAAAGGACCTTTGACCATATCCAAAAGTTCGAAAGGTATTTATAGCTAATTTGCGATGTTCTGTCCATCCTCTGCCATATTTACTGTTCAGTAAGCCTGAAAAAATATTTTGACACAGCATTTTATGCAACGCTTTATTTTTCTCCATAAATAAAATTATTTAACAAGACAAAAAAGAGACAAAAAAATTACACACATCTTGCTATAGAACATAATCCACAAGTGGCAATCCTTTCCAAATAATATCTTTAAAGAAGCACCAAGTACTTTACAAAAGGAGATAAAGAAGTAGAAAAAAAATGGCTAAAGCAAATGTTTTATGTGATCACAAACCCATCTATTGGATAAAAACTACGTTTTTATTTAAAAGACATTAGCACTTACCTCCCATGTTTGTCAGCTTCTTAAACAAAGGAAGAGATGGTCTATCTGCAAAAATTTCGCTTTGATGAACAAGGCATTCTTTTACTGCATCATAGCCATTCAGTACAATAGCAGATATACCTCCCAGATCAAGACTGAAGATCTTTGGGGAAAAAAATTAAAAAAATAGTAAAATGCTGTTACAACCAAATCTTAAGAAGAAACAATGAAAACAAGTAAAAACGAGCAATGAAAAAGTGAAACAACACTAAACATCCATGCAAAATACAGACTTGAATCAACTTCAGTGGGGCAGACAGGTAACCAGAGGTGACACAACTGTGGCATTACACAGTAGAGTCTATTGTGAGCTAATTTACTCTGTCAAAAGATAAAGTAAATTAGCCCACACTACTGTCTGTGCTTTGCTATGCACGTAAACTGACCAGCTCTCCAAAGTAAGGACTGGGATGCTTTCCTATAGTCATTTAAAAAATATGAATTTGGTATGACAATGCGTATTTCTCAGAAAATAATGTACCGTCCTCTAACATCAGTAGATGTAAGTAGATATTAGTGTATAGTATATACTTATAAGTATATAACATAACATTATTAGATATAAGGTGTAGCTTTTATATAAAAACTAGAACTAAAGTACAAATAATGTCTGCTTTCCCAGTTTGCTAAGACTCCTTCCCCAGGAGGGCGAAAGCTTTGCTGCTGTATCTGCTCCTCCCTCCTGCCTGAGGAAAGGTCAGTGCCAACAGCTTCACTCAGTTAAGGGCGCTATGAAGCTACAAGTTCACGTCACTAAGACATCCAACACGTCACTTAGTAATGGCAGACACACATGCAGTGTCAAGTGTGAAAACAACCAAGCTGCACCCAGTCCTTTCCACCTCTGGCAGTGGACACCAGCTTACCCTGCACAGGCTCCCAAAGAAGGCTCAGATTTAGGGACCAATGACAGGACCTGAGGGAACGGCGGGAAGATGTGCCAGGGGGGGTTTAGGCTGGACATTAGGAAAAGGTTCTTCACCCAGAGGGTGGTGGAGCCCTGGAATAGGGAGGTGTCACAGCCCCAAGCCTGACAGTGTTCAAGAAGAGACTGGACAACACCCTCAGACACATGGTGTGAACTGTGGGGTTGTCATGTGCAGGGACGGGAGCTGGACTCAATGATCCTTGTGGGTCCCTTCCAACTCAGGACATTCTATGGTAGAAGGGAGAGTCACGATGACAGCCACCAACTGGCAGCATAGCCCAGCTAGTCCCATCTCCTGTTTCCAGAAGGGGTTAGCACTAGACGCTTTGGAGAAAGATGCAATATATCCTGCAGAAGGCACATACAGACAGGATAAACCAAATGAAAATCCTAACCTAAGTTTTAAAAATGAAAACTGAGGCTAAATCAAGATTGAAATCCTTTATCTCTTTCCATACTTTTCTTAGCTTTATAAATCTGTATATTTACCTATACAAATCTCTAGTTCTTCCTTCATCTCAGAGCTGTTGACCTCCACACTATGAAATAATGTTAGCCTAATTACACATTCTGTGACAACTGGGTTGTCACCAAAAGTGTTGTCAGGGATTGGAACAGGCTGCTCAGGGAAGTGGTGGCGTCACCATCCCTGGAGGTGTTTAAGATGTGTAGATGTGGCACTTAGGGACATGGTTTAGTGGGGGACTTGGCAATGTTAGGTTAATGGTTGGATTCGATGATCTTAAGTGTCTTTTCCAACCTAAGTGATTCTATGATTCTGTACCTATTTTGCTTTAGCAGACTTGATATTCTCACTGTTACGATGGCTCTTCTTTTTTATGTGACAAAAATACACTCTGATACGTTTCTGCAAGCCATTTGTGTTTTGTATACTTTGATCATAGCTTACATATTTCTTTTTATGTTATCTATAACAATAATAAAAAAACTTTTCATTGTATTTTTCCAGAGCCCTCCCAAATAATCATACACTGTCTTCAATTTCCCTCAAATTCTGCAGGATCCTTTCTGGCAGCAGGTGACTAGAACTACATACAGCATTCCAGGCAAGTAGAAAGCTTAGTTTATTTGATAAGACATTTTCCTTCCTATTTACATTCTATTTGTCCTAGTATTTTGGTTGAAACACACTTTATTTTTCTGTTGCCAAAACAGAGGAAACAAAACAAATCCTAACCTCTTGTTTCTGCCATTTAGCATCCTTTTAGTTTGTGCACTTTGCTTCGCTTCTCATTCATGACAAGGCTGACTTATTCTGTTTCTGCTGTAAGTTTCATCAGTGACCTGGACAAAAGCTTTTGACAGACTTAAGTTCTAGCAACAGCTTTATTTGCTTGTTAGGGGTATTATAATTAAACAATTCTAACAGTTTGAAGGACATGATTATCTAGACAAACCACTATTTGCTGGACACAAAACTCAGTCCTTCACAGACCTCCAGCAACAATCCTGCTAAGTAAAACACCAGAGATCTCTAGTCTGCAAATGAGGAATGGCTGGCTGGGTGTGGGTGCTGACTGGGCAGCAGCTACCAGAACACACGTGTACGTGTGTGCGTACATGTTACACGCACACACTGACAAATGCTAACACCTGCCTGCCCTTCCCTGCTACGTGTAGTTTGGGTTAAATTTTTATGAACGTTGTAAGAACAGACTGGCTGCTTGAAACTGGAAGATGAAAAGAAATACCTGATATATAGGAAAGTATAAAAAAAGAAAAAAAAATAGTCCATTCTTATGTATTTATACTAATTGACTGCAAGTATCCCAAGTATCTCACTGACGGTGCTGGGAAGCAACGTGCTTTCAGTGAAAATGTGACTAGTATTGGGTTGGTGTAAGTTTGTTAGTTTTGAGCCCTTTTGACGTGTCCAAGACCTGAGGATATGAAACAAGCGAGTTACTTCCATGTGCAGCAGGACACCAGTCTGAGCACCGTACCAAAATAAAGCCGGAGCAGGAGCCGGGCGGGCAGAGAGCTCCGCTCCCCCGCTCTAACTCCAGAGGGAGCTCCGGCCTAAGAGCTGAACCGCTTCCCCCTGCCCTGCGCTCACGGGAACCGCTGACCGGCTTTGCCAGAGCGTTGTGCTGCGGGCCCCGCTACCGACCGGGTACCGGGCCCCTTCCCCTCCTCCCGTTAACCAGCGGAGCTGCTCCGCCTACGATGCCGCTGCCTCCGCCCCGGGGCAGTGGGACTTGGAGCGGCCGCCTCCGCGGTGCTGCTCGTTCTCCGGCGGGGCGCGGGCACTGACAGCCGCTCCGGGCCGGGGCCNCCGGAACGGGGAGCGCCCGCCTGGCCGCCTCCTCCCCGGGCTCTGCCGCCGACAGCGCTGCTCGCCCCGACCCAGCCCGCGCCGCTCCCGCCCCGGGGGACCCCGAGGAGGCGGCAGACGCCGCCGGAGCGGCGGTACCTGCCCGTGGATCTGGCTCTGCCGCCTCATGTAGACGTGCGGCTGCTCCGCGCCCAGGGCGTGGATGTTGCCGATGAGGGGCAGCCCCGCGGGGCCGGGCGGGAAGCCGGGCGGCCGCCGCTGCTTCAGCAGCTGCCGCACCACCAGCGCCAGCACCGCGGCCGCCAGCAGCAGCAGCAAGAGGAGGCAGGCGCCGCCGCTCGCCGCCGCGGCCGGGCCCCCCGCCGGCCACATCGCACCGCTTCCTCCTGCCCCCGGCCCGGCCCGCCGCCCTTATTGGGCGGTGGCAGCACCGCCCCGCGCTCATTGGCCCGCGGCGGCTCCGCCCCCTCGCGTCAGGACGGGGACGGGACGGCACGAAGCCGCCGCGGGGAGGACACGTCGGTGGGGCGGTTAGCTATGGTTGGACCCGGTGATCCCGAAGGTCTGTTCCAACCGAAGTGATTCTATGATTGCTGGGAACGGGCTCTCCTCCGGTGGCCCGCGGGACTGCAGAAAACGGGTGTCGGGGAGTGACTGCACATACGTACACACAGGATTCAAAACGGTGTACTTGCTTATGTTTGTCCAGGATGGGCAGATTGAAAAGGAAAGATAAATGTCATGTGTACATCACAGAACGATACACCCGTAACTTTTAATGGAGGCAAGTGTAACGATACTGACCCAGTTTTCTCAGTCGGAGTTGTTACTGCCAGTATGTTGTCATGGACTGAAGGCTGGTTGGGCTGGTTGGTTGAACCAGGGGTCTGTGCTGGTTTCCATGGGTCAATGCAGTGAGACATTCTGATTTCCAGGTGAATCTTCATGCAACGAGTAGTCAGTTGTACTGCCCTCAGGACCTTTCCTTCATCCCAGCTGCAAAATGCCTGTGAAGTACGTGTCAATGTCAGCATCCTATACAAAAATCTTCCCAGTGTGTCAGAATACACAAGTGGCTTGAGCACTGCTAGAGAATTATTTATTTCATTCTTCTTCCAAGTTATTTATTTATCCTTTCTTCCAGTATGATACTGACTGGTGTCTTGACTGAATTACTTGGGACATACCTGCAAAAAAATGTCAGTATTTTGTGTCACTGCCTTACGATTTATCGCCAGAGGGCAAGAGATTCGGGATCCCAGCTTGGCCCCCGCCAGAGGCAGAACGAGGAGAAATGGCCAAGGTTTAAAATAAGATGTGCAATGTGCTTAAGCAGTTGTGCTGAATCATGCGAGCTCATTCAGATTTAAACCTAATTAATTATACGCATTTAGACAAAAAAGGAGTCTCCAAACACTTTAGCTCAGCATATTCAGGTGAACAGAAGTACACAGACTGGCTGGTTGGAAAACGCTTCAGAACAGTGTGAGAAGGACTAATTCACAACCTACAGACTGTAACTGTATAGAATTAACTTGGAAGATGAAATTGCTGTTGATTATAGTGGGAGTAGAAACATTAATATGCCAGATACACCATGCAGTTATATGGTGTATGGCACAGTGTATATGCACATGGTTATTATTGCAGTCTCAGAAGAATGTAACCCATTTATGTACACAAGCTTTGGAAAGAAGAAGTTGGTACTTTTCTCTCCTCTTCCCCACTCTTGATAATATGATACTCGAATAGTTCTCAAAGTGTATGAGGAAACACAAGAAGAGGTACTATTACTTTGATTGACTGATTGATTTTTACTGCTAACCTTCAACATTCTGTTATTTAAGTGTGTAATACTTCACATGCATCCAATGTTTTAGATGATCATGATTTCCGCTGCATCTGTGTAAGAAAAGAAAGAAAAAAGTGATTGACAATTTTGGCAGCAAACGTTTTGAAGGGGAAAAAAGTAGCATAGAAAAGACCCAAGACGAGAAAAGAAGATCAGAAGAAAAAGTCCAAATGTTTGGCTAAAAAGGAAGAAATAGACTCGTATGGGAAAAAAAAAACCCCACAGATGATACTTGACAAATCTTCAAGCAGGGGAGAGAACGGTTGAAACTGACATTCCCATAGTGTTTGAGCCTTGGTGATGGAGAATAGATTGTGGTGTTATCCACTGTAACAAAGAGACTGAGAAGCGTGATTGCAGAACAGTAAAATCAGTTTTGGTGAAGCCAAATGCAAGAAGGTGGTGATCAGCCAAGGTTAAAGATCTAAGAAGCTCTAGAGGGTGCATGATTAAATGGAGGAAAAAGTACCAGCATGGATAAATATGAACTGAAAGTTGTCAAAAGTAAGTGATCAATAAACCCTTGAGGACAGATGAAATTACTTAAGAAAGCAGGTTTAGTGCTCCAATGGCTATCCAAGGGCAGGATTCCTTGCCAGTTTCTGACTGATCTGTTTTTTTCTTTTTTTCTTCAGAAGTGTGGGGGCAGCTTGTGCTGAATTGCTTCTTTGGGAAGGTTTTACTCATCTTAATCACAGATGGTCAAATGAACAAACTCATAGGATGAGTAAAGGGTTTTTTTTATTTCAATTATAAAAAATATGGCTGAGTAATGAACCCCATTAAAGCACGTATCTTTATTAAATTCTAAAACATTCTAGTCATCAAGATTTACAATTACTTTGCCCTGTAAATTCTGTAAGAAGAAGTTGGAGACAGTCAAGTAACAGGAAATGATTGTGTTCCTGTCTTCTCAAGAAAAGCAGAAAGTAATTCTTTGATAAGGAGTGATTACACATATATACACATAGCTTTGACTTTTGAAGAAATATACTGACCCATGTGGCTGCTGTTTTAGTAACAATATTAAGCTTCTGATGATAACTCTACTACACTCTTGAGAGAAACATTAAGTAGTTTGCAAGTCACACTAAATATCTCACAAACTTGTATTCAGCAACAGTTTGAAACAGGCTTGGGCTTTCTTACTCTTTAGCACTGACATTGCTGCTGTACTTCTAGAAAACAAGGTAAACCTTGATCAAGCTACAGTGCTTTCCCTTCCTCTAATAGTGTATCTTGTCCAGTGAAGTCATGCCATTACTGATAGAATGTCATACAGGAAAACAACTTCTTTATAGCCAGAAATGTGAAAATTTTGCTCTTTTTTTGGTTTTTTTTTGAGAGTGGAGTAAGGTAAAGAAAGAGGTCTGTATAGATGTGTGTAAAACAGGCATGCTTCTCATTGAAGAATTAATTTTATAAGCCCACTGACAAGTTCAGAGTCATGTGCAGATGTTATCTATTACACTCACATAGCTCTTTTCAACACACTTGTGTCATCAGATCAGTTTCTAAGTTACAATTATCTCCTTAGCTAAGCCTAGAATGATGTTGGTGCTTTATGGATTTCCTAAAACAGAAAAACATATCTAATGTTTTCACTTGTGAATTTGGTGGTTGGTTGCTGAAAAAAAACAAAACCCAACAAACAACATTTCCTTAATCACAGTCCTACTGTGCCTAAACATTTTATGTCTGTCAGGCAGACTCAGAAAACTATGGCACTGGTTTAAAAACTGCATCTTCAAAAATAATTTTGGCATATTTTATTTGCTGGCTCTTTCAGAGTATACTTAGATCAATTTTATGCATAAATTTAGAAATGTATATTTTTAATTGATAGTCTCATATGAATATTGGTTCCCAGAAATTCTGCTGTAAGTAGATTAACACACATTATGTTGTAATAGCCTTTGCCTTCATGTACTATTTACCAGCACTGAAAGGAGAGAGATCTTTTTTAGTCCCAAATTTAGCTGAAGGTACAGGTTAAATCATTGCCTTTGCACAAGTCTTTTTTGCCCAGCTAAGAAACAATTGCACCCCATCCTCCTCACTCAGAGGGCAGTGCTGGGAAGGGCAGGGATGTGTAGCCACAGTATCTTACAACATCGAGGCAACTGAATGGTCCTGGAAGGGACTGATGGAAACAGTAAGTTACACTGCAGCTTAATCAGACCTCAGTGGTAAAGAAGGAAACTATGATGTGAGGTCTTCCACCTTTCTTATAACCTGTAAAGAACAAACATGGGATTAACTTGAGGGTTTAGGATAGAGTTTCTCACCATAATTTTGCTGACATGCTCTGATGACATATAAGATAGTAGCACAGCACTTGCACAAGCAATCAAAGTTTTATAACCACGCTGTTGCTTAACAAGGTTAGTTTTCTGTGCTGAGGTTGTTTACCAGAAAATGAATTTGTTCAACTCTCACCTTACCTGCAGACTGCGTAAAACAGAAGTGGAAATAGGTGTCGATTTTGAAATATTTTCAGAGTGAGATTTTCCTCCGTAGTTCATCCCCCCTGTGCCACCCTCGTCACGCTGCACGTCTGACCCCGGCTGTATTGGGTGAGCTGCGAGTCCCTCTGGAGGGATTCCCCTTGTCAGCCCGTTGGAGGTGCAGCCTGGACGGAGCTGGGTCTGGCTGCAGCACCGGGGACTTCTGCCAGTTGTCAGAGGGTTGTCAGAGGTGCTGCCAGGTAGCATGAGACAGGGCTGGAGCCTCTGTGAGCCTGCTCAGAGCGTGAGCTGCTGTCATGCAGGGCAGAGGATGCCAGAGCCACAGCCATCCGCCTTGCGGTCTGCCCCTGCGCCCTTGCCAAGCAAACCTCAGTGCAGGACAGTGGGACCCAGTTTGATTTAAAAGAATATTCTGCGCTGGATTTGGAATATATACAGGGAAACTGCTGCAAAACCTACCGAGTGAAAAAGCTCAGGAGGAATGTTTCAATGAGATTAAATCAATGCAATAGTGGTCTTCCATTTAAAGTGTCTTCCATAATTCTGTCTGGAAGCTTGTCTAAGGTGTTTTGGAAGAACAGAATTTGCTTCCAGACTGATTCACAGAGTTCCCAGTAATTAGTTCAACAACAGTTCCACTTTCTGAAAAGCAGTCACCGAAGCAGCCAAAATCCATATTTGATGCCCATTAAAAAGGAAACACTTTAGTCCTGAGATCTGTATCAATGTTCTGGTTCTCCGGGAATACTGCATTTTTATAAAAAGAGGCTCTTGGGTTTGGGCCAGATTCAAACCAAACTGCAAGATGGATGCGTAAAATATCAGCATGCTCTCCTGAACAGAGTACACTAGCAGATGTAGATTTTACCAGCAATAAGTAGAGTGTAAGGATTACCACTCTGGCCTTAAACATAGCACTCCTGCTCACAAACAGCTTTCTTTTATAACAACACAATGTTATTAACTCTGGCTCAGCTAAGATATTTTTCTGCAGAACAGACTGCAATGAACCATTAGCAAGATGCTTTTGCGGGAGCTCAGTAGTGCTCAGTTTCTCCCACATGGCTTTCAGAGTCTTCTTAGGTGGCAGCAGTGTCTGGCTGTTCGTGGAGACAGGATCCCAAATTAGAGACTAGACAGCCACCAGAAACGCAGGTAAGTAACTCCCCAGCTTCTCTTCCTACAGAAAGACCGTGTAATTTTTACAGCTGTTTTTATCATGAAATGTCCTTACCTGAAAAAGGCTTAGTGAGGTGCTGTGAAGAACGAGCATTGAGAGAGCAGAGACCTGGATCATGCTCACCTCTTTTGGGAAGAACTTTCCATGTCTGTGGGTCATCCCTGCTTGCCCCTTCATTTTGTAGGGTCCTCTCTTGTCAGACAGGAAATTTTGTCTGTGCAGCTCACAGTCTTGTCTGTCTTAAAGAATTACATTTTATTATTGGACAGAAATCTCAACATAATATATAAATGTGATATTTTTGTTTAATAGCACGTCAGCTGATAACATGTAAGAACTGCAGTGTCTATGGCTTGTTGACAGAATGGCAATACTTAGAGAAATGGTTGCACTTTGAAATGTAAACAAAAGAATATAAAACAGAAGAAGTATCTAGTGTAGAGAAAATCACCTTAAAGAATGACAGATTTTTCTCATGCCTTACAAATCTAAATACATTTATTTGATAAGGAAATTCCTTTTACTTGGAGCTGCAAGTTGCATAAGATAGCCTGATTTCTTAAAAAAAAAAATTCCACTCATTCTATAGCTCTTCCTTCCATCTGCTTTGAACCTACACCCATTGATTATTTCACCTGATATATTATCAGGCACTGAAAAAAACAGAACAAGTTCCTTGGAACAGATTGTTTCAGTAAATGTCTTGCTATATTAGTGCAGTGCTCATAAATACCCCTCTGTGCTAGTTTTACCATGAATACTTAACATCTAATTTTGGATTTATCTAGGAATAGGAGACCATTATCTTGTGAAAATCACGTATTTTTTTACAGCTCCAAAACCAGGCAAACCGGTCTTTGGAGTTCTTTGTACTGGCTAAACTGTCTTTCTTCTCCATCTTATGTATAAGAGAAGAGAGGTTTGTGAAAAGAAAATGTATCTGGTGAGACCAGATGACGTACAGCTGAGGGGAAAAAACAGGACCAGTGTTCCAGCTGGGAGTCCCTCCATTAGCTCTGGCAAGGAGCAGCCAAAGCTCTTGCCAACATCCAAGTACTATTTCATCTATACGTGCACAAAAGTAGATCTATTGGCATTCGTACCTGTTGCTTTAAATTTACGTTTCTTCCTGTGAAAGCTTAAAGTAGCAATGTTGGCATCTGAAATCCTGTCATCACTGCACCCTACAGGCTGCAGCCCGAGGCTGAGTCGCACTGGCAAGAGAAGGGCTTGAAGTGACCGGAATCAATCACAAGATGAAATGTAACTTTTGGTTTTTTCTCCCCGAAGAACTGAAATATGCTATTCCAACGGAGTCATCCGGATTTTTTAAGGTTCAAACAGGAATATTCTATATGGATACGGAGTAAATCAACCCTCAAAGTGAATGTGAACGACTAACTGTTAACATAGGAAGAGTAAATGAAAAGTGGAGCTGGGGGGAGAGAGCGAGAGAAATATCTGGTTGGTAGCCCAGTCATTAAGTTCCTACACTTTATGTCTGTTGCTGTAGCTATACAGGTCACGTTAAAACAGTAAAAGTGATGCTGAGCTGTTTCCTTAGGTGCTGCCTAATGTTTGTAAACGCAGCCTCAGAAAACTAGCTTAAAAATCACAATAGGAATTGTGGAATTGAAATAAAATACTTAAACTGCTGCTCCTGAGAGGATTCCCGTGATGAGTATATGTGCGATAGAGCTGCTATTTAAAACGAAAACTTAGATTTGTGTGCGCGGGGGTGAGGAGGAAGCCGGCCAGGGAGGAGAGCGGTTCCCGTAGAGCGGGCTGTGGGGCGGGTAGGGGGGAATCCGGGGGTCCGGGGCGGCGGCGCCGGTGCGGGCACCCCTTACCCCGCTCCATCGGAGCCTCCAAATCCTGCTTGTGGGTACGGAGCAAGCTCGGACCCGCCGCAGCCCACACACCGTGCACGTAAACGCCCCCTCTCCCCCCACCCCCGCGGCGTGCGGCCCCGCGCTCGTTTCCCTCCGTCACTGCAGGTGAGCTCGGCAGGTCGGGGCGCACGACCTCCCCCGCCGCCGGGGGCTGTAACTCATGAAAAGCTACGAAGACGTGTTAGAGAAAAACAAACAAACAAACAGCTGCTAGTCACCTGAAAAAAAAAAAAAAGATTTTTCCCCCCCAAACTGCTTTTGCAATCGTCGTTCTGCAAAACGCACACGGTGAAGTTGCGCGGCCCCGCCGGCGGGCCGGCCCCGTGCTGGGGGAAGGGGAAAGGGGTGGCTGGTCGGGTGCTGGCACCCCGAAAGGCTGGCAGCAGGGCAAGGAGAAACTCCCACCGGATGATCAGCGACTCGCGTGCGGTTTTCAGTATGTTCCTGTTCCTCTTCGAACTTCAAAGATAAATGCAACAAAACGGCACCCGCCCCGCGCTTCTCCCCCACTTCGTCCCCCTCCCGGTGAAACACGCGATTCCCGTGTCATCGGGAGCGACCCGTGTCATCGGCTTCTGCAGAAACATAAACGAAGAGACGCCAGGAGGTCCCCAGGAAAGCTCTCCCATCCATTTTAAGTAGCGAAACGAGCGATCAAGATGCGCTCGTCGCCTGCCTCGCGGTGCGGCCGCGCAACATGCGCGGTGCTCCGCTCGCTGCGTTCTCACCGCCGGGGCCCACGGTGGCGGCCCAGCAGCGCTGCACAGGCGGTAACGCACCGCGGGCGCTGCCCGCAGCCACCGGGAATGATGAAGAGCCACGGCCATGCAGGGAAGCGAGGGCAGGGGAGGGAGCGGAGGGCGCCGGGCCGGGGGTACCAGGGACAGGCAGCACCGCCCCCTCCCCTGGCCGCGGTCCCTGCGCGGCCCCCGCCCGACCCAGCGCCCGCTGCCGGCGGCCGCCGGTGCTCGGGATAGCGCCTGCCGGTGCCGCCAACCTCGGCAAACGCCCTGAGACTTGTAGCGGGCAGGAAAGGCGCTCGCTAACCCCGCCGCTCGGGGGGCGGTGGAGGGGCATTCCGCATCCAGACGCTGAAGAGCAGCCCGTCCGACCCGCTGCTCCCCCTACCCCGCTCTGGCGGACAGCAGTGTCCTCCCACCCACGTGTGGTGTCGCGTCTACCCGTGCCCCCCCCCGGGGCGCAGGTGGTGCGGCCGCCCCCTCCGGCCCGGTACTTGCTGCGCCTGGACAAACATCCTGCGCGGGCAGGTGCAGCGCCGCCGCGCCGTGACAAAGGGCCCTCCGCAGGTGATGCATGGGGCGGCGAGCAGCTGCCCGGTAATCCCTGCCAGCGGGGGCTCAGCGTTACACTGAGGAGGCGACCCCCTCCCCTTCCCTGTTGCCTCTTCTGTGCGCCGGGAGACGCTGCACCTGTCCGGAGACAGAGGTGTTATCATGGTGAAAATGCTGATGGTTTTCCTCGAGGACCGCGGGGTCACGCCGCGAACCAGCCCCAGGTGGGGGGGAGCGGTGCGGCCGCTGCCACCGCGGGACTGCCCCCAGGTACCAAGTGCCCCGGGCTCCGGGAAAGAGCGGCGAGTGCCGGCCGCAATCGCCTCCTCCCCCGCTGGGGAAACGAGGAGGTCCTGAGGTTCACCTTTCGGGCAGGGGTCGGCGCTGCCCCGCCCGCCCCGGCAGGAATTGCGGCGCCCGGGGAGACGGCGGCCGCGGGCACTTCCGTACGTGGTGCCCCTGCCCCGCTGCACACATCCTTCGTCCCCAGTCCCCGCCCGTGCGACACCCCCGCCCGCCCAAACGCCGCTGCTGTCGGAACGCCGGGAGAGCGGCTGGGTACAACCGGGCTCTGCGCTGAAGCCGCGGCGGCTGCCGGGCGGGTGGGGAGGGCGGCTCCAGCGGGAGAAATCCCGGGGAGGGAGCGGCCCCGCTCTGCAATGCGGTTCCTCTGCTGCAGAGGTCGCCACGCGTGAGCGATCCCGCGGGGAAACGGGGGCGAGCCCCGGCCGCGCGGCGTCAATGGTTCTCCCGCACACCCCGCAACGCCCCCGGCGGCGCCTCGCCCCTCGCCGGATTTTTTTGTGAATGGGACGCTCACGGAGTGGGGCATGACGTCACCGCCGGGCCGGGCTCTGGAGCCCAATGGCAAACGGGGCCCCGTCGGGCGGCCGAGGCGGCGATTGGCTGGCGGGCCCGCGCGGGCGCCCACGCAGGCTGCCGCGGCGGCAGGTATAAAGCGGAGCCGGCGGGCAGCGCGCGGTACCGCGGTTCGGCGGCGCCAACGGCAGCGGAGCCTCACCCGCGCAGCACCGCCCGCCGGTAAGCACCGCGCCTAAAGCACCGCGCCTAAAGCACCGCGCCGGCCCTGCCCGCCGCTCCCGGCGTGGGGCGGGTCTCGCCGCGTGAACCCCGCTTCTCCCGTGGGGTGCGGAGCTTTGCAGGGGGCTGTGACGCCTTCGTTCGTGTGCTTGTGTACGCGTGTGGGCACGGAAGCGAGTCAAGGAAGGTGGGAGAAAGTTAGTGCTCGGTCTCTCTTCCGTTCCCCCGCCGACACGATGTCCCGGTGTCCCGCCGGGCACGCTGGGCGGCTCTCCGGGCACAGCTCTGCCGGTGCCCGGCGGGGGCTCTGCCGGTGCTGGGCGCCCCGGGGAGCCGCGGGGAAGCGGCGCGTCCTCTGCAAGGTGCCCCGTCGTTCCGGTGAGCCGCAGCGAGAGCTGGGAGCTGGTAAAACTGAAGCTGGTGTGGGAGTTACCGGTGTGCTTTCTTGAGTGGAAGATGACCATGCTATGAGAAAAGAGGTGGATCTCGGAGGTTTTCAATTATGTATTTTTAAAAGATTTTGTTCCAATGACTAATTTTTTAACTGGTCGTTTTTTCTGGCTTCAGAGCATATTATATTTGTTGAAATTGAAGTACTTAGTCCTTATAGTATAATCATAACTGGGATATTAGCATGCCAACTGTCAAGAAGCAGCAGCTTCAGGTAAAGTGCCAACAGTGGCACGTCATTCTTAAAAATGTTAAACGCTGAACTTTTTTTTTTTTCTTGTGACTCTTATCCTATAACACTGCCTGTTCGTGCTGGATACACTAGCCGTGGTGTTGTATGCAGTAGTTAGAGGAACATGTTTTCCACCAGTTTAAAGGAAAGTCTGCATTAAGTTGAGTGCAGATAGCTGTACAGATCTGCACTCTGAAAAGCTGCATTTTTATCCCCTGTAATAGTGCTAAATTATTTTAAAATTTTGAGAAAACATAACCAAAATAACAATAATAAAAAGAAATTGGAAGCTAATAATACTAAAAAAAAAGAGGAGTTAGTATTTGTGCTACTTGTGGCTAGGAAAGGATGACCTCTTCTGTAGATCTTATAGGATTGAGAGGGTTGGAAAACAGCCATTGGTTGATGTACCTCTTTGTTGTAGAGAGGAAATCATGGTTACGCTGAAGATTTCATCTTTCCTTGCTGTTTATGCCTTGGTTGTGTGCCAGATGGAGAGCTTCCAGGCAGCCCCAGTCAGGTAAGAAGCTGGTCCTGTTGCTGAGTGCTGCATCTGAATGGTATGAAAAGACAAGGTTTTTTAGAGATCTAGGGGGGAAATAGACTAAGTGAATGAGAAAGCTGTGTTCTTTTAATGCTATTTTTGACACTGTGGCTTTTAATTACATATCTAAAATGCCTAATGCTGCGCGTGAGTCTGGTTTATGTATTCACACCAGGGAAAGACATTGTCAATGACAAACCCCTCTCTTCTGCCTGGATCTCTGCAGTAGTCTGGGTTTTATTCATCCTGTTCTGTTTGCCTCTGCTTAGACCGGGCTTGGAGTCCATAACAGATCGAGTGACGCTCAGTGATTATGAAGCTCGGAGGTTATTAAATGCGCTGGTGAAAGAGTTCATACAGATGACAGCAGAAGAGCTGGAGCAAGCCTCTGAGGGGAACAGGTAAGGACTGCAGTCCTGGGGCAGGAAGGGGCAAGGGGCGGGTGGGGAATATTAAGTGTTTAATATTTAGCAAAAGCCATCTGAGCAGACCCTCTGCAGGTGAAGATTTTGTTGTTTTCTTTGGGTTATGGCTAACTGTGGTCACCTAACTGGTAAAGGATGATACTGCAGAGACATCCTGCTGGTGGTATTGGGGAATGGCTTCCACCCAGTTAACCTGCTTCTATCTGTCTTCTGCAACTGAAAGTGGAGGGCGATTTGAGCTTGAATGAGGGGGTTGTGTTAAAATATAGCAGCAAAAGGTATGTCTTCCTAGTGGGAGTGCTAGGGGCCATTCAGTCACTCTTGGATTCTCTGTCATGAAAGTGCATGCAATTGTGAGGCATGGAAAGTCCCTGGCAGGGGACGTGTTCCTCCTAATGCACGCAGCACCACTCTTCCCCTCTAGACTGAAGGCATGCATTATCCTAATAGGATTTGTATTGCAAAGCATGGTGGTGATGTACGAGAGACTGAACAGCATGCTGAGTACATGGGAAATAAAACTCCCTGACCCCTGACTATGAGCATCCAAAAGGCTAACGAATTTGCTTTTCAACGAAGTTGAATTAATTGGAAAAGAGTGTTTTCCTTCTGACTGCATTCGTATGAGCCTTCCTTGCATGGAATGTCACATAGAGGTGTTTTATTTATTTATTTTTTAAGTTTCCTAACAGTAAGTGTTTATCTAGGGAAGAAATGCATGAACATGCATGTTTGAGATTACTGTTCCTTTGGGCATGTTGTGTTTGCGGTTCGGTTTTTTTTGGTTGTTTTTTTTTTTTCCCCCCTGCAGCCTGGATAGACCCATTTCCAAGCGCTGTGCCAGTCTGAGTACTTGTGTGCTGGGCAAACTGTCTCAAGAATTGCACAAACTGCAAACTTACCCTCGCACTGACGTCGGGGCTGGAACTCCTGGCAAGAAACGAAATGTGCTGAGTGACGTGGAACATGAACGCTATGCAAACTATGGGGAACCCCTAGGAAACAACTAAACATGCTTATTTCTCCCCTTCTCCCTTTTTTTAACCTGATGCATGTGGATCTAATTTTGATTGCTAATTTTGCTATGTTCATTTGATTCTGTTTTTGACAGAGAATGTTTGAGATGGACCTAATGATAGGAAGACAGAGAACATAACATGCATACCAAGCTAGGGGAAAAATAAATAAATAAAAATGAACAGCACTACCTTGAGATTTCAAATTATTTTCTTAGACCCTGATTAAAAATAAATCTAAACAATGCTCTTCATTTCTGGCTGCTAAATATAGAAGTAGACTGTTCTTTTGTGCCTGCTTATGCACTTGTTCAATAAACCTATTTTTCTATAAGGATTAGATCTGCTTGGCTTAATGACTTATCTTAAAATGTGATATCTCTAGGTAAGCCCAGAAAAGATTTGTAAGCTGTCTTAATGTTCAAGAGAGGCAATCTCAGTAATTAAAGAGAACTTACAAATTGAAATTATAGACATTCATTGATATGTACTAATGTGATCAGGCATGCATGCAATCTTGTTAGTAAGCATCCTGAGAAGAAAAGGAATCAGAAAGGCCTTGTACAGATCTGTTCAAACAAACTAGAAATGTAATCCTGTTTAAAACTGGGTACTGAACACTTCCAGGTAAGAATTTAATGTTCTTTTCCTTCTTCCTTCTTACTTTACAACAGGTCTTTACACTAATATATTCAAAACTCTTTAAAATATTTGTATTAATGCAAGACAATACAATGTAGGTAAATTAAGAGACAAACCCTCAGATTTCATTACAGCTCTTCTGTTGCAGCACTGCATCTCTCTTTTAATCAGAGGCGTGTTCCAAAAAATTGACATTGATGTTAGGAGCGGTATTTGTTGTTAACATTAATGAACTGTCTTATAATGCTTAGCTGAGGAAAATCCTTCCTACTGCAAGAAAAAGTCATTGCTAAAGCAAAGTAGAAAATTTCTTCAGGTGAGGACTGTGTGAATGCATATGCCTTAATGTCGCCTGTCTGGAAAAGTTATTAGCTGTAGGCTGAACTCTGAGCACAGAACTAATTCTGTTGAAGTCTGTGAACTACTCCTGTAGTGCTGTGGTAGACAGGGCTGTAACTCCAGGTTAGAGAGATTCTCATTAAATACGTGGAAGCAGCATGTTTGTGTGCGATTCAGCTCTGAAAGCAACTGGTCAGCTGCTGTGCCAGAGCCACTGGCAAAGCCCCTGTAGTTGTCAGTGATGCCAGGACTTCGTGTGATTTCTGGGTATTGGGGAGCAGAGGTATTGAAGTGAGAAGTTAAACACAAGCATCTGCTACTATTTTTCAGCAGCATTACAAAAAAAAATAGATCGAAGCTTTTGGAGGAAGTGGGGATTGGTTCAGTGCTCCAGACCTGGACCTGCTCAGCACCTCTCTGTTGGTCGTGATGGCTTGCTAGAGGCAAGCAATGGCCCAGGTGCTGCTGAAATCTGGCTTGGCTTACTCTTCAGTCCAGCTGCCCAAGAAAGGAAGAGCTCACTACCTTTTGTAAACTGAGCCTGACACTTGGAATAACATACACATCTTTTAGAGTTTGTAAGCTGTCCACACAGAAGTTGCAAATGCTTGCTGCACAGCAAGCCTACTCCTGATACAGAGAAATCTTTGCCAGGCATAGTATCCCTTACTGACATTTTGTTGTTGAGTAGATACTTCAGGAACTAACTCCTTATTTTCCTTTCGAAAAGCAGTGTAACAGCACAGAAGAGGGCATGCAACACAGCAACCTGCGTGACCCATCGTCTGGCGGACTTTCTGAGCAGGTCGGGAGGAGTGGGCAAGAATAACTTTGTACCAACCAACGTGGGATCCAAGGCCTTCGGCAGGCGAAGAAGAAGCGTTCAAATATAAAAAGCTGAATGATAATGTAAATATGGTAAATACATTGCAATAATCAGAGTCTGCAAGGCAGGCAACCTATGGCATTATCAGAATCCTAGTTTTGCTGGATGAGTAACAGACCTCTGAGAAAGCAGGGCAAGTAATAGTATAAAAAAAATGTAACACGTTCAGACTGCGAAGAAGAGCTTTTGTAGATGTCCTGCCTAGATAACTAGCTTTGCAGTGCGTTAACTAAATGCAACAGTTTGGTTGGAATGCTTTGTCTATTTTACCAGTAACATTTTGTTATTAACATATCAGTAACTCTGGATTTGTTTCTTTCAGATTGCCATGAAACTGAAAATTCAACTTTAATTTCTAACAAAAGCGACTCTCCTCCATAAATCAAGATGGCCAAAAAGAAGATTAATTTTGCATCCTAATATTGAAAATGTTTTATTTAATATAAATGAAAACACTTCTGTTATGTATAGTACAAGAGAATCTAGTTATTAAAGTTAAATTATTGTATATTCTTTTTATATGCAGCTCTATTTCAAATAAAATGTGACAGCATCTATTATTTATTTATCTTCCAGCTTATATGTGATCTATGCTACTTATCCTGGCACTACTGCCAATACTCGGGGATTATACTAAACTGCTGCCTGGCAGGGCATATGTGTATTATACGGTGTGCTGTGCCTTGATGTAAAACAACGAACCTGATTGTACAGTATGTTTAAAAAAAGCCCAAAACCCAGTTCAGTATTGTATCATTTGTGAATTTATGCAAAATTAAAAAAAAGTATTTTAGATACACTTGGATTGAGAAACTGATTTTTCATTTGAACACACTTATGGAAATAGTTGGCACTAACCCAACATGGTTGCAGATCAGATGGCCCGTTGCTCTGCTGCAGCCTTGTTAACTATAAATATTAGGATCTGAGTTGAAAGTTCAGAAGAGTTGAATAGCTGCCTTTTATATGTATTCATCAAGTGGTAGCTCAGAAATACACCACTTAGTGAGAGTTCTGCTAGAGAAAAAAAAACAAAAAAAAGCCACAGTTACATTTAATAAAACCATCCAGACAAACTTCATCATGTGTGGGTTAAGACTAAATGTTTTTATACAGGATGTAGTTCAGATGAAATGGCCTAACGTGCTCTGTAGATTTTATTTTTGTCTAAGTTTGAAAAAATGAATTAGAAAGGGAGAGAAAAAGGAGCTACGGAAATGTACATTTCTTTTAAGCAATCCTGAAGCAGAATCTATTTAGGGCTCAGGGATAAATAATTAGTGTGAGTGGAGAAGAGGGTAGCTGGAAGCAATCCATGGACTTCTAAGTGGTGCTGCCAACTTCCTCCTCAAAGCTGCTGCTGTTTCAGTTTAGTAGCTGAGTCAGATATTTGTTTAGATGTGTTTTGTGCTCCACAGCCAGACTCAAATCTGCTTCCTCAGTTCAGATGAAGATCACCCTGCTGCGCAAAGCAAAGGTGAAGGCACTCATGATATCTCTGTCTGTCTCTGCTGCAGGTGCCATAGCAAAAAGAGAAGCGTGGTCACCCAGATGTAGACATAGCCAGTCAGGCCATCCAGTGACGACACATCTATACCATGCTCATATGTGGCTATGGTTTTACTCCTCGGGGAATATTTCAGCCCTGGTAAGTCAGTGTAAAAAGCAGACCTTGTAGAAGATATAAACCAGCTTAGAGGGAGAAGTTCCAGTGCCTGAATAGGCAATGGAGGAATGTTCAGGCTTGGCTTGCAGATCTGCTGCCCAGAGATAGTCTACTGCTTTTTTCCATTTTTCTCTGAAGGAAAGTTGTTCACTAATACAGCACCCAACAGCTTAATCTCCTCCAAGATAAAATGCCTAAGCATTGGGATGAATACCTGTAATTTAATGATTCATATTCAACTAGAAGTGAGACAATGTTCACAGGACCCTTCTTGCTTTAAAGTCTAAAGGCTCAGGCAGTTTATTTTATCTGTTTACAGCCCTTTTCTGTTGAGACACCTGAAGGTGCTTCATGTAAATGTATGGCAGTCATAGTGTTCACCTCATCTAGAAACTGTTAATCCTTCTTTTCAGTTAAACAAAGTTATGCATTTTTTTCTCTTAGCTAAAGGGATTTCCTCACACTAATAATCTATGCCAAATCACAGACGTAACATGTAAAAGAGATTCTAGTAACCTTGCTGCCTGTTTTTATATTGTCCTGGTTGGAGAAAGGTTGGACTAAACTTTCGATACTTTAACGTATAAACACTAATATTTAAATGTTTTAAATTGTAAGACAGTGAGCATGGTAGAAAGAATTGCAGAGCCACTGGAGGCTTGCCAATTGCTTTGACTGCCTTTGTGAATAAGTGGAAGAAATGGCTTCAATTTTTAAAAAAGTGCTGTTCTTGATAATACTACCCAAACTTGTCACCTCCCAAGTAAACCCCTAAATTCTAACTCAGGAGAAGATCTGTTTTGAAATTAGCATTTAATAAGAGAAAGTATGGTTTCTAATGTATTTCTCTTTCCATTTTAACTGCATTGCCATTTTAAGCATGCTGAATGCTGGCAGAAAAAATCCTATTGGTGCAGTATGTGCAAGTGGTATCAAACCCCAGCTGCTTCATGTTCAGTCAGCCAAGACAATACAGATCAGTCACGCATGAGTGTGTGTATTCTTGTTTACAAGGCAGTATCATCACACCTCTAGTTTGATTCTGATGTTTTTACACGCCTGACAGTGTATGTTTTCTTTAACAAATAGGTGGGGTTTTTTAAAGCTGTGTGCAAATGAAGACTTCGGGAGTACACTTTGCAAGCAAAGGCAAAGGGGGAAGAAATTTCTGAGAAAGAAATATCTGAGGGTAATTTACTGTGGACCATCTTCATGTCATTATGGAGTTTTTGGGCTCTAATTTTGCAGATTATTTTCTAGTGGTTTGGTTTTTCAGTGCAAAGACAGCCACAAGCACCACGCAGGACCAGGAAAGGTGGTGAATTTTGCCCAGTCCTCTGCTCTGAACTGATGGGAAGTAAAAAAGCACCATCTTGTGGCCAGTGGATAAGCACAGTGGTGGCACAGGGATCCCTCTCAGGTGAGGTATTTATCCACCTGCTTCTGCTTTTGTCTGGCTGCTGGGTGCAGCTTCCAGCAGCACCCACCTGGACACAGGTGGGTGAACAGGGGTGGCCACTCAGGCTGGTGCCATGAGGAAAACTCACCTGCTCACCTCCTGGAGTGGGCTGTGGGCATGGGGACGTGCAGGAGGGTGTTGTGGACTCCTTGGGGTGTCACAGGCCCCCAGGGCCACCATTGAGGGCTGTGGCACCCTATGGGGTATCAGGCAGGTGATGACCAGCTGCTGCGGGGCCCAGGTGATGGATAACAGAGGAGCTAATACCAGCACATGTCCCCATGGACCTTTGCAGCTGCCAACACAGGGCTGCAGGAGCTTTTCTGCTGTGTGCTTTTTGCCAAGGGGTAGGTGGTCTCCTGCTCATAGATCTGACTGAGGTTTTGGTTCAGGATCATGCACCAGGACATCGCTGCATGTATTGATAGAGCATCTTTTTGAAATAACCCAAGTGGCCTTTCACTGTGGCTCTCTCCAGGTATTTAGATCCCTTTTTTCTTCTTCTGTTAGTGGAATTTAATTCATCTTCCTGAAAGCTTCCATCATCTGCAGCGTGAGAAAGGAGCAGAGCTAATGCTATTGCTTCTGACACTGAACACTGCCAAAAGCAACTTATAGCAGGCAGTAGTAAATTTTGGTATTGGTTATCTAATCCAGCATTGTCATGTCTAATTAGCAGATTGAACATCTCTACAAGGGGAAGAGTTTAAAACATGCTGAAGAATTTGAGTTTGTGTGTTTTTCTAGACTGAACTATTTCAGAATGGGAGAAATATCTGTTAGAGATGAAGTGGGCATCTCAAGCCTGATTTCACCCCTGTTGAGTGCTGGCAACTTCTTTCCAAGCTGGTTGTGCTCACTGCTTCTGACAATCAGGTGAACCCTGCTGGAAGGGGTCCACATGGCACATATCTGCTGCCTCTTTATTGTTCTAAAAGACACAACATCCTTCCCCTGTTCTGCACAGAATTGTCCTCTACTTTGGATGCTCCTTATGCCTTTTAATGTTGTTCTCTCCTGCAGAAAATGTCCAAGGCGTATAGTACCGTTTTTCTTTCAGAAAGTAAATAATTCCCATTTCTAAATTATGCCAAATATTGCAATACTTTCTCTAGGAGATTTCCAATCCATCATTGGAGTAATAAGAATCATTGGAACATTTCTCTTTTCTTTCTATTCTTGGCTTTATCACAGTTCCTGTTTGCACCAATTACTCTTTTGGCTCGGGCTGAGATGTGATCCCAGCTAGCTTATTAGTGTCACCTCCACAAAAGCAAATGCTGCCTTTAAAAGTCTGAATGTGTACCTCTGCGCAGGCTTCTTTTCCCCCTGGTGTGTGAGAAAATACTCAGAGATCCCACTTGGTACTTCATTACATTCATATTGGCTGTCCACAAAAGATGATTAGACACTTGCTCGTTTGGCTTTTATATTTCCTTCTGGTGTTGTGTTGCATTTCTTCTTCTTTTCAATGGCTTTTCCTAATAGCATCTTTGTCACATTAGCGCATAAGGCAACTTGAAATTGCATTCATCTATTCAGTGTCCATGAACTACAGCGAATATCATATATGCATTTGCATTTGCATATGCATTTGATGTTACAGGTGTTTTTTGCGAATCTGCGAGCCAGTCATTTCTGAGGAGACTACATGGCAAAGAGTACAGTCATCTGCAGGTGACAGTCATGCATGGTAGACATAGGTACAACAGTCTTAAGTAACCCTACCAAGGTTGTCTTGAATAACCGCTCCCAAGATTGCCAGCAAACATAAGCTCTCGAGGCGCTGGCAGCTATACTGTAGAAAGAAAATTGTCTCAGAATGAAGCAAAGGAGAGAATTTGCGTAAATACCAAGTGTGGATGCTCAAGTGTTTGTGAGCTGCCTGCCAGACACCACAGGCATTTCCCTGAGAGGCCACAGTCCACATCAGAGCACAGGCAGGTGGAGAGGACAGGCAGATCAGTTTTTCATAACACCGTGTTTTGTCTCCTTCAGCTCTAGTCAAGTGTCGCTGGTCACCCCCTCCTGTCTCCGAGTCTCCTCTCAGTCAGGTTGGGAGGGTCGGATGTCCCCAGTGCTGGGGGCTGGCAGGTTGTTTTAGGGCAGGTTGTTTTAGGGCAGGTTGCTCCAGGGCTGGAGGTGCCATGGGGGCAGCTTGTGCCCAGCCCCTCCACGGCAAAAGAAAATGGAATTGACAACTTCTGCTCCTCCAGGCTGGAGCCCCAGCCTTGGCCTCTGTCTGGGGTGTTTCCCCACCGCCTGGCCTACCGTGTCTCCTGAGGTGCCAGCGCTGCCATGGCAGGAGAGGGAGCCTCACCCCTGCTGCTGAGCTGCCTCTCCCCAGCTCCCGTTTCTCCGCACGGGAGCCCCTGTGGCCCAGGGCACTGGGCATGCTGGATGGTGCCTCCTCCTCCTCTCCCACAGCCAATGGAGACAGCCAGGGATCTCAGCTGCCACCATCCTGGTAGGTCCCACTGACCTATGTTTGTTGCACAGTCAGCTGCCTTCCTGCAGAGCTTTGCTACAAGTCATGAATCATCATCATAAGACTTTTCTTTTGCTGTTTAGAAAACCAGATATTTCACCTGCTTTTGGTTTCCTTCCTCTCAGTCCATTTCTGCTCCATGAAAGAGCTTCATCCTATGGCTCTGTGGAGTCTTTATAGCCTTTTTGTAGCTTTGCAAACACTTCGAAAGTCCAAATCAATTATACCAACCACATTAATTTGCCCATTACTCTGTTGACAAGCTCGAAAGGCTGTTATAGGTCTTCATTGTCTCCTGTAGTGGAGGGAGCCAATTATTCTAATTAGCATGTGTTCCTAAAATAGTTACATAGATAGTTCATAATTCCATTTTTAGCTCATGATATAACCATGTTTTTATATTGAACAACATCATAGTTGTTATTACTAGTGGGTAGGGATGGCCTGTTACTGCAAATGAATCCCAAGCAAGTGCATTGGAGGAAGGATGGCAGCAGCAGCTCAGTGACTTTCATGTGGACAGGCAGATTTTATCTATGGAAGAGACACAGTAGCCTAGAAGTGCTTTTTAGCGTGTTAGTCCTCCTACAGAGGCTGAAGACAATGATGCCAGTGACATTTTTGAGTGTGTGTACACTTTCCAAGCAAGGTTTTTAGTCTTATTTAATGCAGTCTTTTCCTCTTAGGCTGAAAAGTTATTGTTTATCGTTTTATAGTTAAAGGTACTATCCAAGTGTTGAATTAGTTATGAAAATTAATATTGATTTGTGTTTTTAATGTAACAAAAGCAGAGTATTAAATGGAAAAAGGAAATAGATCTGACCTCCAAACGCTGGAATTGCAGAGTTTAAATGAAAACCGCCTTAATTTTAATTTAAAAGACTTACAGATAAGCAGATCAGAGACCAAGCCATTTGAATCACTTTACATATATTGACAGTGAAGGCAAAGAATTTTTCATAAACTTCATGCACTTCCTGCTTCTAGTTCAAGTTTATTCCTAGTAAGGTTACACATTTCAATGTGCAAAATTTTTGTTTGCATTATGTGAAGCTGTCTTTTGCTTCTTTTTTCCTAACTAAGATTCTCAGAAGAGGCAAAATGTCTATATTGTACCTTTTTCCCGCTAGACAGTGGCAGAGCTACCCTGTTTCCCCAAAAATAAGACAGTGTCTTATGTAATTTTTGCTCCAAAAGATGCTTACTTTTTTACACGTATAGCTGCCTGGACACTATTTAAATGGACTTTTTAATGAACTGTAACTAGAGCTTATTTTTGGAGTAGGACTTGTATTTCGAGCTTCCTCAAAAATCCTGAAAAATCATGCTAGGGCTTATTTTCAGGGTAGGTCTTATTTTGGGAGAAACAGGGTATGTGTTGCTCCTCAGATGCTGAAGCACTGGTTTTATAATTGTGCATTTTAAAACCACACGCATTTAGTACTTAAATAACTGAAATGTCTTTGTGACTGAAGTTCTCGATAGGGTTAGTTTCCCTATTCAGTTATTCCAGCAACTTTCTGAAAGAGAAAGGGATACCACCTTGTAACAACAGCACCTACAGCTGCAGTGCTAATAACTAAAAGCCTCAGCACTGTGTCCTGTGTCTTGGTAGCACAGGTCAACAAAGTGTCCCACTTGCAGAAGGAAGAACAGCCCAGGTAGCCTCAGGGTCCCAGAGACTTTTCTCTCACTGTAAACACCAGTATTTATGCACACCAAAAGTTTTATTGCTTATTTGAATATTCCTTGCAACATCTGGAGAAATGATGCTTTACAGGATGCCACTGCTGCCACTCTGATGGCACAGCAGGTGGGATTTAAGTAAAGCTCCTACTCTTACAGATATTAGCAATTTGGCAGGTAAAAAGCACTTCTAGTTCAAGAGCATTTCATGATACGTCTAGACAAAAGTTAGCCTGGGCTGTCTCTCACAGCCAGCCAGCATTTACTCTCTTAAACTGTGCAAGAAGCCCCCTTTCCCCTGCAGGATCTCTAGCTATGGACACCAGGCTTGTCTTTTAATGGGCACATTCCTCCCTCCTTCCCCACCCTGACTTTATTTTCTAATCAGAAATTCAGACTGATGTGGCTTCACAAAGTACAGCCTCCAGCATACTGATTAGAAATTGCTGTGATTTGTACATTGGGTACTTTCTACTGTGTACCATTCTATGACCTTACTTAACTTTATAATTAAGTCAGACTGAGAAATTATATCCCATATGTCTCACAACTTACTCTTTTTTCCCCTCAAGATCGGTATATCCAGTTCCTGGAATTCAGGTGGCATTTCTTGGGTGAGCTGAAGATTCTTTACAGCATTCATGGAGGATGTTAAATTGATACAATGTGTACCTATAAAGCCCATTTATATTGTCACCGAAATATTAAGTGCCTTTAAGGTAAATGAGAATCTAGGCTGACATTTTAATGTCTTTATCTCAGTCTCAGGTAAAAATTACATCTGGGAAGAAGAGAGGAGAAGGCATTTTGCTGTCTATTTTAGTATGTTTTTAGTGACTTCACAGAAATCAAAACTATACAAACGTACTCAAGTGAAGAGAGTAATTGGTAAATACATCCTCTAGAAGCTAGAGGGCATAGGAGACACAGAATGTAACTCAGTCAGCAAGAGGTATGAGCCATTTAGGGTAACTTTCTGTTGTTTGCAAATAAAACAGCACTTGATAGTCAAGTTGAAACTGATTTTGTTCTCATTCTGAAGAGAAGTAACTCAAAAGCAGAAATATCTTTCTGGATCTTTATCAGTTTTGCAGATGGTCTAAAGGAAAATCAATTTGGAGAGCTATTGATCTCAATGAAGATGTTAATACATTCTTCCCATTTTTATTTCCAGATAGTTTAGTAATAAGTCTATGTTCTGCAGAAGCTCCTATCATTAACTATTAAATAGAGAACTACTAATAATTGTTTTAATGGAAAAGCTGAAAGGTAAGTTCATGAGCAAAAGAGGCATTGCTATTGAATGGAATAACCATAGACTTCAGATTTTCACTTGTCTAGCTGATCTGGTCAAAATATTTGGTAACTTTTCTTCACTCCTACACGCTATTTCTGTGATGGCAAAATCCTTCTGTGTTTTATGTTACAGTCCATGTGTCCACTAGTGTATTACCTGCATGAGAGGGATACTGGCAGACTTTTTGCGGTATGGACAAGCCTTATTGTGTTTGCATTTTGAGAATAAGTTTAACAGGGCTTACCCTAATTGTGTAGGAGGAACAGAACATCCTGAGCTGCTCCTTGGAAGACGTCCCCAAATTCCAGTGTGTTTTGTTTCGGATTCAAAATAATCCTATGCAAGAACTGAACTTTGTCACAGTCTGTAGAAGAGGCTTGATGTACATATTGATTAGTTTATGCTGAGTTTCTCAGTCAGCTGACTTTCTCAAACAGAAAATCAAAGGTACCGTGAGTTTGTAGGACTTCAGCATCAAAGAAAAGATCCTCCAGCCTTTGTGAACTGCTACAGTTTCCACAGGTTTTATACCTGAAGTCAGATGGGTGCTGAAGCATGGGATGATATTCCAGTAAACAAAACAGGACTGGTGGAGTAATGAAACTCCACTGAATTATTAATTGGGTCCTAACGATGCAGTAAGAGTTACTATGGTGAATAGCTCTGAAGACAGGAGCAGCGCTAGGCGCAGCCCTGCCTGTGCCGTGCACCTTACCTGTTTTCCCGATAGGCATCTGCAAAAGTGAATACTTTGTGTAAAAGAACTGGAACAATCCTGTTTGGTAGCTGTCCATTACTCCTCTAGAAATAGTCAATTCCAACAAAACAGTTAAGTACATACTCCAGGGCCCTGGACATAAAATTAAAAGCACGTTCAAGTGCTTTGCTGAAAAGTAATGGACTTCTACATACCTTTAAAGAGAAGCACATCTCCAGGCTTGCTGGCTCAAATGCAATGTTACCTCCTAATAAATGACACAGATAAATACAGGAACAGAGAATACATCAACGCAGAGCTGGTTCCGTAAACCAGTGCATACCAATAACGCCTTTGGAAGCTGAGGAACTGTGCAGCCTCATCGAAAAGGTAGGTATCTCGAGGTGTGGTCAGGGTTTAATAATGATCAGTGATGTGTTAACGTACAAAGTGGGGAGGTTAAAGGAGGGTGTTCCAGCACAGACACAGAAGCTGGGGTGGAGAAAATTATGATGGTTCACTTTTGGATGGTGCTGGGAGGGAGTTTCTGCTGAAATCTGCCAATAATGGTGTTGAGTGAATCAGCATTTCAGCCTACAGCTCCAGAGGAAAAATTATGTTGGGGATGTGAGGAAGGAAGGAACCCACATATGGAATGAATTTGGAATCAAACCCATCTTCCCCAAAGAAAGTTTGTTCTTCAAAACCCCCTTACAAACTTTGGTGGAAGAAATAAAATATTCAAAATTACTGCGTAATAGCTGATTGCTGGTCTCCAGTCACTCATGGCAGAGAAGCACTGATAGGGAGAATCATGCTGTCATTTCAGATTTGTGCTGGGCTTGAATGTGGTAATGATGAGTGCTTTAAGAAAATCCAAGAGCAAAATGACAGGTGATAACACAGGGCTTGAGAAACACACAGTGCCATGAGGGCTAAGGGGTTATAACATACTGTTCCTTGAGTGGCGTCTGCACTGTGTACTCAGTGAGGCAGAACCTCATAGACAAAGTACAATATAAGCATATAAGTCAGGGCAGCATTTTGAATTGTGAAATAAAAAGTCAAGGAAAAGCTGAAGTACTCAGGCTTCCCCGCATGTGACCTTGTATCTTAAATAATGTATTTTTAACACTATTGGTATAGAATCTGAGTACATGCAGAATAGTTTAACTCAGCTGACATCCCATGTCTGGCTTCCTTCTGATGGTGGTTACTGCTAAGAGCTGTACTACTTGAAATTTCCCAAGAACAAGGTACAGATGTTGCTTCACCATCAAATGTCACAGAATATTTGATTTTTTAATCCTCCAGTGTTTTTAAAAAATATAATTTACAATTTCTTACTCTGTTTTTCTTATTCATTAAGGGGAAAGTAAAACTTACTAGGATGCCTTGTAATCCTAGAGTAAAAATTAGCAAAATAATCTGATACTTCGCCATAAGAAACCAAAGAGTTATTTGCTTTGCTACTGGATGTCTAAGCACATGGCTACCGGAGTATGTGACTCTGCTTAAGAGCATTTTTTCCTGATAGTAATTTGCAGGAGACTGATATATGGTTAGTTCTAAAATTGCAGGTTTTGAGTTAAAGCAATATTATCCACTTCATCCAGTAGAAGGCTGCTGTCTTCACATTTTCTATAGCTGATGCACATACCACCTTTGCTGGCTCCAATTGGTGAGACCGTGTTGCTAGGCAGAAGCATGGAAAAGTTCTAGAGCTGATTCCTTGAAATTATATGTATTTATGCCTTGCCACTGTCACAGGCCTCCTCCTTCCTGCCTGATGACTGGAGCAATCTGTGGTACTGGGGTTTAGCACTTTATTCTCTGAGCTTGACTTCTAAGAGATCACGATTTATAGGGTGCTTCACTGGGAAACCATTTATTCTAAAAAGTTATGTACTCATGAGCTCTCCTGCACAAAAGGCTTGCAATTTTTTTTTTTTTTGTCTAAACTTTGACTATAGGGCTGAAATAGGATGATTTTTACTTACTGCTTCTCTGAACTTTTGACATTAGCTGGCTGTTTTCCGTGTGTTATTCTCTATCCAGTCCAGATGTTTCTGCACATGAACTGCCTAGCCATTCAGCTTATTTTTTTTGGATGGCAAAGCCTTAATTTTGTCTTGTGATGGAGAACGTCTGAACATGGAGACTGCCCATCTTTTGTGGAAGGACTCCAGTGGCTATGGCATTCTTGTATGATCGAATGTGGTTACCAAGACCCATGACGCTCAACTGCTGCATTAGAACTGACCTTGGTAGAGGTTACATGATTTCTGCAGCGTTTCTCCAGGTTGTGTTGGGTGCGCTATTATTTGTTCCTGAGAGACTGTAACTCAAACTCATGGAAGTCCCTCATGAATGGCCCCCAAGATTACTGGCACTTGTCCCAGCCTGTGCTCCCAAGGGGCCTGGATGTTTTAAGTCCAAATGCAGATCTGTTCCTCCCTTGAGACATATGTTGAGAGGGTTATACTCTGCTTAAGCCTGACTGGTACTATTTCCAAAAAAGATGTTAAAAACTGGTTGATCACTCCTTAGGCCAGATTTCCAAACGAGCTCCGCGCCCAGCAGGTCTCACTGGGAGGAGGTATCCAGGCTGACAGCTGCAGCCATGCAGAGAAAGCTGCCTTTGGGATATACTGGCAAACCACTTGTTAAACTCCTTGTTTTGGGCCACAGTGCTTGCATGGGTGGGAAGAGCAGGCAGAAACCTGGTCTCCTCCTCAGGGCTGTTGGGGTAGGTCCAGCTGTCTGAGAAGTGAAAAGCTGGGTTTCCCCTAACACCAGTGGCTTTCTCCATTGCTGGTACAACACATTTTACATTATTAAGTTGCTGGAATAAACACGTGAAGAAGGCAGAAATGGAGAAAGGAAGCTCATGTTTGCTAGTCAGAAGATTAGGAGCAAACTAAAGTGGGAATTGTGCAAGGGCTGCAGTGTGTACCTTACTGCAGGCACTGCCAATAATTCCATTGCTGAGGGGGCAGGACAGAGCAAGGCTAACCAGGGATTGAGAACGCACATAAATGAGACTATACTAAAAGTAAAATAGTAAGAGATAAATTGGAAAGAGCTCAAATCCAAATCTTAGATTCAAAGAGGGAAGATTATTCTGCTTCTTCCCCGTTCCAAGTTTTTGGGAGGCCAGGTCTGGCCATAAGCTGTGCAGAACAAGAAATGTTCCCTAATCTTAACAGAATTTGACATGCTTTTAAAATTGCGTTGGATGCAATGAGAAAGAGAGAAAAAAAGAAATCCAGGCTCAGCAGAAAGGACAGTTTTTGTTGTGTGAATGCAGCTGCAGGATCCAACCACATCCAGTAGCCAGGAAAAAAAAAAAAAGCATGTTGGTGGTACCATTATGAGGACTAAGGAGCACTGGTGTCAATGCCAGTGCATATGACCAGTCTGAGAGCTTACAATGAGAACAGTTAATACCAGATTCCCAAGAAGGTGGTGGAATTTGCCAAGCATCCAAAAAACAACCAGACCATTTTCAGGTCCTGATTATTTCCTAATGAACTGCTTGACCCCAAGGGCCTATAGCAGCCATGAAAGTCTGCCTTTGCAAAGCCTCTTAGAATAGTTCTATTCAAATACAGACATAATTACACCTCTCCTCACAATATTACATTTCAAATATCCTCCCAGTAATCAGAATCGCTGCAGTGTGTGAGGAGTGAAGAGCTCCTTTATCCTTACAGCAGAAAGCATCTGAACTGTTACGAGCTGAAGAAGCTTTATAATGGGAAAGGGTAATAGAAAAGGCTTTGAGGCATCATCATGGTCACAAAAAGGCATGAGCAAATCTGAGTCTGAGAGTGAGTGACAATGCTGTGCCTTTACTAGAAAAAACTCCAATGGAGAGTGAGTGAGAGAGAATAAGAATCCACTGCCTCCCCCACAGAAAATCACAGCTACAGAAAAGTTGTTGTACATTTCAGTTTGTTCCCATGGTTTTAATCTTCTAATTTGCTCTAATTATGCTTGTTCAAGGCTGATTTATGTTTGGCAACTTTACATTAAAAAAGTGTTCCCAGTAACAGAACAATGCTCATACTTTCAGGCACGATGAAGGGAATATGACATTTTCAGATGCAGTGTGAGCTAGTCATTTGAGCAAACTTTCTATGAAAGTATCTCTGACAATGGCTGTGCATACTGATTTTTCCTTATTTGCAGTAGGCTCTTGGGTTTATGTCTCTGCTTGATGAAGAGCAGAAATGTTGACCTCATAAATGATTTTTTCTAGTTTGTTTCCCAGGGTTTATTTTTTGTACTACTACATAATGTATTTAACAACTGCATGTTTTTCACATGAGCAGTACGTAACACAACAGTAAGCCTCTAAGAAGTTTCAACCAGCTGTCCTGTGTTATGTCGTGACATTCAGAGCTCTGCTTTCCAGAGTGGAAATGAGTTTTTGTCAGTCAGACTCAGTATCCTCACATTGGGATGGTCACGTTACGGTAGGAGTAGGACACATCTGACAGCCATGCAACTGGGAAATTCCATGAAATCCTGATACCTCATAGATGCTAAGACCCACAGGTGTTATCAAAACCAGCATCCAGGTGGTTTCCTGCTAAGGAAAGGGTGAATAACTAGTTGGTATCTTTTGTAGAAACTGCCAGTCACTGTGAGCTGGAGATGAGCTCGAGGACTCTGGCAGAAGGAAGCGGGGAACCACAATGGGTGTAATATGGTAAGGAACTGAGATTAAATATTATTATAATAAACAGCATGGAAATCTATAGGAAAATAACACTTGCTAGTTCTGCTGCTCGTACAGAGATACGGACTTCGCGGTTTCTCTTCAATGGGTATGGGTGCACATTCGCAGCACAGAGGTGGGTCATCTGGGCAGGTGACCATTTTTTCAAACAAAAAGCAACTGGTAGTGGTGATCTGACCATGGGACAGAAAGTAAGAGCACAGAAAAAACACGTGGTTGGGCTAAAAGAGGAGCCCGAAGTTGCAGCCAACTGGCTTCAAAGGTGTTGCTTTGCATTGCAGAAGGTGACTGATGTGCCTATTGTCACCTACACACTAGAAAAGATACACAGAGTGAGTAAATGATATTTATAATGGATGAAGAATTAGTAAAAAGTGAGCTATACACTCATAAGCATTACTGCAAGAACCTTTACTGAAACAGCCTGCAGAGTTTGAGAACTGTAACCACACATAGAAATAGATGGAGCTGGTTTGACTGAAAGCTTGTAATTTCCTAGATTAACAGTTTGCAGAGATATGGTTTACTACTAAGTAAGGGTTGCTAACCAAAAAAAGAAAAATATTGTTCAATAGATCTTGATTTGTCTAATTATATGCAGGATTTATTTAAACTGGAGACTAGCCTGCTTTAAAAAATACTGTAGTGGATGCATCTGAGTGCGTTTACTGTTGGAAGCATTTGGTTCCCACTTGTGGTATCATTTAGTTGTTTTTAAAATGTATAAGAAGGCACACATCTCTTGATACTAAAATGTCTTATTTTTGATATGGTACAGGTGATCCCAGGTTACACCTACGGTGCTATGAAAGTAGCATTTGACGTAACAAGGGGAATTTTGTATGCCTGTGGTCTTTGGTGTTTCTGAGGAGAATGACAAGAATGGGCTGAATACTGAGGGCTTTGTCTAAGGGCCACTCTGTGGAAAGGGCTCTGGATCTGCATGGCAAAGTGTGTGAGCTGGAGCCGTAGCTCCATGGAAGCCGTCCAGGGATGATTTCCCTGTCCCACTTGGTCTCCATGAGTTGTGGGGACTGTGGGAGTTTGGCTTTTCATGAACCTACTAATGAAGAGTGGCAGGTGACAAACTCTTGCTGGAACTTTTTTCCCCGTTTTCATTAACCTCCATATAGATATTATTTTAATTAAAATAATCTTGACAGCATCTATGAAAAGAGCTGTGGAGGTTGCAAGAGCAATTAAATGTGTTGTCAAAAATGATAAGCAGCCTGGTATCGCAGGAAGGAAATTAACACTCTGACCAATAATGGAACAGTATTCTTAATCCAGAGCTTTTTGCCTCTCAGGAACTCCTGAAAATGGATGGATTTGGGGGACCAAGCAATTTTACAACAAGACAGTTAAGCAATAGGTACCATAAAGTATCTCCATGTTGAAAGTCGATGTCATACTGGTGTAACAGTGGCTGACAGCCAGCCAGTCAGAAATGTGGTATTAATTAGACATCAATAATGGTGTATGTGCAAAGCCTTGACTATTTTTCTAAACTTTGGATATCAGAAAGATTAGGAGTTGTATTCAGTATTAGGTCATTGCAGTGGAGTTTAACAACTATCTGTATCAGTGCCAGTGGTCTGTTTTGGGTTGTCCCCTGTGGAGAGAAGGCATGGAAATGCTGGCAGGCTGCTCCCTGTTGTGAGGAAGACAGGGTTCGAGAGCCTTCATTTCTGGTGTATGTCACCCTGAGTCTTTTATTGCTTGGGAGCTGCACTGAGCACATAAATGCACAGATCTTTTATTAAATGACAAACTCCCCAAATCATAGTGTTTTGTTCATCCTAAAGGCACTGTTCATCCTTTTAGAACTGGCACTGCATTTGGGCAGGCACAACAAAAACCAAACCCTCTCTGCTGGCTTAGGTTGGAAGGTGCATTCCTCTCCCCAGCCACTCCAGGCTCAAGAGGTGCAGATGGAGCTGTGGTTGGGTCCATAAGAAAGACCACCCAAGAAGTGAGAAGCTGTAAAAATAGCCATGGTTTTACTGTGGGAGGGGATGCCGGTGACTGAGCTAAGGGTTGCATTCAAATGCCTCCTCATGGGAAGAGAAGTGGGAATAACCCATCAGGAAGCACCAGGCAGGGCAGATATACTCAGGCTTGTGGGACTTGCGGGTGGATGAAGCTGTCATTATTCAGAAACTCTGAGCGAAAAATGGTGCTAAAAATGATTATGGTTTCTGGGTACCAGTGCGGTACTACCCAAGGTAAAATGCTTCTCTAACTGTGACAAGGGCAATGGGTGAAGGATTACCAGGGAACACAGAACCATAGAATCATGGAACAGTTTGGATTGGAAGGGATCTTCGAAGGTCATCTAGTCCAACCCCCTGCAATGAGCAGGGTCATCTTCAACCAGACCAGGTTGCTCGGAGCCTTGTCCAGCCTGGTCTGGAATGTTTCCAGGGATGGGGAATCTACCACCTCTCTGTGCAACCTGTTCCAGTATTTCACCACCCTCATCGTTAAAAATTTCTTCCTCATGTTTAGCCTGAAACTCCCCTCCTTCAGTTTAAAACCATGAACTCTTGTCCTATCGTATAAGGCCCTGCGAAAAAGTCTGTCCGTATCTTTCTTATAGGCCCCTTTTAAGTACTGCAAAGCCACAGTAAAGTCTCACCAGAGCCTTCTCTTTTCCAGGCTGAACAACCCCAACTCTCAATCTTTTCCTCATAGCAGAGGTGTTCCAGCCCTCTGATCGTTTTCATGTCCCTCCACTGGCCCCTCTCCAACAGGTCCATGTCTTACCTGCACTGAGGGCTCCGAAGATGGACACAGGACTCCAGGTGGGGTCTCACCAGAGCAGAGTAGAGGGGCAGAATCACCTCCCTCGACCTGCTGGCCATGCTTCTTTTGTTGCAGCCCAAAACATGAATAGCCTTCTGGGCTATGAACGCACATTGCTGGCTCATGTCCAATCTTTCATCCACCAGTTGTCCCAAACCAGGGGCACCTTGCACTTGGCCTTGTTGAACCTCAGGAAGTTTGCACAGGCCCATGTCCAGGTCACTCTGCGTGGCATCCTGTCCCTCAGGCATGTCAACTGCATCATTCCGCTTGGAGTCACCCGCAGACTTGCTCAGGGTGCACTCAATCCCACTGTCTATGTCATTGATGAAGATACTAAACAGAACTGGTCCCAGTACAGACCTTTGAGAGTCACCATTTGTTACTGGTCTCCATCCAGACACTGTGCCACTGGTGACTACCCTCTGGGTGCAACCATCCAGCTAGTTCCTCATCCACCAAACAGTCCACCCATCAATCCATACTTCTCCGATTTAGAGAGAAGGATGTCGTGGGGGATTGTGTCAAAGTCTTTGCAGAAGTCCAGGTAGGCGACATCCGTAGTCCACTGATGTAGTCACTCCATCATAGGAGGCCACTAGGTTGGACCTTTGTAACTAAGGGTTAAATGGAGAAATTCAACTCCTGTGTAGGCAAGAAAAAGGCTGATAAGTTTAATAAAGATAATCCCGCCTTAACCTTATACTGCCTCCCTAAATGTAATCTAAGCAGATCCGTACCTGAGCAGTTAGGTCTTCCTTTTGCCCTTCTGCCCCCACCCCCATGTCCCAGCTCATACTCCTCTCCTTCACGTTTTCTTGGCCCACTCTCAGCAAATATGAGAATTAAAGGATGGGATGATGTCATGTTCCTGGTCAGGGAAACCTGCATAGTAATGTTCCTGAGATGTTTCGAAGGCAAGCAAGTTTCTTGTCCTGCTGAAGCTTTAATAGCCTGTTGGCTTGTCTGATAATGTGTATGTACCCATCTGCAATGTGCACTCATCTGCCATCTGCACAGAGGTTTTTTTCTCTCTCTTTTCCATCCCTGAAATTGAAATGAATCTCCTCATTCAGTTGAAGCTGCATCTTGTAAGAGCTGTGATTTGAAGAAGGAGGAAATAAGTAGCAAGATGTTAGAGAAAGCTTATTTCTTGCTTGCTTTGTGATAATGTCCAGCAGCATAAAAAGGCTGGATTCTGTTACACTAGAGACCAATTCAAAATGTAGCAAGAGATATTTCCTACCCCAAGGACATTCACACTGTAACGAAACTTGAAACATCAGAGCAAAGAAGCAACATGTAAGTATGGAGAACCGGGGAGCCGGGGGACAGTGAGTGCTTCTTTGTTCTGTTAAAAAAGGCACTGTTTGTTCCCCACAACACTTACACCTATTGTTACGATTGACTAATGTCTTCTAGTGCATCTCGATGAAGTCTTCGACCTGAAGGATGAAGACAGCCAGCAACAGCTTACTTCATGGACTAGGTCAGAGAGAGCTTTCCACACCGAAGGAGTATTTTGGAAGGTAGCCCAGCACACAGCGGTGGCTGGAGAAGCCATAAGACTGACTGGTGGGGCAGGGTGGTCGCTCAGTGAGCAGGACCAGGAGAGAGGGCTGTAGAGCTACAAAGACGACTAAAAAGAGCTATTAGTGAGTAGGGAAAAAGGGCAGCAATGCAGGATATCAAAGGGGGATTGATGGGAGCAGAATGACAAGCAAGCCTGAAAGGGGCAATGGGTGAGGAAGTCGGACCAGAGAGGGAAGGCAGCAGGGACAAAAGTTCAGCTTCCTCGATGATGTCAGAGTTTTGGGGGATTGAACTGACAGGTTCCCTTGTGAGGAAAGTCTTGTATCTGGAGAGCTCAAGGGATCAGTGGAGATGTACACTGCGTTTCAGTGTCAGCTTCCAGACTGAATACACACAGAAAACAAACATACTGTCTTACTGATATAAGAAGAATAAAAATTAAATGTGACAGAAGTGAAACATATAATTTCCAAGGTATTTTCCTATTTTACAAAGTCAGAGGTTTAGTTTATTTTATAAATCGGCAACAGGCAAAGATGTGAAGTACTTCTAAGGAAACACCTGTGTTGAATAAAAACATTAACATACCAGACATAACGTGGGTGGTAAAACAAATGTTTACTTTTCCATGTAAATAATTTTTTTTTTCTAAAATTATTAAAAAAGATAAGCCTACCTTTATGCAAAACATGTTGTGTTTTGTGTCCTGACAACAATGACACTTAAAAAAATGAAGGTTTTTTACAGCTTTCTTCCAGTAAACCACATCTGGATTTTTAACCTCATAGAAACTTTTTATTGTGCTTCTATATCAGACTTCATTTGTGCTTCTATATCAGACTTTGTTGTAATGGAATTATTATTTATTTATCTGCAAATTTACCTATTTCCTCCTTTGTGGACAATCTTATGTTTAACGGCGTCTTTAATTACATTCCTCTACTAGCTGACCACTACAAAAATTGAAATCCTCACCACAAATCTGTAAAAATGTTTCCACTTGCGCTGAGAGACAAAAATAGAATAATTCCATGTCTTTTTGGACGGATGCCTAGCTGAAACTATGCAGGGTTTGACTGACAAGAGGATGTAGTCTTTGCTGAGAGCACTTTCTTTAAGGTCCTTTTTAGTCTTCAGGAACATTTAAGTAGATGAATGAAGAGAGGATTTAAGTTTTTTTCTAAAATTATTAGTTAACTTTGCCTGTTTTTTTTCGTAACTTTTGTCTTCTGCAACTAAATCTTTTCAGCTCATCGGGCTTACTGAATATATAATCGCAAGCTGGTAAGTAGTAACTTCAGGAGTTTTGATTTGAAATGGCACTCTATTCTTTGTGTACAGCTGTGGTAGAAGAATAAAACCCTTTTGTGCGGCTAAGCAAAAGTAGAGTTATTTAAATGCTCGGTATTTGCCAGGGTTATAACTGTAAAGTATGGTCTTTCAGTGGTGAATAAATACAGTTAACACATAGCTCAGCCTGCAAATGCAACGGAGAGACTTCACTTGAGTAAGTTCAGAATTATTTTGCATGAGTGAGCTCTCCCCACTGTGCTGCATGGCAAGTTATCCGTTTCCTGGGGAGTGTGGATGGGAGCTTACAAAGCACAGCAGGTAATTGGCTGCTTCAGTTGAAAAAGCAGGAAAAAAAAAAAAGCATATTTGTCAGTATATACAGAAGGAAAACAGGAACAAACGGTAATTATTATCGGGTGATAATATTTGTGCATAGTTTTCTGAGCCGTCTGTGAGGTTAAATCCATACTGACGCTCAGTAAGAGCAGTGAGTGTGTTAAATGGGATGTTTAGGTGATTGAGCAACTTTTTCTGTCAATGCATTTTGGACTGGAACTTTCATATGCTTTGAATGTAAAAAGGAGGTAAATGCATATGAGGTAACACAGTTTTTCAGGATGTTTTCTTTTGCGGTTCAAGACTTGTGTTTCCGTATCTTAGTGTGTATTTTTGTATCATTATTTTGAATGATATCTTCATCTTAGGTGAACCATCGTATCTCTGAAGTCAGTGGGAAGTGAATATAGCTCAGCCTTTACGCACTTATTTCTGTATTTCTAAAACTTACTTACACTGATGCAAATATTTCCTCTTGGAAAGGGAAAGCTATTATTGGGTTAGATACTTTTTCTCAGTTGCACATGTGGCGGTTTCTACAGGCGGACTGAAAAAAGCTGTAATGGTGTATCTATGTTTTTTGTTTAGAGTATTTACCTCCAGATGTGGTGTGGAAGTGTGTCAGCAGTGTGTAAAGACAGTTGTACCAGGTTCCTCCTAAACCAGGGCCGTTTTCATGGAAACCTTCTTATTAGTTGCTTTTTCTTTCCCTCCTCTCTTCAAATAAATGAAGCATGAAGTCAAGGCTGATAGACGCTAGAATAACATAAGCTCTATTTTAATTTTCACAATATAAATACACTGGATAAAAATGCATGATGAGTCTCACTGGAATTGGTTGGCATAGGAGTATAATATTCACTTCGAAAATCTCTGCAGTTTCATGTTCTAGAACTCCAGTCTTTGGACAGTTTGGTTTTAGTTTGTTTGCTGAAAATCTCACCAAGAAATCTGTACACTGTGTCAGAAGTCAAAATTGTGCTACACCTGTAGGAGGAGATTAAAACGAAATATTTGATGGATTTGTTAGGTCTACATGACGGTATGTAGGAAGGATACTTGGAAGACTGAAAAATAGATTTTTAACCCTTTACTATCCTCACTAGTTTGTTTCCTTCTCTTTTGTAAAGAGGAAATAAAAATGTTTCTTTGCTTCTTTTGTACACTATTGTATTCTTCGAGGTGGCTTTAAATCCCCGTAAGTGTTATACAAGGTAAAATGTGTACTAAAGCACTAAGGGAAATGGGGTTAAGACATGCAGTGTCTCATAAAGGATATTAGTATTTATTGGCAGTCATCCTTTGGCCTATGTAAATTCTTTTTCCAAAGGGCACTGACATTGCTCTTGCTCTCTTTACAACCATCACTCTGTGTGCAGGTGCTTTTTTTCCCCATTCGCCTTTTTTTTTTCTTATATTTTTTGAATGCCAAATTCTTAATGTGTCAGCTCTGGCAGAAAGCTCAAGTGGTGAAAGAGAAAATAAAATGAGCTTGAAGCAAGTTGCTGGAGAGGCACATATGGGATGGCACAGCCATGGAAAGCTCTTTTTTTTTTTTTTAGGAGTTGAGTACCAGTCTTCATACTGACTTAATGAACACAGGAGGAAGCACATATTTTTCTTGGGCCTGGAAAGCAAATGTGGTCTCGGAGTGCAAGGTTTACTACCAGTGTAATCAGCTAGAGTAACATGAATGACCATGTGCCAACTTTCTTTTACCTCCTGTGTACCTGGCCCAATTAACTCCATTCTTCATTCTTCAGTCATCTCCCCAGGTGGCAATCTGGTCTTAATGGGCCATAAAATGTGTGGCACTGGTCCATATTGAAATGCCTTGTGGTGCAGGGGGTCCTTCAGAGGGGTCCCTGAGAGTCTCAGAGGTGGCAGCACTGTCTAAAGAAAATTCAGAGGATGAGTACCTGTGCTCTCTCCCTGATTGCTGGAAGAGTCTCTTTGGATAATGTAGGTCATCACGTGAAAGCTAGATTGGTTTGGGAGAGCTGCACAGAGGACCCAATGGAGTGAACTTCTCTTAGGCACAAAGGGAAAAACTTCAGCTGGGATTAGATACTGTTGTCCTTATCTCTTAAGCAAGGAGATTTCTTCTTTGCCTCTCCCTCCCTCCCTCCCTCCTGAGTAGCGATTAACCGTAACTTTTCTAATTGGACTTCTAAACGGATTGTGCTTAGTTGCAAGTAGCTCAGCTGTTTCTCTGTTACCCCCCTGCGTTTTCTGGACTCTTAGTCTCTGTCTGGAGATATTGATGGAGTGGGAGGTAGCATGGAACAGACTGTCCTGTGAAAGGTGCTCACTCTACAGACATCAGAGTCCAAAGAAAAAGCCCTGGGAAGGCCTGAACTTCTGCAAGTGAAGCTCTGCGTGGAGGGAAGGCACCCAGTGCTGGGAACCCAGCAGAAGGAAAGAGATCCACAGGTTTTGGGTAGGCTCATGCTCGAAAATGCATTGAAAACATTTTAGCAGGCTTGTGACCTTTAAAAGAGATTAGAGCTAGTTATTAGTTCGTTTTTACCTCAGCAAGTTTATTGAGTAGATGGTCTGTATTAAATGTAAATAGTATGCCTGTGCGAGCTTCCGTGGGGATGCCAGCCATGGTGCCATGTCTGGTGGCCTAAATGGCCGTCATAGAATCATAGAATGTCCTGAACTGGAAGCGACCCACAAGGATAATTGAGTCCAACTCCTGTTTCTGCATATGGGAGCCCCACAGTTCACACCATGCGTCTCAGGGTGTTGTCCAGTCTCTTCTTGAACGCTGTCAGGCTTGGGGCCGTGACACCTCCCTGGGGAGCCTGTTCCAGGGCTCCACCACCCTCTGGGGGAAGAACCTTTTCTAATGTCCGGTCTAAACCTCCCCTGACACATCTTCCTGACATTTCCTTGGGTTCTATTGTTGGTCATCAGAAAGAAGAGATCGGTGCCTGCCCCTCCTCCCCCCTGTTGTGAGGTAGCTGTAGCCATGATGAGTTCTCCCCTCAGTCTCTCCCCCTGATTGCAGAGAAACTAGGTAATAATCCATTTAACTTCTGCTTGTGTTTAGGAGGAAAAGGGTCAAGTACTGCTCTGTTCACTATGTCTAACTTTGAAAAGTGACCACAGTAGTCAACAGACCAAGTTTCTTGCCTGATGCATTTCAGGCATTGAATTTTTTTTTCTCAAAAATGCTCAATTTTGGACCTTTGTCCCCAGTTAGATCAAATGACAACCATCTGGTTTCTGTGGTCCTGATTGCTCTCTCACATGGAGCTGCGCGTGGCCATTTGCAATACCAGAATGCTAACTCATCAAAATTGCAATAAATCAGAGTTACTGAGAAAAATTTTTGGTCAGACTTAACAGACACCAGCGAAAAGCTACTCCGAGAGAAATGATGCTGTTTTTATAGGCTCATGTCCCCAGACTGCGTTCCCTGGCAGAGCTCTAATGTAGTCGGTGGAGCCATGTTAATTTGTCTTTGGCTAGGATAGGCCCTCATAGTTTTAAATAAGTGGTATCTACATGAAGGAAGGATAAAATCTGTGATCTTGTATCATACAAGTGTGTTTGGAGAGCATTGAGATTAAAACCAGAGATGCTGGTACCCACCAGATTTGATTTACAGACCTCTCCCTGAAATCCTAAATCCACCTCACTGACTTCAAAAATTGTTAGGGAAACCCGAAACTTACATATAGCGATAGGTCACTGATAGCCAGAAACTGCTCACTCTGATGCTTTTTGGATTCTTGGCTAGGAAAGAGTTAAAACTAGTGCTAGAAGGGAGCTGAGATACTTGGAGTAAGAAATTTCCAGAGGGGGTTGTGCTGGCCAAGGTTGGCCTCAGCGCCTTCAGCTGTGCTTCTGCTCTCTTAACGTGTGAAACACGTAACAAACGCCTGGCTATGGGGGTTCCTGAGGAATGGCTCACACCAAAGTCGTTTGGCATTTGCCCAGTTGAAGCATCCACAAATTTTGGAAGTCAAACCTGGCTTGCCCTGGAGTTGGGGCACGGTGTAAGGTTGGCCAAGAACCTTCCTGCATTGCCCATGCCAGGCTGCCCAGCTGCCCAGGTCAAGTGCAAGTGCACCAACACCCAGGTCCTCGATTTGACTACGTGCATTAGCTGGGACACAGATATACTGCTCTTCTCTGTGAAATGAAGTCAGGGTTAATAAAAATCTGTTGCTTTATTTTATGAAAAGGAAAAAAAGAAATCAGACCATCTGGGCAGCATGGGGTCCATCTCCCCTTAGGGGTTTGCCACAACAAAATGGCGCACCTTGCCTGAGGCAGGACTTCATATGCTGCCAGGGCTCAAATCCCCATCTCTTTCCAGAGTCATGCATCAGACCTACAGCCTCTGTCACCAGCTCTGCGTCTTTCTTCATGAGGATGCAAACTTCCTTCAGCTTTTCTGCAGGGCGGTAGCTGCTGAGGTCCTGGTGCTGCAGGGAGGCCATGGCCTGGGCTGGGCCTGGGGAGGCAAATGTAGGAGAGCTAAACAAACCTTGGCTAAAACAGATCGTCTCTTGGCTATGCTCTTAATTCCTGTGGGGAGTTGAAGGTTTGCTGAGGGCAGCCAGAGAATGCATTCAGCTCCCTCCAGCCAGCTGTGTGTGCCTGTTGGGGGACTTAAACCTCACTGAGACAGTATGGCTGTGTTTGTCTTACTATTCCCTTTAAAACATGGATCATCCCGCGTTAATTATCCTTCTCACACAAGTCAAAAGAGCTGTATGATTCATAAGGAAGAATATTACGTGTGTTGCCTTTGATACTGTGTAAGTCAGGCAGTGATACAGCACAGACTGCGTTTAAGGAGCCTTTTCTGCAGGCAAGACCTACACTGGGACTCGTACCTGCAGCACATGAACTTGGTGACCAGATCTAAAAAACTTAAATTCAAAAAGTGTCTTGGAGGCATTCCTTGAGAACAGAGCATTTTGCAAGTGCTGTATTTCTAACTAAGAAGAGCTGCATTAGGAAGAGCTTTTTTGTTCACTACTTTCTGTCCCTAGGAGGAAGATGCTTCCTTCCTCTCTTCATTTAAATCCTTTGTTACTTTGACCTTCACCTGTGCAACTTGCTCACTGAAATCCTCTTGGGAGGATCAGTGTCAGCTCTAATAAGCCAGCTGTCACTTTACACCAAACAGAAAGTTAATGTTTCATTTGTTAAATGGGCCAGTAGAATACATTGTCTTTTTCTACCATCCTCAGTTTTCTTCTAGGGGAAAGTGTTTTATGTGACTGAAAGTGTATTAAGTGGATTTGAAGCCACAGATTTAAGTGCCTTGAATGAAGACTGTTGTGTAACACTTTTCTTTATCAGTTTTGCTGAAATATGATCAATGTTACAGCACAGGATCTGGTCGCAATTAATTTTCTTGTGTTTCCAGTAAGAAGATAAGAGATACACTATGTAAGGAATGCACCGGGAATGTCTTTTCTTTATGAAGCTGCATAGGAAGGCACAGGGACAGTAAGATTATTGCACAGAGCTCCCAGCTGCTGATGCAAGGCACAACACTGCTTCTTGTCGGGACTTTTGGCATTGACTTGACTGCAAGCAGGACAGCTTTTCTCTGTCATATCTTCTGTTGTGTTTATTTATTGCTCCCATTCCACTGCTGTTTTGTGCTGACAAGCACAGCCTGTGCTTCTCTACACAGGTGGGTTCATTTTACACTAATAAGTTTGGAAAGTATTTGAGAGTGAGTGTTGAAGGAAGTACTTTTTTGTGCCTTTCAATGGGGAAGCTGGTGTTTGAGGTTTGAATTCAGCAGCTTGTGGAGTGCTGTTTTTAAGTGGTGTTTGACAAACGTGAAATCAGTGCACGTCACTGACCAACCACCTCTGTGGAAAGCAATTCGAGAGAGGAAAAGAAGGTGGCAGCTTTGCTGTGTAAGAGGAAGGCCATGGCTTTTTTTTCTGCGAACCTGGAGGTTGTGTAAGTATGGTTGCTTCTGTGGATTTAACTTTGTGTTGTCCTTTTTTTTTTTAAGCTGAAACCAACTCCAGATGTAGAGCTAAAATAGGTGCCAAAGCTAGCTGTAAGCCACTTGTGCACCTTCATTCTCTGGCTCTGAAGTGAAAATATATGAAACCAGCTGATCTTCTAATGTAAAATAAGGCCCCTTAGTGATGCTCTTGCAGGCACTGTCTGCTCAGCTTTCAGGGCACCTGAGAATCATCTTGCCCTGTGTTGTTTGGAGATATCGCCACAGCAGTGCAGTAATACCCCATGGACTCTCTCTTCCCCATGGGCAATCCTTCATGAGCTCTTCAAGCTTCTCCTGAGTTGCTGCGGTAACACAGGAGCCTTTTTCAAGCTAATGGACACAAGCTGCTTAGTGGACATTACAGGAGGCCGCTCTAGCTTTGCCCTGGAGATTGGCCTTTCACCCCACTGGCCACAGAAGCAGGGAGGGTAACTTGTCTCTTTGTTTCTCTGGATATTTAGTTTTGTCCTTGTCTAGTGATCTGCACAGGATGGAGACTTGGGGCCAAAATCCATCTTTGTTGGCACTTTAATTTATGCTCTAAATGAAGTACTTGCAGTAACCAAACTATCTATGAATGACTTCAAGATATTTAAAACTAGCTAAGTCACCAATATACTGTCCATCAACCTGACTGAGCTTTGAAACTGCATGTGTACGACAGGTATATGTCTGTCTTCTATGCAAGTATCTCTCAGTATGTCAGGAAAAGCCTTGAAAACTTCAAACCCAGATCCCTGTGCTTGGCTTTGCTCTGCAATGAGCATCCCTAATGGCAAAGAAATGGTTCTGGTTTTGTTGGTTCTGTTTCCTAGATTTTGTGTTAAAGCTTTTCTTGGATGTAGCTGATGGATGTATTTCTAAGGTGGTGACTCACGTAGACTGGTGAATCTGCTCAAGTAATCTCATTTAAAGTGTTCGCAACTTTCTCAGCTGGAACACTACCTTACTTTCATCATTAAAATTAGGCTTTCTACAATCAGTTGTGAGAAAGGCATTTTTCAGGCCAGGGAAGCTTTCTCTGTTACATGTGTTAAGTATTAACTAGTTTAATAGCTTTAAGACTGCATTTCTCCCTGCACTGTGTCACTCAGAAAAGTGGTGTTGGTGGGCACCCATAACAAGGGTCCTGAGTGCCTTGCCAAGAGGTATCACCTGTGCAAAGAAGTAGGGCTACAGAGGAATAGTTACCATAGGAAAACAAACAAAATGAAACCTGAACTGGCTGGACAGTCAACATCAGGTGATTTGGCATGGAAATGTAAATCACTGCTTATTTGATCCAAAGTATCATTTTGAAAATTATAATCTGAAACTGGAATAAATCTTAAATATTCTTCCCAGTAAAGTGTTCTCTGTGGTTGCATTGCTATTTTGTTATCCTCTACAAATGGAGAAGCAAATAACTTCCTCTGAAATTCAGAATTTGGAGGGAAAATTTTGCACCCTCCACTTGGGAAGGTGGGGTAACTTTTTGATTCTTTTTGTTCTGTTCAGCTAGACATAGTTGTGCATGTTTGCTGTTTGCCTCACCACAAAAACAGCAGACATAGATGTGTTGTGTTTTGTTTTGTTTTTAAAAAGGACCTTGGTTCATAATTGCCACCTGAGTGGTAAATGTGTTCCCAAGTGTGTGCTGGGATTAATACAGGTGATACGTGTGAGAGCTTGTTTCAGTCAAACAGCAGATGCTCTAATTGAGTTAGTATTTTTCTCCTGAGTGTATAAATCTGTCCTCTCCCCGACTTCCTTTCCCAAAGCACCCCCAAATCTGCTTTCCCTTTCTGTCCCTAAAATGTCTCCAAGCCCCCAATACTTGACAACCCAAAAGAGTTGTCCAACTTTCTATTGTCGTCTTCAGGATAGCTGTGTACAGCGAAGATTATCTCACATTGGATCTGTTTAGCTCTGGCCAAAGTTAGGATTTGTACAATTCTTTTCATAATAACCTGTAGGACCCAATGCATGCTGCAGCAAGGTCAACAGTGAAATAGATCTGGGTACTACGAACAGGTCCAAAATGATGTAACAGCAAATTGTAGTGCTAGTAAGTGTCTTGTTGGTGTTGAAGGGCAGTGATGTGACAAAAATAGTCTTTGTTTTGGTCTGAGTGTCATAGTGATTGTTTTCTACAGATGTGAAAGCAGAGACAAGATATGCAGTAAATTGCCAGGACTACTATGAAGCCTTTTGCCAACCTATAGTGCTGCCTCTTCATAATAAAGTACAAAAATGGCAAAAGGGTTTCATCATAGTTGTGAAAGTGCCTCTGCTGCATTTTACTTTTAAACAAAAATAAGACAAATATGCAAAACAGGGAGGACGGAGATGTCATTTCGTTCTCAATTTGATTATTTAAATTGCTAATGCTTTTGGATCCTCTATGCTCCCTTCACAATGATGGCTGGAGACCTAACCACCATCTTAATTTTGATGCTGATCTGAGCATGGTCATAATCCAGATGAGGTTAAGTGCAGACTGACAGGAACATGCTGGTTGTTACATAGGAGACTCTCATTGCAGCATAATTGCTTGTCCAAAGCAAGGACAAAACTGCAAGGATGCTCTCTGGGATTGTGTACTTCGTTACAGTGCTAATAGATGTAAAAGAGAAGTTTAATTCTTCGTGAAAAGTAGCTTCATTCATTTGTCTCTAGGAAATTATTTTAAAACAAACAAAAAAGCAAACCAAAAGCCTTGTTTTGGAGGTAAAAAAAACCACTAGGACTTAAGACTCCTATAAATCCCTTTCTAAAAATGAACCTACTCGTAAGATAAACACTATTTTTTCTCTCTTTTTAATTGTAGCTTTTTGTGGGAATGGCAAATACCCACCCTGTAGGTTCAAGAGCAGCGCCAGAGCTCATGGATTAGTGCTCTGTTGTTCCATCTCTGATCAGAAACTCCCACATTCAGAAGAAAGGACTTGTGACAGGATGTGATCAAGATAATACCTTTTGATTTAAGAATATTCCTTTTCTTCTCTTCGTTTTTGGGGGTTTCCATGGATAAACATGCCATCTAAAGGAGATGCTTATAAAACATGCAATTTCCTAGTGTGAAGTTATTTCACAAACACCTCCTGGCAGATTTTGGAGCAATTTCCATGGAGACACTGGCAATTCTGCATAAATGACACACAGGATAACAGTTTGGGATTAGTCAGGTTCCCTGTGCCTTGAGTTCTCCATGGTTTCTGCTTTTATGATACTGGTTGGCAGCTCTTGCACCTGTGTGTACATGGCATGAGATAATTTCAGCTTTTCTCTTCAATTTGGCATTTTTTTGGTCACAGCTAAGAAGATGAAATTATTCATGTCAGTCTTGTCATTTGTTTCTATTTTTGGCAGAATTTTATTTGCCATTGTCAAAACCTGAGCACAAGAAGCTATGTTACAAAATAATAGTAAATAAAAGTTATTATAAACAAAACAAAAACATTGTTTTGCACTGTGAATCTCTGTACCATTTGCCAAAGATAGACTACCATTTAATGAGCTTTGAAAATAGAAACATTGAATTAATCAGGTCTATTTCTATGGAAAATAAATGAGGGAATTCTTATTGCATGAATAAATTGTTCCTTTAGAATATTGTTTTGTACCATTGCTTCAAGTACCATTTATAAAAGCTCCTCATGAAAAGCCTCTACAACAACCAGCACACTGGGTACGGAAAAGGCTCAAAATTACCAATTTCTTTCAAGAGCAAATACAGTGTGTCCAAAAAGAGAGAAGAAGGGGGAAAAAGAGTAAGGAGCTAGAACTAATTTCTTTGAATAATAACTGAACTAGCCAGGGGAGAAAAGTCTTATAAAAGGGTAATATGTAAAGAGTTTTTCACGCTAACCCAGGTTTTCTTTGTTAAAAATGTATTCAAGTTCTCTAGAGCTTTTTTTCAATTTAAAATACTTTCTGCCTTTCTCTCCCTCTCCTCCCTCCTGCCCCACCCTAGGCACCTCCACACTGAACTTGAGGGAATGGGCACAGGGGTAATTGGTTTGAAGAAAATGAGATGGGGATGCGAAAGAATAACATTGCGAAAGAGAGAATAAAGCTGCTTGAAGGAGGGAACTGACCCATCAAAGTGCTGTAAAAGTATTCTTTTAGCTTTCAGGTTGTATTAACTCAATTGCTTTCCTAGTTATCACATATACTAAATATAAGTAAATATAACTCTAGATTTTTGGAGAAATAATGAAGTGCAACTTCATGTGCCAAATCAATCTGTTCGTTACTTGTTATGGATTTGATTCCATAAACAAAGTGCCCATCAGTGGAGATGAGATCATATCTTAAATGCCAGAGGAACTCTGTAACGGCTCCAGGTCTCTGTAAAGCAATACCTGCCTCCTCTTGACCTGGCTGCCAACTGCTGCTTTTGGAGAGAAAATTTTGAGTTGATGCCTGTTCTTCTCTCTCTCTCTTCTTCCCCTGGCTTCTCAGAAGGTGTCAGCTGTCCAGAGGAAGCACAAAGGGCACAGACTAGAGTCTTCGTAGAGGGGAGACCTGTAGTTTGGCTCACTCTCTGATTCATTGAGGCTGAGCCACTTCATGGTTTCCAGTAAAAAAGAAAAAGTACATTTGTGACAAAGGCTTTTCATTTTGATTGTTGTGGAGTTTAATTGCCTCAAACTGGGGCCAGCCTTTGTTCTGTCTTGCAGTTAAGTAACTGGCATTTACGATAGCTTGCAATTACTGTGCAAACTATCATTTTTCCTTTTCAAAAGTTACCATTTCTCCATGTTCATTGCACTATCTAAGATACCACAATTATGCACATCTTCAGATGGTACTGTGGTCTGGTGAATGTAGAGAAATGTATTTTGAGGGTTTCTGTGATAAACGTTTTTGTGGAGCCAAATTTTCATAAGTGTGAGGAGACAATTCGGTTCATTGCAAATACTGTAATGCCTTTCCTATGAAGACTTTAGGTCAGCTATTAATTTTTTAAGTTATTTATATGCATATTTAGAAGGTAAATATGAGGTAACAAACGTAGGTTAGTGAATAACCCAAGTGTCTTTTAGTCATAGGCACGTATGAGAACAGGATCCAGGAGTCAAGAAGGACCAACATTTTTTTCCAAATAGGCAATGGTCTCAAACACTGACATTAAAACAGATGTGCAAGGAGATCACTTCCTACAGAAACTGCTAAAACAGCAGATTGGCAGTGCCAGCCCTGGGAAAACTGTGCTGTGTTTGGTGTTTGTTTGTTCTGATTTGCCCTTTGGCTTCCTGGAATTTGTAGAGTTCTAACTTAAATATGTGGTACCTAAAAGCAAAGCAAGAATAAATCCATATCTTTCCTTTTTGTCAGGCGTTTGCTATTTATTTTTTCAGGCAATGTGCAATCTGCATATGACACACTGCAAGTGGGAAGGCAGGGGTTTTGTCACTGTCTGATCTCTGATATGTTGCGTTCCTTAAGGCTTCAGTGTTGTGGAAGCCAAGAGATATTTACAGATGGATTTGGATGTGTAAGATCTGCTGCAAAAATAGATGCAATTTTAACATAACCTTATGCAAGACGCATATAAATTCTTCTGCCTTTTGCCAGTGAATTAGCTGAGGATTTTGAAAAGTTATCTCATCTCTCTTCTGCCAAAAGCTGTTAGGAGACAACTATAGTACACTCTTTTATGTCTGACAACTTTCTACTCTTGTAGAGCTAATCTGTCAACCTTTTTTTTTTTTTAAATTTTCTTTTTTAACTAAGAGGCAAACTTTGCAGAGGGTTGCTGATTAATAGCTTATTATACAAATGTCATAGAAGCTCAGTGTTTGGTTTGTTTGTTAGTGTTAACCGAGATGTAACAATAACAGTGTTCAAACACTTAGATAGCTTCATATACCAGAATGGCCGAAGACTTCAGCTTTTCGCTTTTGTTCTTTCCTGACAGAGGCTTCCATAGATTCAGGACAGCTAGTAAACACTTGCTCTATTCCACATAAAGGGCGGAATCAGCTGTGTTTATTGTTGAACAATATAGTGTTGATTTGGGGAAGAAGAGACTAAGAGCAGGAGGGAAACAAAATCTTGAAACCTGGCTGTGACCACTGTTTGGCAGCCCATCTAGCATGGGAAGTCTTGTTTCCTCCTCACAGTCCTTTGGAGTTCAGCACATGCCTGTCTTGGGTTCAACCTGCTTTCCCACGTCTGTAATCTTTTTGTGATCTGGTTATGTTTGCCATGGTCTGTTCTGTGTGTTTGCTCATGCTTGTGCCTTGCCTGGTGGAGAGGAGGCTGCAAGCCCTACCTGCAGCAGCACCACTACCAAGGACCTTCTGTCCCAAAGACCATACATGGTGTTTTACGTGGCTTCCGCTATAATAAATCAAATAAGGCAGCCACCCATGTAGGACTCAAGAGCTGATTTTTGTTTTGTCTCAGTGCTGGTTTTAACAGTGCGTTAGTACTCTGTATGCCGATCTAATATTAACAAAAGACAGAACACAATTTAAAAACTTATATTTTGTAATGGCTTCAGTGTTGCTTTGAAAGGTGGGAGAGATCCAAATGTATTGCTCTGCAAATTCGTTTGTACGATTAATGATATATATGTTTACATGAAAACCAGTTAAACTTGAAGTGATTTCTTCATATGTTTATAAAAATTCTGTGGATGGGCAGTTAATAGAGAAATTATTGATAAAATGATGAAAAGGTTATGTAGTAGTTAACTTTGAGTGAAAGAAGATTCAGTTTTGTAGAAATGTCTGTAATCTCTTTAATGTCTTGGATACTTAAAAACTCTCTTAGAGTCATCTGAAAGGTTTTATGCTTCATAAACTTGGCACAAAAGTGTCTGGTGTTACAGCTTACAGTAAGCTTGCTTGTCTGAGGAGTGTGGTACCAGGGAGGCCAGACACTTCCAAGGTGTTACTAATAAAATCGGTTATTGTCTCTCTGTACAAGTGCACGGTGTGCATCGAATGAACAAAGCCCCCTCTGCCTCCCACTCTCTATGCAGTCTGTGAAATGAGAGGGAACTACCTGTATCTAGCCAAAGAAATAGCTTTGTCCATTCTCATACCTCTTGGAAACAAAAAGAAGCTAGACATGGCTTTGGTTGTGGCTCTGATTCATTGGTAGCTGTGTGCAGTCCCTCATTGGACCATAAGCACCATTTTGTGATATTGCCCTCAAATACTGTGCAAATGGATCAAAACCATTACACAAATACTTCAAAATACCAGCAAACAGTGAGAGAACTTTTGAGATGTGTATGGTTTGTCTAAGGTAAAATGTTCTGAAATAACAAAAGTGATGCATCTTAGAAAAGAACTTCAGTGAAATATTTTGAACACTGAACTGTTGACCAAACTTCAACACAAGTCAGGTCTGTTGACAGGAATCCATAATAATTTTTGAGGGGCTTAGTGTATTTTTCTAGTTAATGCTGATCAATATTATTATACTGTAGTCCTTGTTTATGGCGTGAAAAAAAAGATATTGGTAAAAGAAAGATTAGGATACTGCTATAAAATCTGTTAGATGTCACTGTATGTAGCTGTAGTTTATTATAGTGCTACTGTGGAAGAGGAAAGTCCAGACGTTGAAGTGCCACTAGAAATTGTAGGTAATAGTATAATTAGAGCAAATGCAAGGTATGGTCTTCTTGTAATGTTGCAGTATCAAAAAATATTCTATGGTCTGACAAACTTCTGGTAATGAAAATAAGCGCGTGTGCTGAGGAGAAGTCAGTAGGTTCACTTGATAAATCAGGTTCACAATAGTGGGTCGTTGTATTTACTCTGGAGAGCCCCTGTCACTCCTTTGGGATATCAGTGTGGGATGAAGTTCTCTTTGAGCTTTGCGGTGCTGGTTGCTGCAGTGGTAACTCTGTCCATCATTTGAAGGATCTGTGCTTTCTAGAGATATGAAAAAGGGCATTTCTTGCTGGGTAGAAAAATGAGATTAACAGATGCCCATCTGGGATTTCACGACCAAATCCATGTGCTCATGCCATTCCGTGCACTTGCAGTAACTTTGAAGCCCTCAGGAAGTATCAGGACTACTGCATTTTAAGTCCTGTGGCTGTGTTTCTGCAGTAAGTATAGTTCACTCCAAAAGTGCTGGAACTACCGTATGTGTGATAGAGCCACACATGGATTTCCAGCATTACTGATACATGGCATATGACCAACAATACTGGAATGTTTCATGTATTAATAGGCTTACTGCGTGTTGGGGGATCCCAGATGAACGTAAGGTCTCCTCAAAAATTTTGTGCACGATGAATTCCTACTTTATGCATGGAGAACTTAGGCCTGTGTGGGTTTCAGATTTTTGTTACAAGGTAAAGATGGGTAGGTGTGGTGGGTTGCTTCTAGAACCTGGGAATTTTTGATGGTGTCTCTGTGAACTCATGTCACAGTCTTATATACCTCCATATGTTTGTGTTATGTGTGTTGCTTTTTTGTTGTTGTTNTGCTTGTTGTTGCTTGTTGTTGCTTGTTGTTGCTTGTTGTTGCTTGTTGTTGCTTGCTGTTGCTTGCTGTTGCTTGCTGTTGCTTGCTGTTGCTTGCTGTTGCTTGCTGTTGCTTGCTGTTGGTTGCTGTTGCTTGTTGTTGGTTGCTGTTGCTTGTTGTTGGTTGCTGTTGCTTGTTGTTGGTTGCTGTTGCTTGTTGTTGCTGTTGCTTGTTGTTGCTGTTGCTTTTATTTCTCCTGGTAACCCAGCTTTCTACTGATACTGTGAGGTTTTATTTTTGATGTTCAAAATACCCCTCTTGGTGCAAATAATTTCTATATAGGATAATATTTCAGAGAACCAGAGGATGAATGACGAAAAGGCAGACACTTCTCAGACACTATGCTGTGTTATCCCCACAGTGTGCTGACACCTTGTTCATATGTTAAAACGTCCTCCCAACAGACATGTAGCCCTTGTGTCATCTCTTGTTACAGAAAAAGACGGTACGTGGAGAAATTCAGGGTGTTAGTAAGGAATGAGACAAACTTGCACATAACCAAAAGCAGCCTCAATTTGGCATCCCTTGCTCTTTTTTCCTAAATGATAAACTAATTTCTATCTGAGTTTGTGGGTTTTGACATCGTTGTCCCGTGTTCTACTTATTATTCACAAGATTCTCTCCACTCATACTATTTTTTCTGTGTGAATCTGTCGTCATTTGCAAAACCATAATTTGCCTACAAGTATGTATTTTTCATACTATTTCTTCATTGCAACACACATATAAAGTCTTGGTTCCTACACATTATGTTTCTAGTAAGAAAGCTGTGCAGTGTATTGCTGTATCTCATTTTTATCATTTGAAAAAGGTTGCCAGCTACAATCTGTGTATACTTAATTTGTCTAAAAAAAAAACCTGCTGGCCAAATTTTCACATCTTAGAGTTATTCAATTTACCCTAATGGTCTTTCACTGAGAATTATGTTCACACAGTGGAGGATAAAATAGACTGAAAATTTTTCTCAGAGCTATTAAATTTTTGAACTTGATGAGTTCTCATCCTGTCCAGAAAATACAGGTTTCTGAGTGTGTCCCTTGTACCTGTCAAATCTGGCAACCAGGAGCTAGATTTGTTGAGGTTACTGGAAGATGGAAGAATAGTTTAAAGCAAGAAATGATGAACGTGATTATTTCTAATCTAGAATGGTTGGAGAGCTGGATGACCAGCTTGTGTCCAAGTGATACATCAGAAGCACAGCTGTGCTGAGGCAATAACGCAGGGGAAGCAGAATTCTGCATCTGCTCAGCAACAGCACCTTTCTAGGTAAAACACCGCAGTTATTTCGTTCTTGGAGCTTGAGGGGAAACCAAAACTTTGCAAGGCTATAGTTTTGTTCTTGACTTCTTTATATAACCTTCCTCCTACCTCCCCCAATACACACCAAACAAAACAAACCAACCTCAAAACAAAACACCAAACAAACAAACAGAAAACCCCCTTAACCCAAAAAACAAGCTCTAGTGTGTTTAAGGATATACTTCATAACGAAGCACTGCTAAAGAGCTTAATGCATACACTCAGTGTGAAGGTTGACCACGTAACAGCACTGAGAAACCTGTATTGAAAACCTTTCCACTGTGCTAAATATGAAGGGGCAACCCAAGGAAGTTAGTTTCAATATAGCTTGTTAACTAAATAGGCAGGACAGAAAGCCAAGTGAAAGGGAAGAACAGCCCTCTACTGTTTAATTTTATTTTCTTTTTGGTAGGAAGTAATATAAGCCTTTAACCCAACAAACCAGAAACTTGCTTTATTTGACGAAGAACATGCTCAAATCTTAATGAAATAAATTGGCCTTAAGCATATGCTCTATATTTTCCTGGCTAGACATGCATTTTGCCAAATCGGAGTGCAAGTGACTCACTGGGCTGCATGAGAACCGGAGACAGAATCGGGCTGGTGCTCTAACCAGAAAACCACATCTGCCTGAAAAAGTGTGTCACTTCCTAATGAACTACCAGGCAGCTGCTCCCAAACAGTCCTTAAGGTTGGTATGCTCTGCAGACATTTGCTACAAGGCATTAAAAACTGGTTTGTGTCTAAGCAATTACATATTGCTACAGTCCTTTCAGTATTCTTACTGAAAGTTTCTGTATCAAGTGTTTCTTTAATTTCTTCAGGAGCTATGTTGAAGGCTTAGAAATGACTTTTACTTTATGCATTTTAGTGGAGAAACAGCAGCTGTGCTGAGGCCTCAGGTGGCCCATGCTCCAAACCACAGGGTGTTTGGACAAATTAAAGGCAAGTACTGAAGGACAATGCAACTTATTTCAGTGAAGATTCACAGGCATCTTAGCTGAGAAGTGCTGAGGTTGCTGGCCCTAATGTAGCAAAGCACTTAAGCAGGTGTCAGGTTTTAAACATGTGACGTTTTTCATTCTGGTTCCTATGGACATCTCTAAGTACTTTGCTGGATTAGAATCCTGGCAGGAATGAAACCCTGGATATCTTTGCACATAAAGCAGTGTAAGTTAAAGCAAGAATTTATCTGGATTTGCAGCTTTTCCTTAAATTATTTAACATAGCTATGCTATTTCCGTTTTGGTTATTCTTGCTTTTTTGTGCTTGAAAGAGTTTACTGGTTTTTATAATATTTAAGATTCTATATTCTCTTGCTATTAGACATCCAAACCTGTTTAAAGATCTTGAAAATAATACCCCCCCCCGAACCCACAAAACTGAAACCAACAGATTTTTTTTTCAGATGTTTGAGGCTGTTCGTAGAGAGAACTGTGTAATATTTGCAAATAAGTCATCACAGAGTGGAATTATTTGTATTCTGGCCTTCAAAAAAGATATAAGTTTGGGAGCTCTGTTTGCATTTACCGTGAAGCCCAATGTAATGCAGATCTAGCAACAGCTGAGCTTATGCTTTTCCATTGAAACAAAACGTGTTCAGGTAAGAACTTGCAGCTAATGGCAAACCATCATAAATGATGTACTAGTTGTACCAGAAAATGAGTGCTGTTGAGCCTGATTGTGCTTATGTTTCATGATTGCATTACACACCCCTCTGTGTGTCTTTGGCGAAGATACCATTCTCTTTTGTAGAGTTTCTTCATGCTGTTTTTATTTATTATTGAAGAAGGAATTGGGAGGCTGGATGGCAAATGCTGTACATAATGAATTTTTCAAAAGGTGTTAGTTGTTAGCATAAACCAGCTGAATTAAATGCTAATAACCATCAAATGACTTTTCAGCATAAAACAACGTATGTTCCTTCTGGCTGATGAGAAGAAAGCTGAACCAAGGCAGGGAGAGCTGTCATGGTTCAGGCAGCAGGAGCTGGACTGTACTTGCCCGGTTTGTGCTGTCGTAGCTTTGCAGCCCTCCCGTTGTTCCTCTAAAACAGACTTTTACACGTTGACTGAGGGTCTCCTTTGGCCTGAATGAGGGAGAATGGAGCAGTTTTTCAGAGCAAAGGGAAACTATTCAGGCAGAGAGGGGTCTTGTTCCAGCTCTAGGTACTCTGTCTTCCCAGCTATTGAGTCTGTCCAAGACACATGGACTTCAGCAGTTCCCAGTACTAAAAACTAGGCCAAAGAAGAAACCAAAGATGATATGATTTCAGGAAAAATTTTACTTAATTAAATAAAACATATTTTTAACAATTAAATGCTGATCTTTTGGAAATGACCACCATTACTGCTGTTCCTCCAGCTAAATGGGTGTGAACTTGTAATTCCAAAAGCATGCCAAATAATCCAGCCCCCAAATGTGGTACTAGTTGCCTTAACCACATCGCAGACCTTATTATATTCTGAGGTTTCTTAGCTTTTCAAAAGGGCTGAATCGACCCCTTCATTTCTCTTCTAAAAATTCCATTTTGGTAACAAAATACCATCTTAGCTTTCGTTCCTTGTTCCAGCAGGAGGAAAAGCAATTAAGTCTACTTTCAGCATTATGTCAGCTCCTGGCCAAGGCTTTGTTTTAAGAATATCTGATATTCCAGTTGTATCCAAACAGGTAGGTAGGCTAGTGTTCACACAAATTGTGAAATAAGTAGAGCCATGCACCGTTCATCCCCTTCCTGGTAAGTCTATTAATTAAACAGGTGGTAAATGTCTCTTGGAGCAATTCTTTGACCTTAGCTCTGCTAGTGCATCTTTGCTTAGGTTGGTGAAGAGGGAGGAGGTGGAAGACATAGCAATCTCTTGGGCAATATGTAGGGTTTTTTTGTTCCCTCAGGAGAAGTATGTCTGCACTCTGCAGTATAGAGGTGCAACATACCCGTACAGGGCTAAAGTATTTATTATTCTCCTGCTTTCCACTCTGCAATCCTGCAGCAGACAGAAACGCACTCAACAGTCCAACAGATAGCTTGTAGGGTAAATGTCTACTCGTTTATTAGGATGGATTAAAAGACACAAAAGTAAATGCCATGTCTAAGTACTAAGCTGTGCTACCATGCTGTGAAAAACAAATTGAACTTTACATCTATATTGCCTTAGCATGCTGTCCTCTCTGTTGTTCTTGATTTATAGTTTTGAAAACTACTTTTAAGCCTTAATGTGAGCGTTTTTGTGTCACACAATCCAAGGGAACAGCTTATGCTTTTAAAGGGAAGGATTTCTTCTTATTCACTTTTTGAGTCATCCAATTACTTTTAAGTTTCACGGGCTTAAACATGGTTCTAACTGTGACAAGATGAAGTGGACACCAGAACCAAAATCTCACTCTTTGACTGGAAATGGACATTGCCTTCATTCATAGTGACAGGGGTATCTCTTTTTTGTCTTCTTTAAGCCACATTATTTTAATTATGGTAGTAACTAATATGGTGTTTTATTAATAATGAAATGTCAGTTGATTTCCTGGATGTTTTGTGTGATCACGGCTCACAGTAAATAGATCCTAAAAATTGTGGATGAAGTTGCAAAACATTTAGAAGAGCAGCTAAATAATTTTCTGCTTTATGTGACACCTCTCCAAATTATTTTAATTTTTAAAATATTCTTCATATACCCTAGTTAATAGTAACAACACAAATTATTTTCTTTAATAGCTCAGTGTTGATAAGTTTTTAATATTTACGAAATTTAAATTATATATCCCAAAGAGGACTTTCTGAACCATGCGGTTTCAGCCTGTGCTCTTATCCTACACAAAAATAAGCTTTTCATTACTGCATATTTGCCCTATACTGCAAGATAACATCAGGGTAGGGGTAAAGGGTACATATTATATAACTTATAACTGAGTTTTCTGTGTAGGGAAGTGGTATCCAGAGATGCAGTTTTTCCACAGTGACAGTTTGTTGCGTTGCGTATGCTGAATTCTAGGTGATTGTCTACTTCAGGACAGCATAAAAATTTCAGAGAAATTACAATAGCTAGAAACTCACATTAATAAACCTGGGCCATAGCACAATATTCTTAGATTCTAGCTCTCTGTGGCAAGGGGAGTGAGCTTTCTTTTCAGCTGGTGTAACCTGGCACTGCTCCATGATTGCCATCTCTTGTTGGCATTCATGCTGTCCTCCAGTAAAACAGAAGTTGTTGATTCACCGCAGGTTATGTTCTTAATGAATCTATATTACAACATTATATTTTATTTAAGAAAAGTAATTTTCCAATTTGTATGTCAGATGTGTGCTTTGTGTTATCTTGGAATCCATATATTTGACCCAGAAAATAGTGTTCATCGAATTTAGAAAATATTTCCGACTTCCGTGTGAGTGTGTGTTATCTTTATTTGAAAATCTTCAAGATCTGTTTCATGAGATCTACTTTCATTTGGAGGGGGAAAAAAAATAGATGTAAACTTGTTCATTGGAATCAAATGGCCTGTTGATCATTAGCTGTCTTCAGAAGACAGCTGGAGTACCACCAACAGGTTAAACAGGTAGAAAATATATATGCAAGAATTTTGCTGTTGTCAGAAAGAAACCACTAGAAAATATTGTAGGGAGCAAGCTTTGAGGGCTGGCTGGGTTATATACTTTTCCATGCATTGCAGTTGGGAAATCGAACCTGTTCAAAGAGTAAAGCACAGGAAGAATTAAAACTAGGTCAACTTGTTCTCAAAGAGCAGGATCTGAGTAATTTGCAAACGTCACCTTTCTTCATATAAAGGAACTATACTGTCAAGCATTCACTGCATATATTTTTTTAAACATGTCCTTTCAGCCCAAATGGAAGGGAGTTGGAAGGCATTGACTGTACCAATAGTGGACTGACCTTTCGGTATTTCACTTTTTCTGACTCGTTTGTTACAGGCCAGGTGAGATCTTTCAGGTTTGGTGTCTGGCGGGTTGTTTGTTTTTTGAAGGCACTGTTATTACGTGTCAAAAAAATCATTCTGACATCGTGTGATGGAGCGAGCAGCTGCAATGGTTGACGTCGATCCCTGACACAGCACTGGAAGACTGAAGCGTGTGCTCTTGAGTTTCTTGGACTTGTCTTTATCAGTATTAGTTTAGTGCATTGACCTGTAAACTCTTAAGGCAGGCAACAGCCTGCTCCTGGGAGACTATAGCTGCTAATACCAGGGCAAGCTGAAGACTGGGGTTACATTTTCTTTAAAAGCTACGATATTTAATGGCAGTCTTTGCCTCAGAGCCTGAAGAGTTTCTGTATATTGGATTCTGGAGCTGCTGTGTCAAAACTTATTATTGAAATCACAAATTTACTCCTTGCCTGTTGGAAAGGGTTTTAGTTTGGGTTTGTTTCTAAGCTGTTTAAAGCAGGAAGAAAATGCGGATAGAAGAATACCCAATCTGTCCTGGAGACTTTGTTTTCTTTGGCTGCTTCTGTTAGCTAACCACCATGATTTACTACATCAAGAGGCAGATGTGCTAGACATTACACTTACATAAATGCTTGGAGTTTTCTGCTGACACTGTGATGGTTGCGTCATATCCAAGACAGTGCAGGAGAGCAAAGCCACCATTGTCCCCAGGGCATTGTGTTCCATGGGAAAGCAGAGCTAGATGCACCTAGGCATATAGATGCAGCAAAGACGTTGATCTGGCGGCTTTAGTCTCTTGACATGCAATGTTTTCACATTTACCTGGAATCCCACCAGAAAAGATCCAAGTGGTTGCGATAGGTATACAGAGGAAATAAAGGCAGAAAGTGAGCTTGAAACATTATTTCATAGTGGTTTTTGCGTATTTGAACTATTGTGTCTTAAGAAACACTCTTACCTTTGATTTTTCTAGGTCCGATTTCTATCCCTTGTGGTTTCTCCTTCCCCCTCTCCCACACTCTACAAGTATTCTGCCAAATCCAGAATAACATGAAAATATACTAACTGTCTCTATACTGAGGAAGTGGTTTCCTCAGAAATGGTAACCATATGAAAGCTATAAATGCTGATACCAAAACTATAGTTGAATATACGGATGTGGGCCCTGAAATAAAAGGAAATGGGATCTGTTTGCTAGCTAAAGGGAAAAATCTTGTTGCTGCCTAGGCTTTTTGCCAAAGTGCAGCTGGAGGAAGATTACTATAGGTGTGTGTTGTGTGGCAGCTTTTCCTCTCTTGCTTTTTACATAAGGTGTTTGTAGGAGCATTGCTATGAACAGAAGTAAGTCTGGTTTGATTTCATATTCTCATGAGCTCATAACAGAAAAGGTTGGTGCATACTTTGACAATTGTGCGTGGGACAGGGCTCCCAGTGTTGCCTTCAGCTGTGGCTTTTTACAGCTCAGCTCCCTGAAATATTTGCAGTGATGTCTGGGCAGACACAAGCCAAATGCTGCTCTTGCCGGTCCCTTTGCAGCACTGGGGAGGGGGTTTGACAGCTAGAAGAAGTCAGAGGAGCAATTCCTGGCAGCAGAGTGGGAGACAAAAACCAGGAGACCCGAGAGTGTTGTTACACGCACAGCTCCATCCTCCCTGCTTTCTCAAAGTGCCCATGCTAACCTGCAAAGGCACCTTCTTGCTAGCCCTGAGTTACAGTAGCAATTCAGTATAAACATGCTGTTGGTTTTCATCCTGAAAAAATTTAGATCATCCATGAACATGAGGTCGATTAAAAACTTGGAGCTGGATTTCTCTAGAACTGTTAGAATATGACCATACTGCACAGCACTGTTGGACATCAATGTATAGTTGGTGAAGTGCAGAGCTTTACACTCACCTCTCAAGTAGAAAGATATTTGCCCTTGAAATTCTGTTATCCTTCTACCTTACAAGATATAAACTTTGGTACTTTTATATCCACTTTATTTTTTTTCTCCTGGGACCTGCACTTTGATGTGAGTTACAAAATCAGTCAATCAATAGTTTTCCTTTAAAGGAAAAAAAAAAGGAATGAATATTCAGCAGCCATAAAAATGCTTTGGAGATTGCCTTCTAATAGGGGTGAAATAAAAAGCAGAAGCTGATTAGAATTCCAGAAAATGGGACATTCATCAACTTTAGGAATTTGAGTCTTCATGTACTAGATTTTGTAATTTAGTTCTCAAAATGTCCTTGATTTTTAAGCACTTCTGGAGAAATCATTAAATGAAGGAAAAGTAAGAGGAATTTAAAAAGAGCCAAATTAGGTTGATTTACAGAAGAAAAATGTAGCCAACATGGACTGTCTGGTTGAAGGGTGCCTGAGTAAAATATAACACAGTACTGTGCCTGAAATGTGCTCTCATCATTTCTGAAGCGTCACTCCATGCCAGGGACTTACTGTCTCCAACACAGACTGATGTGCTAAGCCAGAAGCGTAGGATGCAATGACACTTTTTCATGGTGCATCTTTGCTTATTTTTCAGATCAGGTCATGGACCTTTTCAATGCAGGTGCCTCCCTAGAGCAGATTTTTCTTTCATATCTATTTTCTTACATCCTTTGTGTGTTTGAGTGCTCTTACTCCTCTCCTCCGATTTCTACCTCCTAAGTATATGGCTTAGGAGAGCATTCTTAGGACTTGTGAGAAGAAGGTGACCTCTGGCTGCTGAGAAAGAAAATGTAAAAAAATTGCTGGACTTCCACTTCTACAAAGATGTATTAAACGGCTGCTGACATTGTGGGAGCCGCCCCTGGAAAGCCTTGGGGAATCATTCTACCTTGTGCTTGGTTCTGTTAAAAATACTCTGTGTACACTTTTAAAAATCTAAATATACATGAACTTTGTAATTACAGTGGAGGCTGTTATAGGGTGGCATACTCAATATCTCTTGTGGAAATGTTGCCTGTTCTTTTATTTATCTAAGTGTTACCATAGCTAGAAAACAATGTCAAAGGTTTGGAGAAAAAGCCTCAAAACAAAACTAAGCAAAGCTTGATGTTATGTGAGCAGGATTGGGCTACCTAATCATCATGCCATTTTCTAGCTGACCCATAAGGTCTGTTAATTGTAATATGAATGAAAATGCAGTGCACATGCATAAGGTGGAGGAAAATATTACTGTATTTTTGTATAATTTTACTGTGGTCTACTGCTCAGCAAGGGATGTTTGTGTGCTTTGTAAATAATAACTTGTAAATCAAGTCCATTTGGAGCACTTAATGGTCTTGTTTTGGAGAATCTTGTGCACAATAGGGCCAGGGCTCTTGCTCAGGGCAGCAGGGCTTGGCAGTAAACGGGGATGAGGACATAGGAGCTGTGAATCCCTGGGCCTCAACATTCCTGTCTGTACCATCTGAAAGGAGAAGATGTTAAGTGACCCATCCTAGGCCAAGTCGTTCCTTCCAATGGTTGCTCTTTCATTTTCTTGGCAACAGTATTAGCCACATTCGCAGGCCACCTTGACCATGTTGTCACTGCTGGTGTGAGTGGTCCACTGAGCTGTTGTCCCACCAGCTGTGTGGGCTGCTAATGCACACCCATCCCAGCCTGGTCCTGGGGAAGGTAGGACTTCTCTGTGAAGAGCTGAGGGAAAAACTGAAGTGCAACATTGACTCCTCTTGCCTCCTCCACTTCAGCATCTTCTAACTTTTCCTCCTCCACGCAGCTTATTCTGAACAACTGTTCAGAAATATGCATACTATTTTGTACACTCAATATTTCATTTTCAGTACTGCTTGATGTAGCTATGATGTGTAGCAGCTTTACTGGCAACGTACCCTGAGTGTCTCAGTTGCTCTGAACTTTATGGTTGCGCTGCCTGAGGGATTTCAGAACTAGAAAAGTATAAATGTTAGTTATTTGATGCACAGAAGTCTATTTTAGTGAATTGAGTTATTAAAAATATGGATCCAAATTAACATGATCTCTGTTTTTCTTTTATCTGTGATTTTTGTTTGCTTTAGCAGTTTTGGCTTCCTGGTGATTTGAAGTGCTGTGCTAAGTGTTTTCATTATTCTTAAGTTCTTTCTAGATAAAGGGTTGGCTTGCAATATGGTTTAGCTCAGTGCCTTTCAGGCAGGTAATTTTTCAACAGAAATTGAATGCTTCAGAGTATCATCACATGTTTAAAGAATGTAAATCCAAGCCTCTTCCTTGTGCACTAGAGGGAATATCAGCAGTTACGGGTATGTTTAGTCTGAGAGCAGGCAGGTGGACAAGACATACATTGTAGGTCAAGCAGAGACAGCCACTGGACACTGAAAGACCAGTTTTGCTTGCTAAGGTCTGGAATTGTTATTACTGTTACTTGTATTACTGACTTGTACTACTGTAGTCTCATATAGGTGTTTCAAATGGAGAGGATTTCTGAGTTTCTGCGAGTAATAATGGAGTAATCTTTGCCTAGTAAAAATTTGCATAGCAAACATAGCTTAGAGCCACGGACATTCTAGACTAAAATTTGCTTAATATATTTGGTTCTGGTAGAGCTGGAAATTAAAATAAGATACATCTTTCATAAAAGGGGGCAGGTAGTTAGCAAAATAAGCAATAAGTATCAAACTGCAGAAAATAGGCTCTGGAGCCACTGAAGTGCAGACCTTCCTTAGCAATTCAGGAGATGTGTGTAGGAAGTCTTCTGAACAATACGGCCAGCACTTGGGTATATAGGCACCAAATGACGGTTAAATTCATAATAGTCTAGTTACGGTAAGTTGGTCTTTTGGCTTAATTTGTCATTACAAACAGCCAGTCTGGAATCCATGCTCATGGAAGTTAGTGAATACATACTAAGAGTAACAAGGGTTTCATTGTGCCAGCAGCTTTAGAATAACTGAAGTAGTAAGAAAAAAAAAAAAGTAATCCATTCAAATGCATCCTTGAATACAGATGCTGCCTACAATTGTATTTTCTGTAGTGTGTGCTTGCAGTCCCCAAGCGAACTCCACTTGCTGGCATATGCAACTGCAACTCCCATTAAACTTAGCAGGAGCTTGCTTACCGAATTTGGCCCTCTGCCTGCAGAAAATTAAATGCATTGGCAGGTTAGCCAGAGGAAAGTGTTCTTCTATTCAGGGTGCTCAGCACTTGCTCTGAGGCACTCTGGGCTTGTAGAAGAGAATCAGGGCTAGCCCAGAGGGCTCAGACAAATAGCTTCTTCCTTCTTCCCCTCTGTATTAAGTGGTGGGAGGCCTGACAACTGTGCAAACGATGGTCACTGGCAGGCTCACGATGCCTTACCTGCACCTTGGACTTCTTGTTTGCACCCACAATAAAGAGAACTTCTCCTTTATTTTCTCCTTTATAAGGCAGGGGTTTGACAGGGGACATCAAAGTCATAGCTTCAGCCTTTTTCCAGGTGTGGTGGCCACTCTAGCACGTGTACAGTGGGGATGGTAACACGTGTGTGTGCTCATGCATGAAAGAAAACTCCCTTCAGCACCTGGAAAGGCATAGAAGAATGTGTGAAAAAATCTTCAAATCTAAGACTGTTTTTGAATTATTGCGGTGTGATCATTCTCCCTTCTTCTAGGCTATGTTTCAGCCCCAACCTACACTCCTCTAGCTTGTGATTTTTTTGATTATTTTTCTGAATCTCCTTAATTCATGAAGGCAGCTGAGCTCTCCTTTCCTGGGACTTCATGAATTAAAAATATGCCACTATCCAAATGCCTTCGGGAGATTCAGTCCTCTTTCTGAAAGTGAGTTAGGCACTTAGTAGTATAAATCCCATTATAAATAAATGGGATTCAGAATTGCCCATGCCTATTTTTTTTTTTTAATGGAAATTAAACACATGCTACCATGTGTTTAAAAAAAAAAGTAATCCCTTTGTGTGTTACTTGAAATTTTGCTTAAAATAAAGCAGTTCTATAAGATGCTGGTTACTAGCATTCTTTGCATTGTATGGTGACTTACTTTAGGAGTGGGCAGAATTATATTATCTGGAGTTGTAACGCTTCAGTCTCTCTTAGAATGTTTACAATAAAAATCTGATGCTGACAAGTACTGTGGAGTATATTTATCCTCTTGCTGTGGATTAAACAATTGATTCGGAAAGATTAAAATGCCCCACCTGCCTTCTTGCACACTTCTGTTTCGCCGTGTCAAACAATATAAAATGAATACTGCACTTCCCTCTATCTAATTGAATAATTTACTGTAAATAGCTGTCATTTACTTTAGAGCAGTAGGGGATCATTAGCCAAATGGATGTGAGTAAGTCATGCCTTTAATGCGTTAGAGGGGCCTAAAATGGAATCATCTAAATGGGACCATCAATACAGCATGCTGAATTAAGTCAGAGGCACTTAAAGCTTTAAGTCCTCTTTCTTGTAAATTACATGCTCCCTCGGCAGAAAAGTAATCAAGAACTTGCATAAAATATGGCAACTTTGTTTCAAAGCCTTATTTTTAATGAATAAAATAGTACAATTTAGATGACATGATTGGTAGGTATGACTGTGTTTTGGATTTCCCTCACTTTAATTACCTCCCTTCCATACTGACTGAAGCCTTCTTGCTTGTAAGCAGCTACTTGTGCTGACTAATATTGGCGCTATTCTGTAAATAAGAAAGATAGCAGGTAATAAAATATATTTTCTTGACTTTTATGGGTATATGACCTGATAATTATTTGCAGAAGTTGGTATTTTGTATATGTAATTTTAGAAAGGTCTCAGTCAATCTTAGCTCCTAAATGTACAATAATGTGTTTGGCTTATTTTACCACAAAAGTCAGTGGAAGGGCTGTAGGGCACTTGTATTTATCGATCCTTCTCATTGACTCTACCTGGCCCCATCTAGTTCTTCTATTCAGTTCCCTGTTTCCCTGGAAAAGGTTGTTCTTCAATTAAAATAAGAAGCCAAACTTTCAATTATATCCTAGGAGGAGGTTGCAATACATGTAGCAACTGTCTCGAGGTGCAAGACTTGATTTTGAAATTGTTTTAATTAATTGTAACTTTGGTAGTTTGTGTTACCCATAAGAATGTTCCTTTTTAAAGTTTACTGAGGTCCCTTCAACCTCAACCATCTTGTGACTATGTGATACCACCCTCTAAGTCATAGTGATTTTGTGGGAAAAAGTGGCATGTTTAACAACAACAATCCCTTCCGAGTTTTGATTTCTCTGTGTTTTATTCTCCTAATCTTTTAGAGGTTCTAGGATGAGCATATTCATGACTGTTTTCTTCCATGTTTATTCCCTCCTGAATTCCCCTCTTTGTCATCTCCTGTCAGTGGTCGCCCCTTTCAAATTTTTTAAAAGCCTTGTTTTCATGCACTGGACATTCCAGTCTCACATAGATGAACTCTTCAGCTGTTGGAATTAAATTTGGGCAGGTATTTTAAAAACACCTTGATGTTCAAGGGCTCTGAGTAAACAGCGCCTTTTTCCCCAACAATATTGCAAATGTAGTCTGTCACTGCACTGAAAAGAGCAGAAGAATTTGATACACTGTTACTTCACAATATGGGGAGGTTAAATAACTTGCTGTGTAGCTGGAAGTTGGTGACAAACCTTGCTGTGGAAAGCAGGATGATTTCCTTATTTTCATTCTCTAGCTGTAACCACTGCACTATGTTTCCTGTAACTGATTTGTTTTATCCTTCTTACTGATTTTTTTTTTTCTTAAGTTAAATTCATCTTGTGCTTTGAAACTTTTCAGAATCTGCTTATGAACTGCTTTCGCTTTTATTGGATGAGTCATGAGTCGAAAGCTCTGTCCTGTAGTTCCACCATGAGTAATGCTTAGCATTTTCTTGGGTTCTCTTTTAGAAGACTATTAAATTAAAAGAAAAATCTGTTTTTTGATATCTTAATGGACAATTAGGTGGCTGGGTCTCAGAACAGATTTACATTTACCACTGCAGTAATTTTAATTTTTTTCCTCCAATTTAAGGATGTAACTTTTTTTCCTCACATGTGTGTGTTGCTTGTCATAGCTGTTCATCTTCAAATAAATAAAAACATCCCAGTTTTTGGAACTGCTGTACAACTATTGATTCTGCTTTTGGAGACATTTTTTAATTGAGGTCTGTATTGACAGTAGCTACCAAAGCTGACCCATGTACACAAGCTTCAAGTTATCGATGTGACATTCAGCTCATGGTAATGAATAAGTTGGTATGTGGCTCCAGGAATCCTTTTCTTTCACTTGAGCACTAAGAGGCTGTTCCCCTGAAACAACTGCTGAGTCTTGTCCAGATAATGAGTATCTAAAGAAAAACTCATATGTGCAGTCTCTACTGCTGGTAGGGTAGACTCTGACAGATCTTTCCTCCTCTTGGATGCCAAGGCAATGGCGCATCAGTAGATGGGTATTGGCAATACCTAACAAGTTATATGACATACCTGACCATTGAGTGCTTACTGGTATAAGCGCAATTGACACAGTTCTTTGGATCAAGCTGATGCAAATGTTGGATTGTTGGTAGCATCTCTAAGGTTAGGCATCCTAAAAATAACGAAAGCCACACTTGCAGGTGGAATACACAATCTGTCCTCATGAGGGTTTAGGTACATGTCTGTTTCATTGCTTAGGTCAATTACTGCCTTGAGTTGTATTGGCAGTATTGGGAGATGACGGGTATTTGGAGATGAGCCGAGTTTTCTGAGACTGATCACGAAAAACTGAGAGGTATGAAACTCGGACACATTAAATTCTCTCTTGAGGTGGTAGATAGAAAAATGGTGGTATTTTAATAGTGAAATGATCTCTCTGGCGAGATTTGGAGTTTACTTGACTACTCTTGCAAATGGGGGATGGTCTGCTCCACAGACCACATATCACAGGTAACAACAGAAATGAGCCAGAAGTTTTCAGGGCAATGGATCACCTCTGTGATCTCTGCTGAGTTTTGTCATGTTTGTGCTTGAAATGGCCAACACTAGATTTCTGGGAATGGAAGTTCATGCAGAACTTTCACACTTAAAGATTTCCTTCATTTTGCCAGTCTGATGTGTCTGGAGGGTTAGTAGTGCACAGGCTTGCACTGGAAGGGGCTGAACAGACTACTTTCCAAGTGCAAACCTAATGTGTATCTGTCTGTTTGACTTTCAGTATTAATGAGCATGTTCTGTGGCATAGTCATAAATAACTGCAAGGTTCAGCCAAATTTGTGGTTAAAAAAAACAAGGTCACAGTTGTGTTTTTCTATGGGGAGGAAAAATAAAGTCCAGTATCTGAGCATTCCTAAGCCTAATGATTAGAAATTCATTGAGTTTGGCTGCTGGTAGAAAAAGCTTGGCTCTGGGACCTTTACTTCCAACTAATTCTGATGTGTGTCTCTACTTGTGCCATCACAGACTATTAAAAACTCATGATAATAGTGGGAAATATTTATCAAAACATTAGTCCTCTTCAGCAATGAGACTTGTGCTGTTTAAAAGACAATTTTTCTCTTCTTTTGATATTGCATGTTAGAAAACCATAAGAACAAATAATACATCAGTCCTGGAACAGACTGTGAAGTAGTTCATCGTGTACTCAAAACTTGTGTGCCAGTTCCTTTGTGTAATAGGTTACTGAACATCATCTGAGGAGCACAGTCAGTTACTGTAGTTTAGCTGATAGATGTGAAGTTGCTGGATTCCAGTAACTTCCCATGTGTCTGGGAGTTACCAGTGAGAAAGAAGATGTAGGCCATAATTTGTACACCTTTCAAATTTGGGGCTTTAGTGTCACATGTAAATAGTCACTTTAAATCAAAATACACAGGTCCCTACTGAGCTACAATATTTGTAGGAATAGTAATGTGTAATATTATGATATATGTTACTCACTGTTGCTATAAGCTGGTGGAGGATGTCATGTTGACTCTACAGTATAGCTGGATTTTAAACAAAAGGCAAAATCCAAAAGGCCGAGTGCAAAGCCCACTTCGCTCTACATTAATGTTTTTGTCATTGTACTGACTGTAAGTGGCAAACCCTGAAGTTTACTCCTTCCTGGGCCTGTTGCAATAGGACGAGGGGTAGTGGTTTCAAACTAAAAGAGGAGAGATTCAGGCTAGACAGGAAGAAGAAATTTTTTACCGTGAGGGTGATGAAACACTGGCACAGGATGCCTGGAGTGATGGTAGATGCCCGATCTCCGGAGACATTCAAGGCCAGGCTGGATGGGGCTCTGAGCAACCTGATCTAGTTGAAGATGTCCCTGCTCATTGCAGGGGAGTTAGACTGGATGACCTGTGAAGGTCCCTTCCAACCCATACTATTGTATGATTACCATTTTCATGGAAGCCTTAGTTGTGCAAACTTTTTGTTGATGGACACATTTCTGGAAAAGGGCATCCAGTTTTGTTCTGTCAGGATCAGTAATATTATAAGTTCTCAGATATAGCATAGTTCATATGTACATCCAACAGTGTGAATTGGGAGACAGGGTGGAAATACACACAAAACCCCAAACCAAACCCCCAAGCCCCACAAAAACTATGCCATAACATCACATAATACCATTTGATCTTTTTTTCAGTTGGCTTTCTGGAGCTTTGCAGGAGTGCTCTTGACACAAAGACTGAGTGCAGCATGTTGACTTGAAGCAGGCTTTGCACTTCCCTCTCCAAGCTGTTCCCAAGACACAACTTCGTCTCTGGTGTAAATCTAATCTAATGTGTACAGGCTGCAAAGTCTCCTGGAGCCTTTAGATTTGCTGGGGATTTCCAAATGGCTCTGAACACATTTCATCTGCCTCTGAGACACTGAATACGGGAATGATCCGACAGAGCAGTTCTGCCTCTGGTCCTGCTGGGGATTCCCTTTCTGCATCATAATTACAGCTTTTTGCTCCTTCATGTTACTTTGTGCAAAGGACAGGGAGAAGAAAATGTCTGATAACTGGATACTCTTTGGCAGTGGTTCAAAAATATAAATGCAGTGTTTTTTCCTTGAAAAGAGAAAAAGCCCACTGCTGCTTTATTACTTGACCTTTACGTAAAATTATAATGACTAGACAACATAGTTCTGCTAACAGGCTGTCTGGAGGTATCAACTGAAGTTAATAAAGGAAAAAAGCAAGAAATATGAGCAACAACCAAATGTTGCTGTAGCTCAGAAGTTAATATTTTTTTTGTATATAGGTAATTTCACAAACATACTTTTCTTTCCAGCTTGTAGGAAGAAGTTTTTATTCCTCTACTGGTTTGTTGTCTCTGAAGACAATCTGCTTAAAGGTAGGGACTGCAATTGTCATGAAGACAGCCTAGTGGAGGAGAATCACTGTTCAGTGACCTGGGATTCTTGAAAGTACATACCCCAAACACACTTACTTTACAAGTTCCTTGGTGTGTGTTGGCTCATCTCACATGCTTTTCACTAAATTTTATCTCCTGTTCTTGTATTCTGATGAGATACCTTATTAGCAGGCAGAAACTTTGACATCTCTTATTTGTCTTCTGCCATTTTAACTGTTCTATACACTTTTTGATCTCCTTGTCTTTATTTTATCAATATGTAGAGGAAAGGAGAAAAAAAAATATGATGAACTTTAATGACAGAAGTAACAAGTTTGTTTGTAATTCACAGAATCACACAGAATCACAGAATGCTAGGGATTGGAAGGGACCTCGAAAGATCATCTAGTCCAATTCCCCTGCCGAAGCAGGACACCTAGATGAGGTTACACAGGAAGGCGTCCAGGCAGGTTTTGAATGTCTCCAGAGAAGGAGACTCCACAACCTCCCTGGGCAGCCTGTTCCAGTGTTCCGTCACCCTCACTGAGAAGAAGTTTCTTCTCAAATTTAAGTGGAACCTCTTGTGTTCCAGCTTGAAGCCATTACCCCTTGTCCTATCGTTGTTTGCCACCGAGAAGAGCCTGGCTCCATCCTCGTGACACTCCCCCTTTATATATTTATAAACACTAATAAGGTCACCCCTCAGTCTCCTCTTCTCCAAACTAAAGAGACCCAGCTCCCTCAGTCTTTCCTCATAAGGGAGATGCTCCACTCCCTTAATCATCTTAGTTGCCCTACGCTGGACTCCCTCCAGCAGTTCCCTGTCCTTCTTGAACTGAGGGGCCCAGGTTGTTCAGTGACTAGAGAGAGCAACTCTTGGCCTTTTCGATTAACTTTTTGGTCGATGTGTGTTCATCTGTGTTGGTCTGAAGTTGGTCTTTAAGGTTTTTTGAATTAGGACACAAAAGAGCAACTGCATATTAACTCTGTAAAATGAAAAACTTGATTGCTGCTGGCAAATATTGTGAAAATACCACCACTGTTTACCATGTAATGCCTTGCAATACTTCCAATAAAGATGAGGCTAGTGTGGGCTGTAACCTGAATTAATAATATTGTTTTACTCATCTCTGTTAAAATGTCAGATTTTTTTGTTGTTGTTCTTTAGAGGAATATCAATGTAAGTAAAGATGTCTTTGAGGCTGCCTGTCTGACTAACTGGAATGGATAATTAAGACGAAATCATTTCATGAAAGAAAATTGATTGTTTACAGAGATGTGCAAGGTATTACTGTCATCTTTCCTTGCAGCAAGTGAGTAACTTGTGTAGGTCCGTATTCCTTTTCCTTCACTGAAGTTAAATACAAGGTTATAGTCGTCTCCATGTACTTACTTGCAGTATTAAACACCGGAATACTTGATTTCAATTTGTACTTGTCTCATGTTTAACTTTGGTTAAGTCACTTAATTTCCATTTCTCCATGTCCTGCATAGGGAAATAATTTTATCTCTTTTCATTTCAAGCTCCTTTTTTGTTGTTGTTTTTTTGTTTTGTTTTTAGGGGAAATAATGAATCTTAGCTGTAGTTTCATTACACCTAGAAGACTCATGTTAACAAATAAGAGTAAAATGGTGATACTCTGTAAGCATTTATTCTGAGCAGCATAATCTACACTTGTACAGGCATGTATGTACAAGGTAAGGTGTGACATTCTCCTCTTATTTTCCTTTGTGCCATGCACAATGGCTAGTTGAAATAACAGCTGTTTTACTTCTGATGTCTCCACAAGGAGACTGGGAAAACACAAGCTCCCATGTCCTGTTGAGGAGACAACATGAAATCCTTTAGACTGGATGTTGTTTGCCTGTGGCTATAGTGTCAAGGTAAATCAGACCAAAGCAGGGGAATTTCACTTGGTTTATCACTAATCAACACAAACCTCTGACCTCTAATACACATGTTGAGGGAAGTTTAGGGGAGGCCCCAACTGCCCTTATTTTCAATGAGACCTGGGAGGTTGAGGTGCAGCCAGCAGTGGTGCCCTCATGGTTCTCATGGTGGCTGGAGGCTCCTCACAACTCCTCTCATGGTGGCCACAGATCCCTCATCAGCCAAGTCCCAAGTTTGGGCTGGTGCTGTGTCCTGCCACTGGGCTGTTGCTTTACCTCAGGACCATGTGGAACCAGTTCCAAACAGTGGGGGGCACCTGGGGGATGTGGGTGTCCTCAAAGCCATGCCTGTGAGGTACTGAATTTACAGCTGGCGTGTCCCTGATTGGTGCCTCATATCTACTCTTAAGGGTGGGGGGTGGGAGATGAAAAGGAAAAAAAAAAAATGGCGGGCAATTGTTCTTTGGTCTGAAGGCAGCCAGGCATTTCTGAGGAGAAACCCCTCACACCACATAGGGCCCATTGATACAGGCACTGCCATGGCTGAGGGTGATCTACAGTGAAGAGAGATGGTCTGCAGATCATACAGTTAAAGCCTGTTTATCTGTTTCTCTTCAGAAATACTTTTGGAACCAAGAGGCCATAGTGAGGCACCGGATGCCCCCATTGTGTTTGAATTGAGACTTGTGTTGGTGCAGGTGATGTCAAACTGGCTGTTTGGTTTATTTTAAGAAGGGATGAGGAAAGCACTATGCAGTCTGTCAGAAAGCAAGGGAAGCATAAATACAGAGGAGTTGTATGTCTCAGCATTTTATGGTAGCAAGTTGCCTTAATACTGCTCTGAGAACCAATAAATATTTTTATATGGTGATTATTCTGCATCACATAAAAGAAAAAAAATATAGCTCTGGAGTGCATCAACTTGCCACATATTATTCGGTTCCTGAACCTCAAAAACAAATTCTTTTCCAGCAAAACTGCCTCCAAAATGCTAATTGCTAGAATGTGACCACTAATCAGTTTGTTCCCATGATACTGCCATCTATATAAATCAGTATGTCCCTTCTAGAAGGGGAGATTTTAAAGTCTTTCACTGATAAGATAAAAAAAACCAAACTTATGCCAACCAAGTGATTAGCCCAGTAGCTTTTTGCCCGAAATAATTTTAGGGAGGGGGAGGTAAGGAAATCTTAAAATTCTGTTATGCCCTTCTCTATCTCCTTATTTCAAATACTTTCATAATGTAGTCCATGATGATGTAAACCCCATCTTTCTGGAGATTTCATATTTCAATGGGAAAATTTGCTAAAGATACATCGTAAGAAAACTCTTGCCTTGGCAAAAGGACTGAGTGTAGTGCATGTGGTGACAGATCTCTTCCATTCCTAATCTCTGTGGTTATATGTGTACTTTATCATGGTGAAAGCTGAATTGCTGGAGTAACAGGTGTATACTTCCCATCTTGGTGCATCCAGATCTTCTGGTTGCATTGCAAATATTCTTAGTGTGTTTCCGGAAGACCCACTTGCTAAAATAAAGTAGTGGAATGGACAAGTCAATATCCCTTGCTTTAAGAGCAGATTTTTGCATTGTGATCACAAAGAAAAAATTGTATATGTTCGAGGAGGATATTTTAAAGGCTCTAAAATCAGAAAGTTGAATGAAAGAATCAAACTCTGTATGTAGATGAATGAGACAATGTCTTAAGGGAATGGTTTCAGATTTCTCCCCGCTATCCTCTTTACCTCTTCCCTTGACGTTTGGCATTGGCAATGTTGCAGTTCTTATGCTGTCTTAAGATCTACCAAATAATGTTCCTTGTCTGTAATTTTCAGGATGATCTGTCTCAAATTAAATAGATCCCTATCTGCCTTTTTTTCTGGCTATGTTTCTGATATAGCTGCGTACAGTAAGGCTGAGATGAGAAAGATCCAGAAGAAAAGTAGCACAGACTTCAGCAGGCTATGTTAGAGAGAGAGGTATACCTGCCTCTATTTTTATATCCATGTATATATTAAAACATATACATTACCAACATTTAATATATATCATAATGTAATTATTAAATAATAATTTATAAAATGTTTTAGAAAAATATTTACACAATGTAATTTAAATAATAATATATAAAGGTACACATAATTTTACAAAATTTATTATTAGTACATATTTGTTATTAATATAAAATATTAATATTGTTAATAGTATCTATTATTAACATAACAATTATATATTTAAAGGGGTATTGTCAAAGTTGGAGACTTGTTTAAAATTAGATCCTCTCTCTCCAGAAAAGAGATAAAAAATTGGAAGAAATATGCATTAAAAATAAAGCCCTGTGTGAGTGAAAATGGGTTTATGCTTCATGTTCTACTTGAATTGTAAGGCATAAACTTCTCAGCAGTGCTTCCTCTTCAATTGTTGGTTCTGCAAGAGCAGCTAACCTGAATGACTACTGCAGATCACGCCTGTTCCCACCTCTCTCTTCCTCTTCCAGTTTTAATTTTGCATTCTAGGAGTGTGGTACATACATCTACGTACATGCTCTCATGCTAATATAGCCTGTTTTAATGCACCATTTGACAGACTCTTCATTCTTTCTTGCCTCTGGTTTTATGGCTTCTCAGAGTTGTGACACTCAGTTTAATTCTGAGTTGGCTCTTACTATTGTGATTAATTCTTGTCTATAGAAGCCTGTTATAACGCAAAATGAGAAGAGGATCCTGAGTACTCAAATGGTTAATGTGGAAAAACTTGTGATGGACTGGACATGTTGCTGAAGGACAGAATGTATGTATCTTCATTCTGACCTACCACATAAGTACTGTCAGAATTTTGCTCTTAGTTTGATTTGTGGCACTCCATTAACAGTTATTCTGTGTACCAGCAGAATGATTCCCAAACTCCCAGAATTGTAAAATGAGGACAGGTCTTGTTTGGCAGAACAGAGATTGTACTTTACTACAGACAGGAACCGTTCATATTAATCAAATGGTATCTAGTCTGAAATGACTTTTAGCTAATGACTTCTTATTCTCAGGTTAGCTGTGTTGCTTATAGGTAACATGCATTTCTAATTCTGATGATTATTCATAATCAAAGGCTAGATGTGTGGGTTTCTGTCTTTCAGAATGAGAAATGATGCTCTTGATTGACCTTATTTTAAGAAGTTCTTACTGTTGAAATTATTATGTTAGGGGTTAGAAATGGGATGGCGAAAGTTCATGGATTTGCTTTTTGATTTAAGCCTTTATAAGGCTGGACATGTGTGCAGTGAATGAACTAAAAAATGTGAATTTAATTGTGTGAGTTTCAGGCTTAATTGTTCAGGACATCATTTTGTGATGGAGAACTTCCTCAGGGCCATCAGTAGTAGGAAAAAATGAGTCACGCGTATTTCACCTTGAACACGTTCTGCTACTGTGATACTTTTGTACATGGATGTATTTCTGATAAAGTACCTGGCTGCTAAAATCCTCTTAATTTCTGGCTTGTCAGATATAAGGTAACATATTGAATCATGGAGATGAAATTTAAATTGGGAGATTTTACAATATTTGTTTTCCTAGTACATATAACGTCTTTCGTAGGATGCTGAAGTGCCATGTCGCAATGTAGAAGCTGCTCTCCAATGCTCAACAGGGCTGAGCAAGAGGAGGCTCCCAGCAGATAGTTTCTGTAAGGCAGGAGGGGTCTGCCGTTGTGGAACCAGAGGTTTGACAGCTCCTGGCTGCGCTTCTGTGCTACCTCGGCATTGCACGGCTTTCAAGGGTGCTGCCAGACCTGGCATAAATTAGGGTGAAATTCCTCCTCCTTTAACTTGCAGGTGGGCTAGCTTGACAGGTTTTTTTTTTTAAGCTGTTTTTTTGTTCTGTGTCAGTTGCCAGCATCAGAGTCTGCTACTTGCACATAAGCAAGTTACTTCTTCCTGCTGGTGTGGTTTTTTGGCCATGAAGGACACATCCTCTGTTGACACTATTTCTACAAGCAATCCCCACGTGCTGTTTCAGGTGTGATGATTTGTTTGCTTCTTGTGTGGTAGTTCTCTGGAAGAAGCTTTGGCTGACTGTCTTCAATGAGAACGAAATGTGGTTTGCGGTCTGCTTATCTATGTACATCTAGTGAACATGAGGAAATAACATCTTAAAATCTAATTCAATGTTGACATGGCAAAGAGAAAGATGAAGGATGCAAGGAAAGCCTGCTGCCTTGAATATGTCTAATTCCACACACACAAACTGCTCTTTACCAGGAGAGCTAAACTGATTTTAAGTCCCTATTTATAATCGCAATGCAAGTTTATGTGCAGACGTTTATTTATGTAAAATACTACGCAAGGTATTAAAAAAGTTGGCCTTATAAAAGTCCAAGAACGACGATTTTATTATTTCAGCAGAAGTGTCACTTGGGCTGCTACCAAAATGATTGGTATTGTGAACTACCAGTAGAGTTATTCTTTTAGTACAGGTTTACCTAGACAGCATCTCTGACCAGCTGTGGGTCTGGTCAGTGGCCACTGAAGCCAGGGGAAAAAAATTAGCCACTGCTGCGCAATTCTGCTAATGTTTCCTGTTAGTATGTATATACTCAATAAACGTGTGTGTGTATATACATACATGCATAACATACACACAATGCGTACATATGTTTTTGAGATGTTAAGTTGGAGGTGTATTTTCTTAAACGGTCACTAGAAGACAGGTCTCTGACTTCAGGCACTGTTTCAGATCTGTAACTCTACTTGCTGCCGCAGTGTCTCCACCACCTGTGAGGAGGCAGCTAGTGGGAAGGATTAAGAGGCATGTGGGCATATGCTGAAGTCTGTGTATCCTTGGGTGCATGTGCATGACACATTTGATACTCTGAAAGTTTCTTGCTTTGATTTGAGATGATGCTTAGGTGGTCACCTACACAGTTGACTCTACTGGGAGACCTTCCTTTCAGGAATGCTGACTAGAGCTCAGCACTGTGGCCTTCAATAAAAAGCAGCATCGACCAAACAGAAGGGTTCATCAGTCTTGTCATGGTCTTTACTAGGAAGTACGCTTGTCTTGATCCTACCTAGAAGAGTGATTGAGAACACCAAGAATTGAATGTCTGCCCTTGAGCACCATTATTGTCCAGCATTGGAGGAGTCATTTTGAGCAGAACCAGAAGCCTGTACTGTATCAGGCACTGGATCTTCAAGTTCTCTTGCAGCCATGAGTTTGGGTGGGCTAGTGTGGTACTTTGCTGTCCTGGGGGTAGCGTTAATCCTCTGGCAGACTGCCAGGTGCTTGGGGAGAGCATTTCCTCATATTGTCAGTGTTAACTCAAGCTTAAAGATTTGAGCTGATACCTAATCACGGTCTTGAGACAGACTGTTTGGTTAAGATATTGGTGTGACATTTTGTTATTATTCCTGGAGCATAAATGACCTCTAAGTAGGAGTTGATCATGTTTTTAAAGGCTCTCAGCCATAATATAAATGTATGTTTTGCGGGAAGACGGTGTATAAAAAGCTGCATTTTTGTCAGGTTTCTAATTTATGGGTAACAATGACATGCAATAAACTAATTTATGTCTGCGTACATTATGTCACTGATCACAAGTAATGGAGTACAAGCAGATGCTTTGATTTGTATGTGCAGAAATTGTTAGTGGGCTGAGCTAATGGTGAAGTAGCTTTAAGTTGCCAGAGGGAAGCTGTTGATTTTGTGTTGGTAGCATAAGAAGGTAAATCCTGTGCCTGGTACGGAGCAGAAGGATGTAGCTAGTGTTCATGAAATCTGTACTTCTGCAGGCTGAAAGACTATTTTCTCAGTCCTTTACATGATAGGATTTAGGAGAGGAAACTTCCTCCTGGAGATTAAGATTTTATGCGGATGTGTTGATCTTTGATTAAGGATATCTTCTCAAGACAAAGATAGTGACAATTTTGATAATTGGCTATTTCCAATAAATCTGATTATATGATTAGTTGTATTTGGATTACCAACATCTTTGACAAAGATAAAAGATTTCAACTAGTAAAAGGAAATAAAGATAGCCAATTTATTACAGTTGTTAGTGAAATCTGTGCCTCATAGGCTAAATGCTTTAAAATAACAACAATAGGAAGCTTGTTTTTCAAATCTTGGTGTGTCATGGGAGCAGAAGGATGTGTACTAATATTTTCATACTCACGCACAGCCCTATTTTCAGGCAGAACCTATTAAGTATCTGCAATCTTTTTTTAAATCAGTGAATTTGGTAACACGCAAACTGCCTATATATATATATATATATATTTTTTTTTTCCTAAACAGATTCTTCTCACATTTTTCAATGTACTCCTCCATTAGATGCATGGACTAAGAAGATTAAGTTTGTTACTTCCAGGAAAATTCAGTGGGTAGGGAGGAACACAGGATGACACCATTACCAAAGCAATCTGGTGCTAACAGTAGACAGCATTTGAATGCATTACATTGGTTGTAATACTTTTATGTACTCAGGATAATGTTTGTGAGATCTTGTGAAAACAAACAAACAAACAAAAAAAAAAAAACAACAACAACAAAAAAAAACCAAACAAGGACACGCATTAGCAATGAGATCAGTTTGCTAAGAAAGACATCGAGGACCACTCTGTGTCAATTAAGAGCAATTTGGAGTGGCAAATACCTTAAATGCTGGCTGACTCAGCTTGCAGAATGTAGCCAATAACCAAATGGCAGAATTTCACAAGCGGCTACATCAAAAACATTCTTCCTCACTTGGTGACACAAAAAGCATTAATCTCCTACGTAAAGTATTTTTCTTCAATAGTGAGATCCATTGATCCAAGATTTTTCCTCGCATCTAAGAAAACATTATTTTCCCATTGTTCCTGTTGCCTCCTCTAAATCAATTCTTCTCCTCTTTGTTCTTCATGAGTAACAGGTCAATATTTTCCTTCAAATATTTTGCATTAGTTTTCATCTAGCCATGGGGGTGAGTGGGAATGACTTCACCTTTTTTTGATAGAATAAATCCTCTCTTGCTTTTGTTGAGAACGTGCACTGATGTATGGTAGGTAATGCCCTGATGTAAGATGGGGCTAATTAAAAGAAGAGGGAGGGAGACAGCACCCCTCCTTTTTGTGAAAACGAGGAGGCTCTCTTTCTCCTTCTCTCTTGCCTGTTTCTAGTACAATAGTGTTTGGATGTGTCTCTTGGTCACCAGGTATAAAGGAAAAACGTGGATGAAAAAAACGTGTACAGCATTTCAAACTGATAGAAAAATGGAATAGTTTATCATGGAAGGATCCAATACTTCAGTAACTTAGATATCGAAGGCCTTTTTGTAGATGTAGTACTAAATTATCCTGAACTCATATGAGCTCACACTTGCTTTCTCTTGTAATCTTTCTTACAATAACCTGAAGAATTACAATTGTACTATGTCTGTTTCCTCTAGAGTTCCAGTTAATTCAAAATAAGAGGCTAAATAATACCTCAATATCAACCCTGAACTGTTCAACCCAGATGGATCTGACCTGTGCAGTAGTCCAGGAAGTTTAGGAATATGCAAACCCCGCGGTGCTTATGGCATGAAATGTACTTAATGGCCTTGGTTATCTGCTGGAGTTGTGTGGCGATTTGAGGAAAAAACACCATTTGAACTGTTTTTAATGAATGAGCTCCACAGATCAGTAGGAAAATGCCATGCCACCCTGGACTGAAGAGGCCTGAATTTTCCTGTGTTTACTAAACTGTTTTTTTTCTTTCTAGATTCCAGCCTATGAGGAAGTGCGCATAAGAATAGGATAAATATGGCTTTTAAGGGCGAGGACCACTTAGATTCCCTTCCGTTACCTGTTCAGCGGTAAGTGGTGCACACTTTTCTCCAGACTTGTGTGATTAAATGCTTCTAAGGCTGCAGCTGTACTTTTCTTTGAGGATCCAAAGAAGCTCAGAAACTAATTTTTAAATTCATGTAATGTTCATATAAAATGTTGAGCATTTATGTGGAAATTTGGGATGCATTTCTCAAGGTATTTGCAAATTTGCATACACACAGTCTGGTAAGTCATGACAGTGAATATGCAGTCATTTTAGATGGATGGAAGTGTTTGCAGTAGAGATGCGACTGTATTTACTGGATCAGTTGTCATGATGGAAATACGTCGAACGCGCTGCACTCTGAAGACCGCTAAAAACTATAGATATAATTTTTTTTTAATCTGTTTGACTGTCTTCAGGTGTAGCTATGAAAAGGTTATGAAGGTACCATGTCTCCAGTCTGTGATGTTCTGGTGGGACTGGAGATGTTGGTAACTCGACTAATCAACAGGTCTTTAAAATCTGGCTGTTGACTGGCATCTAGTAGCTGTATCTGTGTAGTATAGTTTCACTTCTAGCATAATAGAGGTTCTATGAAGATAAAAAAATAAATAGTGAGTACAACAACCTTCTGCATTCTCATTGAACTACAGTCTTGACATGTGGCACAACTGATTCTTTTTTTTTTTTTTTCTCCTGTGAGGGGTATTGGGGACTGTTGAATGCAGAAATTAAATTAGAAATAAAAAGTATTGCAATTGCAAATTCAGTTTTTCTCCTAGTTTTCTTTCTTCAGGTCAGATTGTAATTCTTTACAATAATTAACTGGCTGCTGATGTACAATCTGAAAATGCCCTGCTTTTCTTAATTGAGAATTTGATATTTTTCTACCTTTCCCTGCTCAAGTCTTCCAACAGATACTTTGATAATACCATTAAGCTCACTATCACAGTAAGACCATATGAGTATATCATCTTCTGGAAGAAATACTATGTTGAGGAGCACAGTTGGGGATCCCAGGTGCCGAGGTAACTGGTACTGTTAATCAGAGTCTAGCCAAAATTAACTTTAGAAATTAGTCAGTCCTAGAAGCCCTGAATAACCAAGGATGGAGTAGACTAGTATAAACAGCAATGAGGTGTCCTGTCTCACATATTAGTTTAATTTTCTTCCATGGGATGGAGCCACAGAATATAATTTCACATGCACACAGTAGTGAAGACAGACTAATGACTTTGCTATGGAAATACTCAAGCTAACCCAGTGGTCAGATAAGCTGCCAGACATCCAGCTTAATTGCTCAGTAATAACTAACGGATTCCAGAAGCTGAATCCTGGATCAAAAGTCAATGAAGTTGTTAAAGCTAACTGCTATGCCAAGAACTTAGGTTGCAAAATGGGTCATTAAATCCTCTTATTCTCATAGAAAACTAGCTGCAAACAGAACCAAAGGTAGTAGGTCCTGTGGATGGCAAGGGCTGATGGTGGCAAGTTTTTTTTGCAAATACATAAATAGGGAAATCAGCTGCAGACTCCCAATGCTAGCAACTGGCAATGTGCTGTAGGAATAATGCATGGAGCACTCAAAGGTAACAGCACCACAGGACTGAGAAGCGCTGATTTTTTNTTTTTTTTTTTTTTTTTTTTTTTAATAAACCCACTCAACATAATAGCTTTTCCAAAGAAATGGAATTTATGTGGGATTAAGTTGTTTCTCTGGGTTAGAGAAAGGACTGATACAGATCCTATAGAGAATTTAAGAGGATTAAATCAAGTTTCAAAATAACTAACAAGATTCAAGGATTATTCATTCTTTATTTTTCCTGTAACCAAGCCCTAGGATGTATGCCTGTCTCAGAATTCCAGTTTGTGCTCCCACTTTTTGTGAGAGGGACTTGAATTAACTTAAAGGCATGTGCTTTTGTGTCCTGTCAGAAGGGCAATGTAACACAAATCCAATTGAGGTTAGTCCTGTGTAACACCGCATCCATGCCTCACTTCCTGCTTAGGTTAGAATCTTTCAGAAGCGAAAGCAGATACATCCACAGGCAGGAATTTCTGTCTCCATAGGAAAAATATATGATATACACAGACAAACTGATTCCAAGTGTTTCCACAGCTGCCATTAAAGTCAACAGTTATCCTGACTGTTTAAGGAATTTAGAACTGGGGCCTTAAACCAAGTCTCTGAGCTACATGAACTGTTGTTTACACTCTTCTCTCCCCTCAGATTTTGTGGGAAGTCACTGCTTGTATCGGGAAGTCTCTAGAGTATTGAGTCACTGTGCTTGTGGTTTTCTAACACACTGTCAGACCCGCTTTCTCTAATTGATGTCTAGACAGCTATGGGTACAGCATTTAAGACTATACTGTGTCACAAACAAACAAAAAAACAAACAATAAACCCCACAAACAAATTATAGTTACAGAAACTTTATTTTCTGTTTCAGTGAGTTAGGAACTTACAATTAGTGATACTTTCAGCACTTCACATGACTATAAAAATAATCAGTTGCCATCAGTGACAGACAGTTCACTATAGCATGTGAAGTGTGTATATATTCCTTAGAGATGATGTATCCCAATGTTGTGACTCTTTCCTCACATCTTTCTATTGGTATTGTTTTTCCGTATTTCTGGTGAGTTGTTCCAAATGGCAAAGCCAGTGTAAAAGAAGATACCTTTCTCTTCTGTCCCTCCCCTTGCCTCCTGTGTATTGAAAGTTCATTGGCCTTTTTGTTTTCTTTAAGTGAAAATTGTAACTTAGCCAGGTTTTTTTCATGGTAGTCATGGTTTCTTGTGCTTTCCACATTGGATAGTAAACTAAACTTAACATTTGGAGTGCTGAATCTGAAGTCATTTAGATTATATGTATCATATTATTATATATTATATGTATAATATTATATACAGTATCATATATAATATTCAGATCAAACTTATAACAAAAAGTGAAATAGTGCACTGTTTTTGCTTCTTGGATCACGTGTTCAGTTCAGTGTTGTAATTGTGAGAAATGTAGTATGATTAGACATACTTAAAAAAGAGAGAGAAAGGAAGGTCTTCTGTGGAAATTAGATTAAAAAACTACCACCAACACCACCATAAAAAAAAAAAGCCCAAACAAAACCAAACTCAGCTCAACAAAAACAAAAAAAACCCCAACAAAATGAAATTGCCTTCATCTTGCTGAAAGATGTTGAAATTTTGGCTATATATCTTGAAGATTAAGAAGAGGGGTAGGAACAGAGAGAATTTGTCTTCCTGATTGTAAGGAATACAATATTGCTGGACTGTTTAATACATTGTCTAAACATCCTTATAACTTCAAAAATGAAAGGTGATACTGCAGGTTATAATTTCAACTCACATACAAACAAAGGATAATGCTGATTATTTAAAAGTTTGCTTATAAAAGGTGCATACTTTGAGTATGATGACCAGGAAGATGAAATTAATAGGTGTCCATATTTATTTTTCTTGGGTTTAATACTATTATTATGTGTTTTTCTGTTGGAAATTTACATCATCATTGGGATATTAATGAGAATTTTGATCACTGGCTCAGGTGAAAGAGATTAGGCAGAGAAAGCAGACAAGTCTTTCAAATCTACATACTTGTGGTTAAGTCCTTTGTAGCATTTCATCTCTCAGAATCACTTGCTTCATTTGACCCCCTCAAATCTGGAAAAGTTTGCCATAATGGACTTTTGTGGCAGAGCCAAAAATAGAATCCAGGTTTCCTGTCTCCCAGTTCTTAACCAGTAGACAGTCCTTCCTCCTTTTGTTATTTTCTTCCTTATTTTGTTGAACTGAAGATCCGAGTTCTATGAAGGAACAATATGAATGAGGTCATGCCTTGCATATTTATAGCCTTGCATTACTCCTTAAAGTGTGCTGTGTATCTGCAGGTGTTCTGGCAACTGCTCTAGAGTGTCTGCTCAGGGATCCTGTTATATAAATTAAGATTAACATGCCCTTTAGTATTAAGAATATCAGTGTTAGAGCATCCCTCAGCTCTTAAGAAATCTGAATTTCTTCCATTTTTTTCAGCCCACTTTTTATTGTCTTAAGTGTTTGTTGTTGTTGTTGTTTATTTGGTTTATTTTTGTTTTGTTTCGTTTTTCAGTGCTACTTTTGTATTTCTGCATGGTAGCTAATGTAGTAGCTGGAGATCTGTTCACTGAATGTGCACACCCTGAAAGGAACTGTGCAAGCTATAGTGATTACATCTGCTCTGTACACTGAAGGAAGCAGATTCATAAAAGTACTTAAGCCCTATTATATGCATGACTTTACAATGGAAGTAAGAACATGGTTAACATAAGAAAAATATGCCTTTTAAGTTCAAGTAGAATTGTAATCATCTTGCCCCAAACTCTAGTTTAATGGAATAAATGGAGTAGTTAAAAAACCAAACAAAACCTGGGAGGTGGTGCTTGTCAGTGTTGTCATACACAAAAATCACTGTATTCTTTAAGTTCAGATTTGAAACCTTTTCTGAAGTAAGAATTTGTGCTGAGAAATGTGCTTCTCTGAAGTACAGCAAGAGTGTGGCTTTAGAAGGGTCTATGTGAGAAGTTCCCACATGGCTGAGATAGCAACATAGCAACAGAGTCAGCATAAGGCCCACACCATGATGGCCCTTCAATTAACAGTAACTTGAGGTACAGAGAACTAAAGTGGAGGAGACACCAAATTTCATAGTATGAAAATCTGAGGACAGCTTCAGCTTGGTTATGAGAAAAATACTGTTCTGCATCTGTGTTTCCTTATCCATGTAAAAAGACAGATGAAACTGATATTTGGAAATTTATAATGTGTTTGTCCTTCAGACCCAGAAGAACTGAAGATCACTTGAGGTGGATAAAGAGTGAGGACATCATTGAGAGAATTTGTTGATTAGGTTCAGAATCCCAACACAATACTGAAGGATTTAAGGAATCCACAGTGAGAGAGAGTTGTTCAAAATAACTTGCAGGTTTTCAGTAAGCAAACACTTTGAAGACTATCCCCAGAACACTAGGACCAATGTCTTCCATCCATGAAGAGCTGGGGCCCATGTTGTCTTTCACAACTCTTCTAAGTACTTTGCTGCTTGCCCAGTGGGGAAAGAGGTATTGATTGAAATTACATTAAAACCTTTATGAAATGAAGAAAAAAATATTTCTATTTGGGATTAATTGATATTTTGACATATGATGTTTGCCAAAAGTTGAGACTTGAAGTAGAAGCAAGAGAAATTCGAAATTTTTATACTGCAGAAACTGCATTGATTTTACTTCTATCTTTGCCAAATCAGGAGGAGGAACATGCAGAACTTTATGGAACACATGGATATTCAAGATGAAAAATATGGATGTCTATAATGGATTTTTTTTTTTTAGTAATATAAATTGTTTCTTATCCAAAAAACCCTAACACTTGACAAAATATTCCTAGTAAGGAAGATGTGTAACAAAACCTTTGTAAACTAAGCCATGTTTCTACCTGTTCAGGACCTGATTTATTTCAAGGATTATTGACATCAGATTTTACTTTTAGAGCTTCATATGGCCTCTGTACAATTGAGGTGTTTTAAGAGCATTGAGTCTGAGGTGTAAAACATGAAGAACCTTTCAACATGTTTAATATAGTGTTCAGATGTTCTTTATTAAGAAATAGAACCCCAAATAAGGCTGTCAGGAAAATAATGGACCAACCTATTGGGTTTTTATCCCTAGAGTGTCTAAAATTTCACAAACACTGAATGATTTTGTCCTTAGATTTGAAGGCAGGGAAATGATGTTATGCAGTCATTAGAAAGTGAGTTGGACAAAATTACACAGGTGTGTTCCTTTTTATTCAGCTAGCCAATGGCCTCTTCTCCCTTGTATTGTGTAGGTGGTGGGAATCTGTAGGTTTTGATGCCATCTGTTCACCTGGCCTTAAGTTCAAGCTCTGGTTTTGACTGAATTTTGGGCAGCAAGTCGTTTGACTGAATGTCAGTTCATTGAAACATTTCCTGTTTGGTTATCTACATGTTTTTTTAGATATGAATCCCTCAGGTGACTTCTGTGAATTAACCTGAATAAAGGTTATTCGCTGTTGTCTCTTTATGGTTTAACCCTTTTTTAACCATCTCAGTTCTCGTTATCTTTCTATTTTATATCTGCATGGCTTCTGCATATTGTTACCACTTGTGTTATTAGTGCCTGTCCTCACAAGACTTGCCCGATCTTTTGATTTTTTTATTGCACCTTGACTTCAAGAATCAGCAATACATTTGAAAGTATGCACCACTCTGACTGTGCTCAAGTTCATAATTAACCATAAAATCATATTTAAGTACAAGTGCTTTAAATGCTTTGTCTAATCAATAATTGTGTATGTCCTTACACTTCTTAGACAATTTCTACAAATGCTGAATTCTTACTATTTCATGGTTTCCTATGGTGTCTGCTGTTGATAATCAAGGGCTTGTTCTGTATTTCTGGCTTTTCCCACCCACACCTACAAACTGAACTTCCTGTCTGAAAAACACTCTGTGCAAAGTAGAAAACAGCATTTTTATTTCCTGTTTGTATTTTACAGGCTACTTACTGTGAATAGATCTTGCCCTGATTATTTGAATCCTACTTTCCCTGTAATCAGTTTTATTTGGATGATATCAAGAACTTGTATGTTGTGGCTCTTCAAAGCATTCAGATAAAGACTGCAAGAAACTTTTGAAAAAAAAACCTGCATGTTACCTGTGATACAAGAGCTAGAGCTGAAGATTTTCGGTGTGCTTATGTGGCCTTGAATCATTGTACTATGACTTTTTAAAAACCATTCAAGAATGGAATGCTTACCGGGCAATTAAAAATGTTTTTTTTGAAAAACCTCTTTTTGCAGTAAGCTGCAGGAGTAGAGTACTACAGAAGAAAGGAAGGTGCTCTGCCGATAATGCAATAAAGTTACCTTCTGGTGACAAGGAACAAATTCAGTTATTGCACAGCTCAAGGCACTAACGATGCCTCGTATGACGACCTGGTATTTTCATTTAACTCAGTTATCCTTATAACAATTCAGCAAACAGGGAGCTTACCTTACCATGAAGCATTTCTGATTTTAGGGATTTATATTCCACCTATAACCAAGCTGACAGCCAGGTTGTTTGCAGGAGTTTTGATGGTGGCAGTTAAACCAGATTTGTGTATCCGTATGGCCCTTCTGGGAAGGATTTTCAGATATGCTGGTTGACTGGATCCAAAGGATGATGTTAGTAAAGTAGTGACTATTGATTTGCCATCATTTGATGGCATTCGTGAGGAATATGAACTCAACAGATTTTTATTTTTTTTCTTTGAATCCCTGGGTAAAATATCTCTGTTCCTGTGTTCAGGAAGTTAAAACATAGGTCAGCTGTTCAGCTCACAAGCAGTAAAAATAATTGCATTTCACTTCTACTATATGAATTTTTGGGGTGAGCAAGTCTGCCAGAATGCAAGGTTTTTCTTAACACTTTCTTTCTGATAGTTTTATCACTATATCTTTATATTCTGTTGTATAACATGCTGTAGAAACATATTATATTACTTCCCAGAGCTATGCTGTAAAATATTTTATGTTGAACTTTAGAAATCACAAAAGAGTTTTGGCTTTTAACCTGAAGGAAATTTGAGTTTGTCCATTATAATAATTGCAAAGTTATGGTGTCTTTATAATGCAAACAAATTGATGAATTTAAACAATCTGTTTAATTGGCCTCACTAGACCTTTTTTATTAAAGTTGGTATTTTGTATTTGTAGCTTGCTGCTAGTTGGGAACTTTTTGAAATTATCATGTACCATCTTTCATCTGTCAAGACAGTTGAGAGTTTATCCTGAATCCCACTTGCCAGGGTCAGTAGCATGCTTTGTAGTAAGTGGCACACAAGCACTGCGAACAGGTCAAGCTAGTGCTGGTATAGCCTTTATCATAGAAGAAATTGAGCTGATTATTTTCAGAATGCATATTTTTGAAATGTGGGAGTCTTCTATGGAAGAGACTCTTCTCTTTTTGTGTGCTAGAGAAATAGCAGTCTTCACCTGCCTGATGAATATCTTGTGTTTGGGACTTTATCTCCTTTTCAGAAAGGACCCTCAAATCAACATCTTTGAAACAACAGTGGCAGAATTTGCCTGAATGTTAAGTCACCTTATCTGTCAGACATAGTTTATGCTTTCTGACTGTATCGTCACAACTATTGCACGAAATTTTTATTGTGACATCAAATTAGCAATCCTGTAGACTTTACACCCTGTAGCTAGCTCTTCCAGCCATTGTTTCATGGCTTTGACTCCATGGTTTGTGCTTCTCTGCAAATTTTCCCTGGTAGTAGCAAGAGCTTTTCAAAGAATTCATATGTTGTTTGTTGTCGGTTATATTTATTTGCATTCAGATTTTCATCATACTTGGTTTTCTGTAGCACATTTCAGAAGAGATGTTGGTCAGGTTTACATGTGTTACACCACTCCTGTTGGATGTCTCTGTTCTGTTTTCAAAAGGTATTCTTGCTAGTTATTTCTATGTTCAAGTTTTTGTCTTGCATATGGGAATATTCTTTCCTGTTTGTGAATCTAACAGTGTGAACGATACATTGACATGAATACTTTAGTTACTTTTAGTCTACCAAATGTTTCTAGTGCAGTTTGATGCTTGTCCGCTTTGTGAAGTCTTCTAGCAATGTAGATGGATTCTTGGAAGTTTGGGATGTATTAGCTGTGCTCCATGAATATCATGGAATTTTTAAATTGTAAAGTAATTGTATTTATATTGTCATCTTAGTTCTTTAACTCAAAATTTTATTTCAGCATTTGCTGCCTGTTACTACAATAATTTACACTTTATAGCTGTTTCAGTATTAGCAGTCTTCTCCTCTAGTTCACAGATGGTGTCCCATATGTGCCTGCTGCCCTTTCTTCCTTTTTTCCCGCCCTGAAAAAAAGCCCAATCAAAAAAACCAAAACCCAAACCCAAAAATATACCCCTGAAACTGTTTAGTTTTGGTACAATCTTAAGTAAAATATCAGGACATCTTGCTTATTTACCACAAAGGCTTAGGAAAAACCTCCAAAAACCTAGCATAAAGGTTAAATAGCTCCTTTGATTGAGTTGTTGTGCAATAATGTTATGTTGCTATGTAATAATGTTTCAGGCTTGGGTAGTTGGTAGGAGCCACATTCTTGGCTTCTGTATTGTCAATGTGAGCTTCCTGGCATCAAAGATGATGAAGCCTGAACTGTAGTTGTACTCTTTCTGAACCTAGTGTATGAGCTCTGGGGAAGGGGTATGCAGAAGGAATCTCTCCCAGCAACTGTATGGCTAAGAAGGAAAAACAAATACAGAGTAAGAAACAGTAGCGTATGACAGGATCAGACCATCACAAGAATTTGATATGTCTTGTGACATGCAAAATAAGATGCAAAACTTGCGCTCAAGATTGGAGGAACTTGGAGGGCTGTGCCTCGAGGAACTCAAGCCTGTATATTGCAATCATGTCTTGTGTGGTGATAGAGCAATGCTGTGTGCCTGAAGGTGATGCTGTGCTCGAGGGGTTGAGACTGCACTCAGATACTGTCTCCTGGGTGTAAGATGCAGTGAGCCAGAAATGGTAAAGCTGGCATTGAGAGGGCATCCTGAAACTAACTGCATCCTTGTTCCTGTTCTGCTCCACAAGAGCACAGAAGTGCCTCAAACTGTGCTTGTGAAACATACAGAGAACTACTTTGCTTCACTGGCTGCAGTTTTTGGTGTGCATCTTAGAAAATTTTATTTCAGATTTGTTAGCAAGTTTGTTTGTGCATGGAAGAATTTCCAAGTTATAAGGAGTCTCCAGGAAAGCAAAGTTAACTAGTGTTAGCTGTCAACAGCACAGCTTACAAGGAAAACAGAGAGTCTGCAGTATCTAATCATTGACTTGGTTGATTTCCAGGTCTTTCTGAACTTTGATAAATTACAATAAAGAGTGTATCTTTGCTTTTCCATTTACAAGATAGGGTTAATATTTATCTGTTTTAAAAAACTATTGTGAGACCTTGACTTCCTATACAATTTTACACGTATCAAGCAATCCGAATTTAGTATTTTGCTGGCAAGAATAAAGATTCATGCTGTTGTCTGTCATTTTAATAGCTAGATTTTCTTGTTATCATGTTAGTAATGTAGCTGGAATTGTTCCTGTTAGCCCTGGAAGGCAATTAAGGATGAAATCCTGCCTGTTGAGTTCATTATATCAAAAATATATTTCCTGTATAAAACGCAAGCTTCGGTGAAGCATTTCAGGGATATTCACCTTCACTGTGCAAACCAAGGGGAAAAGGAACTAAGTGGTTCTCTTTAATGGGAATACACCTCTTCATGCAACTGGAAAGCAGAGATCAAAGTAATGAAGGGATCCTAATGCTCAATAAAACAGATTCACTGTATTTGTTATTGTCTTATTGTGAGACAAGACAGTGTTGCCATCTGTCTTCAAAAGGGCACTAAGGTTTGCTGAAGCCTTATGTTTGATTTGAGCATTATGTATCACTCTTCCTGATTCTACCCTGGTTGTACTGCTGATTAATCTTCTTGGCCTTAAGCAAACCACTTTACCTTTCTGTGTCTTTCCTTTCTTCACCTCAGCTGGGGAAACACAATGGAAGTCCTGATTAGTCCATCTCTGCAAGTAGCTATTTTCATGATATTTATTATAGCACTTGGTATGTTGTAACCTCATATGCCTTGCTATGCCTGATAGGTGTGCATCATTGCATTGTTGCACGTTGGTAATGTTGAATACTCCTAGGATCTGCTTTCAGTAAACGTGAAGTGTTTGTTTCTGTTCACAAAAACCAGCTTGTTCCTTCTGTGTGTCGTATTTTGCCATTATTTTCACAGTGGTGTTACCTGGCAAGTGGGTTCACTAAACCTTCTTTACAACCATGGTTGTAACAGATGATGATTAATTATACTTTTTTTTTTTTTAATTTCTGAGGTGTTTTTCCACAGTCTGGTTTTAAAAAATCACCTCGTTAGGGATATTTTAATGATCTTACTATTACTTGTATTCTCAGCTATTTATTAGAAATGCAGTATGATACAATATTTGTCACTTCAGTTCACTCTTCCTGGGAATTTCTTCCTTACTTAATTGCCTGGCGTCTCTTAACCTGGTTCCCTGCTGCCTGGGGATGGTGGGAGGATCTTGTAATCAGTTGTTCAGTAACCTGTAATGAGCAAATTTAAGAAAGCTAGCAGAACAATGTTACAACTTCGTAAATGGTCTTTTGCTTTTTTCTCTTTCTGACAAATAGTATAATGATCTTAAGAAATGTGCTGGTCTGACCCCATTTCTAGTCTCATTAAATTTGCTAGTGTCTGTTAGCGGTCAGGTTTCTGAGCTCATATTAACCCTGAGGCATTTGGAGTGATGGAGTGAAATGCATACTGGAGTTTAGTATTAAAGCTGAAATGTGACTGTTAGCAGTGCTAGTTGATTCTTTTTGCTCCTTACAGTATTTTAGAGAATATGATGAAGTGTGTGTGTGTATGTATATGTTATTTTATTTAGGGCAATATGCATAAAGGACTGTAGATATGCTATAATTTATTTATTTTTAAAGAAAAAACTTTTTGTATTGCATGTTTAGGCTATGTTTCAGGTTTAGACTGCTTAGACTATGTTTCAGGTATTTGAATTTCGTATCTTGCCTTTCATGGATACTTTATAGTTGAGGTTATTCCAGGGGTGCAATGGAAACACAGAACACATCTACATCAAGAACATAATATTCTGTCCAACTAAAGTAAATGGAAATATTTTTCCAGTGTCTAAAAAGGCAGCAGGGCTGAGCTCAGAATAAAGATTAGACAGGAGCAAAACAGCAGAAAGCTGAGAAAGTAAAATATCAAAGGAAAAGGGAAGGACCAGGAAATGCCATCGAAGTAGATTGAGGTTATTCAAGAGATGGCAAGATAGTTGAAAGCAACCTTCTGGGAAGTGCTACAGAGCAAAAAGTCCTGTTCAGTATTGGCTGTACACACATAAATGTCTGATTTTGGAATTTACCTACTTTGTAGATTCAATTTAAAACACATGGTGCAGGATGTAAATTACTTTGGTACAGCAATGAAAAAAAATTTTTGATACTAATGCAAGAATGATAAGCTAATTTCACTTTTCTGTAGTTTAAAAACAAATAAACTGAGAACTAGGGGACATTACATTATTAAAGATATATGGTTTCTACCTAGCCAGGAAAAAAACTTTCACAGTGTGGTATTCCATTAAATTTTAAATTTTAAAAAATATTCTGCTGAGTGCAGAGCACAAAGTTTACTGCTGACTGGGAGAACTAAATAGTAACTTCTACCCACCTCTGTTGTCTCCCAAGACCCACTTCTCTGGGAGTTCTGCCAGCTTTTGGCCGGGGAGCCTCAGATATCCTAATCACAGAAGATTTCTACCTCCTTTGCCCTTGTAGCATAGCTGAGAAGCTTTGAAAAAGTACCCAGTATGTTACCCTTTTTTTGATGCGTTGTTTTTATTAGATTTGAGTTAGAATTGTATCATCTTTATTGAGGAGCAAGAGTTTATATGTGAAGAGAACGATCTTTAGTATGTGAAATCACTGTTTCAATGACTTTTCACTAATTCAGCTTTGATTTCTGAGTTTTAAATAAGTCATAGAGTTGAGGAATAATTTGGTTTGGAAAGAATCTCGTGAAGTTCCATCTTCTACTTGCACCAGGCTATCTCTGTTTCTTCCCCTTGTTGTTGAGGTTGGTTTTTCGTTTGTTTGTTTGTTTTACATTGATACCTTACATATATTTATAGACTGGTTTTCCAGACTTTGGTGAGATTGATTTTATCCCATGGGGTAAGGTGGAGGGGGAAGCAAAGGGCAGGAAAATAATAGAATTCAGAAGCAGTAACATCAGCTAATGATACATGTTCAGATTGTTATTCTTATTTGTCAGGATCTGCAAGGAAGGGAGCCATAGCTGTCTACAGGCTGACTTACAGGCCAGGGTTGAATTCTGGGCCAGTGGCTTCAGAATTCAAGATCAGCGTTTTCCGTGTTTTGTTCCATTGATGCAAAATGTTACATTTTTCCTTTATTTTGTGAACATTTTTTTAAAAAAATTGTCCCCTTCAAAACTAATTCACTGATATCCGATTACTAAGGCTAACATTTTCAGTACAAAATCTGGAATGCTGGTCTGTCTTCAAGACTTAAATGATGAGACCTTGACAGTGACCTAGTGAATATTACAAGCATCCAGCCTGCAGCAGTCAGGAGTCTTTTATTCGCAGGTGTTTAAGTTGGGTTCCCAGTCTTGAGAATATTATTGAAGTCCTCAGGCTTCCAGATTTCAAGTAACAGTATTTTGGTGCTAGTTTTCTTATAGTCCAGTGCACCCAGTGGGAAGTCAGGATGGAGAAATATGGAAATGTCTTCATAACCTTTTTTTTTACATTCTTTTGACAGAAACTTCTCTCAGTAGTGTTTCAGGCATAAAAGTATTTTTTCCAACTCATTTAAAAGGAAACAAACTTTTCTTAAGCCTGTTGGAACTTCCCATGATGTGAAGGAGTAAGGGCTGTGCTTATGTTGTGAGAGTGAGTCAGGAAGTGGTTAGATTGGAACACTCCTGGTTTTTCTGAGTGGAGAGTCTAACACTATATTGCTCTTGGCTAAAATACCAGGAACAACCTGGAGAGAAATCAGATTTTTTTTTTTTTTTTTTTTTTTTTTTTTTTTTTTTTTTTTTTTTTTTTTTTTTTTTTTTTTTTTTTTTTTTTTTTTTTTTTTTTTTTTTTTCTCTCCCAAGCATTTTGATCTACTCAAAAGAGCTGGAATCTCACTGAATATTTTCTGTGGTTCAACTGCTGGGTGAGAATTTGACCTCAGTAATTTTGGAAAAGTATCTTTTTCTTGGTAAAGTGTGAAGACTGTCTAACCGTGCAAACTGCTACAGAGCTGCTGTGCTGTAAAAGGGAGATATTTCAGAGTGTGCATTGGACTCAGCATTGTGCTACTCTGGTTCCAGCTGCTGCAAATGCAAGGCCTTCAGTAAATGCTTAAATTGAGCATTTTTCTACTATTTAAATTGACACCTCGATATCAATTTTCACACCTCTTCAACTGATCCCACAACCAAAAAAATGGAATTTGGATTTTTAATTTAAGTGTCTGCTGTGACATGAGAAGGAAGGACTTTGCGGGTCAGTTGCTCCAGCTCCTTGTTTTGGGTTGCATGAACCAACCCTCCACAGCCTGCCCACCGAACACCGTCAACACCAAGGGCCTTTAAGCCAGCAGGACACCAGCCTCATAGGACTGCTGAGTGCAGCAGAGCACACAAGAGAAAATGTGCCAGAAGATGATGTGTGAAGTTTGCAGACACGTAGCAGTCATCAGTGCTTTGTGTTTGCTATAAGGACTGTGGTAACAGAGGTAAAGCAGACTGACAGCTGCTTCGACTGCAGTAGGGTCAGAGCTGTACTGCAGTTGCACACACACAGAGCCTTTGTTAGTGCCAGGTAAGATGAATCAGGCCCCACACCTTCATGAGGTGAGAAACTGGAGTAATAAAGCTTTCTTATTGTCTTTATAATGGTAGACAATAGTTTAAGCCGTTTCTCCTATTCAGAGAATAATTTTAATTGAAAAAGGACATCAGAACTGTCCAAAGGCTTTCCACTGTTTCTCCCACAAGCACACACATATATACACTGAAATTTAGTTCATAAGCAGAGAGCAGTGTCATTTCTCCTATTATCTTTGTGAACTTTCCAACATTTCTTTCCATGTTGTTTCACAAGTATGCCTACATGGAGGTCCATATGAAGAATAGGTGGAGCCACCCTTAACCATTTTCATGCTCTTCTCCACTGATTACCTGTTTCATCCTCCAAAGAAACACCTTTGGCAAAAAATTACCACTTAGGCATTAAATAAATCAAGAAAGGTAAAACTGATAAGGTGGAACAAGTGTAATATTGCACAAACATAATACAGGAATCGTACATACTTTCTGCAGGTATATTAACCTTAGTGTTATTTGAAAAAATATATATAGCCTCCAACCATTCTTGTGTTGGAATACAGCAGTACTGCTTCCCAAACTAGGTCCTGAAGTCATCTGTAAGCAGAAGTGAGCTTAGTTATGTTTTATGTCTCAAAGAGCTTTAACAGTAAAAACAGCCCATTATTATCAGAGGTCTGTATACAGACCTGCAGCTTGTTAGGACAAGTTTTACTACTTCAAGCAGATAAATGTGGGACAGATTAGCTAATTTATTATGGTTACATAAGAGAAGATGTGTTCAGATTTCACACATTCTTTTATGTCAGATATAGTTGAACTTTTTGTTAATAGGCAGCAAAGTGCTGCTGATTTTTGCCTTAACATTACTCTCCAAACTTTTTATTTCTGTGTGCCTGTGAAGCTGCGGTGCTCGGAATGCTGTCGCTGTTAGTTACCTGCGCAAGGGGCAGGCAAATGGTACACTGAGCTGCATATTGGTGAAGGTATTGGTCCAAGGGTATCCTAGCTAACAGTAGTGTGACCCAGAGATTATTCAGCATGGCCTAGAGCAGGGGTGTCAAACTGATTTTCACTGGGGACACATCAGCCTCACGGTTGCCTTCAAAGGGCCAAGTGTAATTTTAGGACTGTATAAGTGTAGGAGTAGCTACATTAATATACAATGTGAAAATGAAAATTTCACCAGCGAAAATGGGTTTGACACCCCTGGCCTAGACAATTGTTTTAGGAACCTCTTTTCTGTAGTGCTCTCAAGAAATATGAAGGTAGAAAGTTGACTGAATCCTGTGTGCAGGTGTGAGATGATTATTTCACAACAGTTTAGGCCTGTGAACAAAACAAAAGAAAATAAGGAGGTGTTGTAGGACTGCTTATCAAGTCCTTGTTTTTTTTTTTCCTCAAAGCTGACATGCACCAAATTAGCAGGAATGCTGAGTACAGTTGGCTGAGAAAAAAGCAGGGGAGGGAGAAGGAAAGAAAGAAGGAAAGATACATGCTCAGAAAATGGCCATCCACTACTAGGTCTGATGTGTCGAACAGCATTTTGAGATTTGGTCTATAGTCTCAGGGATCTAGCAGTTACTTTTTTCATATGAAGTACCATGGTATTTTGTTAGATCTGTATGTGTTTCTACAGGTAAGTATATTCATACAATATGGACAAAATAAAGACAATGACTTAATTGGCATATGCTGTGTCATAGTTTTGCTACTATTACCACCAGCCATCTTTCCAGGCATCTGTGACATACAGGAATGACTAGCTCCAGTAAGGTTATGCTTGATGAAAAATCCAGCTATATGTTTAATAGATCAAGGGTGCAGTGTGACAAAGGTGGTATTCCCTGAATACAGGAAGAGGATACAGTACCATCCCTTTGCAGTCTTGGTAGGACCGATGACATTTCTGTCTGTGTTGCTCTTCAAAGCCTTGCTATCACATTTAGACTTGAATAGTACAGTCTGGAGCATCTCAGGTCTTCAAAGCTTTTGAGTTCAGGTCATATGTCTGGGGGCTGAGGTGGTGGGAAAAGGTGAGGAGGAAAGAGAAAAGCAAAGACATAAGCACACAACTTCTGTTGTTACCCTATTTCCCCCAAAATAAGCCCTAGCATGATTTTTACGGTTTTTGAGGATGTTTGAAATATAAGCCCTACTCTAAAAACAACCCCTACTTACAGTTCATTTTAAAAGTCAATTTAAATAGTGTCCAGGCAGCTATATGTGTAGAAAAAGTAATAAGTTTTGGAGAAAAAATTAATATAAGACCCTGTTTTATTTTTGGGGAAACAGGGTAGTACACATCTGGTAAAATATAGACAGAAGATATTTAATGTTTTTATTGATTCAATTATAGAAGTGTATTATGTTGTGGTGTGTTGTGTTTTTTTTTTTTCTTTTCTTTTTTAATACTACCTCTACATAGAGAATTGAATTTCAAGGTGGGAAATCAGGGTGGGCTATTATTATTTCACTTGTTGTTGTGGATGAGTGGTTTAGAGTCCTGCTTGTCACAGAGCAGCATGTAGATCACTTAAAGAGAAACATGACTCAACAGAGTTCAATGGCGAGGTTCACTCTTACTGTATAGAGGAAATATGCCAAGGGGAATTGGGTGAGAGTTGTTTTAGATTGACTCATATTTGGACAGGAGATGCAAAGGGTAGACAGAGGTGCTCCTGTTGAGTCATGAGGTTTAGAATGGGCTCCCTTGCTTTTTAAACTCCTTCTCAGAGAGAAGTCTAGGTGAAGCTGGATCCAAATTTAGTCCCAGATTTGGTCAATGGTTCATGTCTAAGAAACATAGAGGATAAGGGATGACACATGTTTATGGCCAAAGGATTGTATGTGCACGCCCAATTGTTTATATTGCTTGGCTAGGATTTCAAAGTTTCATTATTCGGCATCTCAGCCTGCTTACCTCCCCTCCATGGGTCTGGTGCCAGGTCACTCTGACCTCTGGATCCTAGGGCTCTCAAAGAAAGCCCTCAGGCATCAAAATTCTTTGGCCATGCGGATGGAATCCTAGGTCTCTCAAAACAAACTCTTGGGCATCGAAGTTCATAGAAACAAATAATTTAATGGAGCAGCAGAGGAGCAGGGTCAGCTTGAGCTGGGTGCAGAGGTGCTGAGCAAAGCATAGAAGTGCCTGGATGATTATACCCTGACAGACTATTTACCTGCCCCTCATGTGATGATTCAATCCAATAATAATATTTGAGTCTGAGGTTTTCTTGCTTGTTCTTAGATTCTTTCACTGTCTTCATACAGGCCCTTATTTTTTTAAGCTATAGAAATCGGTGACAGTCTGTAGTCGCTTTGTACTGGCCTTGAAAGTATTTTCTGTCTGAACGGATTCTGTTTTGCTCAATAAGGTACAAAACAGACCTTATCTTTCAGGCGTCATTAGTGGTTTGTAGCTGCTTTGTTTTCACTAAGTAGATACAAGTTTGGTAAATAAGGGCAGAATTTTATAAAATACGGTTTAAGATTTCAGCAAATTTACCTTACTAAGTAACACAAAGCAGACAATATATCAAAAATCATGCTGCCATGTAATTCTAAGTGAATTCTTCTATTTGAAATGCATGCACTTAAGCTAAATGATTAATATAAAACTTAAATTGGGCTCATCCAGTGATCTGTGATTAGTAGAAGGTCACCGCCCTAGAGCCATGCTTGTCTAGCAGAGAGAGCTCCAAGTAGGCTCACCCAGGCTGTCGTATTTGTTGAAAAAAGTGGTTGGCTTGTAGTCAAATTGCACACAGTGGGAAAGGTATGCATGAGACTTCTTGCACCCACAACTTACCAGTGTTCACTGTGCCGTTCTGCTTCTTTGAGAGTTTCCTAAAGGGAGTCCTTGGCCTGGCTACAGCTCAATCTTTTACCTCATCTGATGCCTGTACCAAACTGCTGCTGGTCTAGAGGGATGAGGGGGTGCATCTGTCACTCTTGCGCATTCTGTCACACTGTTTCTAATGCTTGTTTTTTGACCAGCCTTAAATAGGTTAATTGGCATGTCTTTTTAGCTGTCTACTGGAAGGGGGGTTTCTTCAGCTTTAGTGCATAGCAGTAGTGAGAAGCAGGAAAGCTGGGGGAATTCGCCTGTTTAATTTGGTGTGTATGGGGTGTTTAATGTGTGTTTTATTGGTAACAGAGAACAGAAGTATCTGTTAGTGCCTTTTGAAGAGCACACCTATTTAAATTATTAATTTCTGGAATATATTGAAAATAAATGCTGTAACTTTCCCAAAATAGGAATTGTGTAAATTTGTTCTTCTGATTTCAAGAGGAAGCTTCAGTTGTTTTTCATGGATAACCTCCAGTCTAATAATGAATTTACTTAAGTGAAACTTTTAGGGGAAAGGGACACTGGAGAGAGAAATTCAGCCTCTCTTCAAGTTAGAGATGGCCCAAAATGCACAGTTTCATTCCTGTTTCAAGCGTTTTCAGGTTTAGGATCTGGATTTGAGTGTATTGTTTGAGTCCTTCCAGAAACAGGTGTGAAGTGAGGGATGGAATCTGAAATGCACAGACTTTTGCTTGCAGTCAGTGTGTCAATTTATCTCTGAGCTTCCTGCCTTTTTTTCTTTCTCTTTTTTTTTTTGTATCAATGGCTGTTATAGAAATATACATTCTGCTTGAGAACTGATAGAATTTCAGAAACTATTGAACGTGTGCTTTGAAAATTTTATACAGCGATGGTAATCCTTTAATAAAACTATATTGACTTATTTTTGCACTCTGGAAAACAGTAGAACATAGAAATCAGATAGAAAACTGGATCTACTTGCGTTTGCTTCTCTATACAATGAAGTCAATTATATTATTTTCTGGTTATATAATGGCAGCAGGAAAGGATTGTTAATCAGACACTTGGCAAATCCACAGAGGGCTTTTTTCCTTCCTCTGAACACTTTGCTCTCATAATAGAGACTGAAAAAGGGAAAGTAAAGGAGCATATTCAATGAATAAGCAACTTTTTTTTTTTTTTTGTGCATCAGACATGTATTTACCTTTTGTGAGGAAATGCTGTTATCCCGCAGTAGTTTAAATGCAGCAAATTTCTTTAGCTGGGGCTGGTGACTGTAACAGGCTTAATATTACGGAATATCTCCTTGCTTCCATTTCTGATACAGTTTCACGTGCAATTTGCTTGCTCTACTGTGAGGTATCATAAAGCATTATAGCAGGACAAAACCTAGTTCCACTTATCCTTTAATTGTTTTTTAATGCAAAATATTGTACTCACATAAAATACCCCTTTATTTATATTTGGTGCCGGAGGCTAATTCATTGAACCTGGGATGTATTATCGCAAAACAATGGTGTTCACTATTTTTTTTGATTCTGCTAGCTGTTTCCCAGGTTCCTTTCATTGCCAATGAGAGTTTATTAATGCTAAATAAATAATTAAGGAGTGATAATTGACTTATTTTTGTGCAATGATACAAGAATGATGCTTTTTTTTTTCTGGAAAACATCATTGTTCTGTTTTTATTGCACTGTAGAATGTGAAGCCTGCATACCCTTATTAATCATGTATAGCTCATTTGTCCCAAAGATTCACTGACAGTGACCCAAACCCTGCTCTCACTAAATGAAGAGCAATAAATAGATATGCTGTTTCATTCTACTCACTAAGAAGGAGGGAAAAGAAGAGACCTTTTTTCTGTCTTCTCTTCTTGTCATCACTTGTAATATTCTCTCAGTCCCCATGAAAGCCACTTGGCTCTATCTTCCAATGTGTGTAATTCTTTTCACCCACTCCCTTCTGAAGATGGAGATTGACACAGGCGCAACGGGGCTCTTATCATCAAGATTTGCTCTCTCCCTTGCTCCTCTTTTACATCTGAGATTACCAGAGTTGCTGTGGACAGCAGTAAGGTGAAAAGTCTTCGCTGATGCTTTATTTCCAAGGAATGAACAATCTGTGAGGCTCCTAACCCACTCACCTTTACTTTCACTAGGAAACTGGGCTGTGGTTGTTTCCTCACCTCACTCAATATTTTGAAGAACCCTTCTGAACTCCTGTCTTTTTCAGGTCTTGGAATCCAGTTGCTTTGGATTTTATATTTTAATGAGACGGTTCTAGCTCAGACATTCTTCACACTTCTGCTGTTGTCTCTCATGGAAAAGCAACTTTATGGTGGTAGAAATAACCACTCATTTCCTTTCTCTTTTTGCTATTTAGCCTTCAGAACTCCTTTCAGGATTGCTTTGAAAAACTTAGATTTTTGCCTTTCTCCACTACATTTGTTACTGTACCATCTGGAAGATCAAGTCAAGATCAGAATGCTGTGCACAATGCACTGTGAGAAAGTAAGGAAGTGTCACTTCATATGCTAAGCAGAGGAGAGAGACACAGTTTAACAGGAAAGGAGGATGGCAGGAGGTGACAAAATTTGTCACAATGTTGATAAGAAAGCGAAGAGGGGAACCCAGCTCTTTGAATTTCTATTCAATGAGTCTGTCCACAAGATAACTCTGATGTTCTGAGTAAAGTTATTGTGGCTGGAGGACCACACAAGCTTTAAGTAATTCAGAAAATACAAGTCTGACTGTGCACAACAAATGGAGTGCAAACATCTCTTATTTCTGCTTGGCTCGAGGGTCTTTGTCTGGTAACAGAGCAGTGGATATATAAGCAGAAAGAGTAAAACAGCAGTACCAGCAGAAGGAGGGAAAGGGAAGAGAAATCAGAATTTTGAAGTACATTCAAAAGGCAGGAATGAAACAGAGTCTTTCCAGTTAGATCAGAACCTTAGACATAATGGGTTGCTTGGGAGGGATGTAGAGTGTAGAGAAGAGAAATGTCATATATATATCTGTGCATGTACACACACACACACAGAGTAATTGGTGTTATTGTACACTAACTTGGAAAACAAGGAACCGTCCAGGTGAGGAGACTAACACAGGAGGTCTGAGTTTACTGAATAGCCTTTTAAGGGGTGATTTGACTGTCTAGGGCTCTAGTCTAGTATACACTGTTAGTTATACTTTTTCCAATGTGACTTTTGTTCAGGAAAGCAATTTACCATGTATGAATCTGAGTTCAATAACTGCACAGACTAAAATAGAAGGTTCAGCTTGGAGAAGAGAAGGCTGAGAGAGGATCTTATCACTGCTTACAAATATTTCAAGGGTGGGTGTCAAGAGGATGGGACCAGACATCTTTCAGTGGTGCCCAACAGTAGGACAAAGGGCAATGGGCACAGACCGAAGCATAAGGGACAATCAATACACAAATGAATCCACAAAAAGCATGAAAATTACTCTATTCAGGATGCTGAACTTATTGGCAAAATATTTCAGTGACTCAAATTGGAAAGTGGGAAAACATAATGCTTACATTTAAGGGGTGAGAGAGAGTGAAATAGCAGATAACTGTAATGGAAGAGACAATAAATGCGAGAGAATTTCTAGTAAAATGTAGCTGAAGGTTTGAGATTGAATGGGATGCCAAACATGAACCTACCAAAGATAAATTAAAACAAATAATCTGCTATTGTTCTCTGGTAAGGCAACTTTTTTTCCCCTACTTTCCCTTTTAAGAAAGGAAATTCAGGGAGATTATACATGTGGTGATTTACTAGTAAATACAGAAAACAGTAGCTACTAGACAGTAAAATGGCAAAGGGTATTGGCAAGGGTTATTTCTGAAAGCAGGGAATTAGAAGTAGAATTCAAGTACTGAAGAAAAAGGATGAGTAACTGAAATCTCAAGATTATGCATTGAAAGGCTAAGAACAAGAAAATGTACAAAAATCTGTAGCTCATTCAATGAAAAATAAAAAAAAAATAGAAGAAGAACCTATGTGTACTAGCTGATAATGAGATGACTGTGACTGCATTTGCCAGTAAGGTGTGGTGATGAAAGAAGCAAGATCAGTCCCAGACTGTACGAAGCGAGATGTTTCTGGTGGAGATGAGGGTGTACTAGTGTCTCTGTGCAAGTTGCTCTGAGACTTTATTTGTATCAAGCATGATGTCAAGTCTTTCAGTAAAAAATGAATTTTGCAGCAGCTACAGATCTGCCAGGCTGCTTAGGGCAGGGGGAGTGGAAAGCGATGTAGTTTCATAAAAGGAAACTAAAGAATTTTGCTTATTCAGTCTTCCAAAACAGAAGCTGAGAGCGCATGTTTGCTTTCTAGAAATGCATTGGAAGATCGATTTTTATTTAAAGGATGAAAATGGGAATGAGCTGAATCTTAAGAAAATCAAATCAGAAATAAGAAATTTCTAACCATCAAAGCAGTGTAATTCTGGGATACCCACTTAATAGAACACTTCTGACCCCACGAAATTATTTTTAGAGTTGTTCTTTAAGCCATTCATGAACAAATTATTCTGATATTTTTGTTTCTGGTATCAGAAGAGTGGATGACATAAAATTTCATTTTCAGTCCTCTGCCTTCTATAGAAGTATATAATTATTTGCTTAAATATCAAATTTGTTTGATTGGAAACAGCTTTCTTATTTGAATGAAACTACTTAAGGTATTTTTCCCAATTCATTCCATTATTTGTGATGTTGTTGCTAGTTTCCATATTTTCAACTTGTTTGTTGAAGGGTTCAAATTCTACTGTGAATCCTGGAAAAGCCAACACCAGCCTGTCTTTTCTTACCCAGTTTTTTTTGACAGTTTTAGCTAGAGGTGCTGCGCAATAGATGTGACAGAGGGTCTCCAAATTTCTGTAGTCTCCTGAGTGATGCTGATCTCATAACTCCCTGTAAAATGGTTGTTGCTTCCTTCATTAAGTAATCCAGGCTTTACTTAATCAGTAGGGTTAGGACCTTAAATGAGTGAATAGTAAAAGGTGAAAGGCTAATGGTGCTGCTCATAATGCATGTCATCACTTCTTTGAAAAAGGCACAGACTGCTGTACTGTTTGTTATTAAACTACAAAATAAGGCAAATTTGAAAGAAGGAAAAAAAACATTCAACGAGGTACTGGCACTATTTTCATGGACTCTCATGTTAGTTTCCAAATTAGTCCTTGCTTGTGATTGTGTCTGAGCATTTCCATGATCTATGGCCTCAAATTATTTCCAGTGTTGTTTTTCTCCTTCTCTCTTTCATTTCTGTTTCACCCTCCCTGCTAGTTGTTTACAAGGACTTCTCACTTACAGCACATCGTTCATATAAGGCTATGAGGAATATTGACCTCTGAAACGACAAGTGTAGCCTGAGCATCAGGAAGCAGTGAACTGGGATGAACTCTCGGGTTAATATCTTGAGCACATTCTCTCCTGCTGATTACCTTGTCTTTTCTGTCACACAATGCAGGAAACATGCTTAGCTATTTATGGGAGTGAGAACTTTGTGTATACTCAGTAGTTAGCAATTTAAATTTATGCTGACGACACTATCCCTTCAAGATTACCAACATACTTCCATCACCAAGTCAGACTTAAAGTCCTGAAAGAAGCTGTAAAAATGTTCTGAGTAGATCTGCCTTGTGATGTTCCATCAGGCTATGCTGTTCTGCTTATATTGGGCTAAACACGGTCCAAAGTAGTGGATTCTGTCATTATGCACAAAGCCAAGACCCCTCATCTCTATATCTATGTAGATATAGAAAAACTATAACTGTTTCACATTTTTGCAAGACCCAGGCTGTCATTTGCAAAGAGAACAAGAATGGTTTGATCTTGCCTTTTCAGCACTGCTTTTGTCTGTGCGTTGGAGAACAGTTTCTTAACTTCAGGACCTAAACTCAGAGGGAGGTATATATATATATATGTATAATAGGGTAAGATCAACCAAGGAATTCTCTCTTGGGTCAGCTCCTGCTAATTTTTAATGATATTTACAGAATATCAGTGTGGGATAGATAGATAGAAGAGTTATACATGAAGTAAGGAAAGAAAGAAATCCACTGACCAGGATTTGTGAAAGACATTGGTTCTTTTGTTACTTGATCATCTGTTCTGCAGTGAGTAAGCAGATTTCCTTCATTCCTCAGGCAAGTTGTTCTTTGATGAACTGCATGAAATAGTTCAAGAAGGACAGGGAACTGCTGGAGAGAGTCCAGTGCAGGGCAACAAAGATGATGGAGTGGAGCATTTCCCTTATGAGAAAAGGCTGAGGGAGCTGTGTCTCGTTAGTTTGGAGGAGACTGAGGGGTGACCTCATTAATGCTTATTAATATATGAAGGGTGACTGTCACGAGGACGGAGCCAGGCTCTTCTCGGTGACAACCAATGATAAGACAAGGGGTAATGGGTTCAAGCTGGAACACAAGAGGTTCCACTTAAATTTGAGAAGAAACTTTTTCTCAGTGAGGGTAACAGAACACTGGAACAGGCTGCCCAAGGAGGTTGTGGAGTCTCCTTCTCTGGAGACATTCAAAACTCGCCTGGACACCTTCCTGTGTAGCCTCATCTAGGTGTTCCTGCTCTGGCAGGGGGTTTGGACTTTCGAGGTCCCTTCCAATCCCCAACATTCTGTGATTCTGTGACTCTATATTGGCGGTCCACCACCCCCACTTTAACATGAATGGACTCTCAAGAAGCAGTGACCATACAAGGGGCATTTTTTTCCCCATTTACCATATTGTCCAAATTGTAGAATGTCTAAAATTGCCTGCTTTCTAAGGCTCGTGGATTCCTCAAGTTGGACCAAAATCCATCAGGTCTGATCTGAGTCCGTAACAGCTTATTAAGTCTGAATATGCCAACATCGCAGGATTCACCAGTCTAATTGGTTTTGGACATTTTATTCAGTTTAATAGTTTATAATGACACTGCAAATTCAATAGTATCATTATTAGTATGAATTAATAATACCATATGAATACAAATTCAAAAAACATATTTCAGTTGGTGATCTTTGTGACAATATTGGTGCACTGTTTGCCTGTAAGTGGGACAATTAGGAGCCTTATACTGTCATTAATTTGCCTATAGCAGGGTTTATTTAACATTTTCCTTCTTTCTGTGAGGAAATTATATTCTCTTTTACTGCTGTCTTTACTTTCTGTGAACTTGGTGGCTTATGTGCTTGTCAAAACAGCTACTGTTTTAACAATTTAATGTACCAAGCACAAAGTAAAAATCCACAAAAACAGTTTGAACTAGTCCTTTTGCCCTCCTGGCTATCTCTTCAGTTGATGGAAGCTGGAAAGAACCTGATCCTACTTGAATTCTAACCATGTAAGGAAAGTTGATATGTGATAAGTTTATCCTAGACGTTGTGTAAGCTAATCAGCAAGCTGAATTGGTCTGTGATTTTATATTGTGTCTTCCCTGTGTTCTTAGCATGCCAGTAATTCTGGGATCATATAATATTTCCAGACATTTTTAGAGGGACAACTTACAGTGAAGGCTTCTCAGAAAACATGAAGATCCAAGAAAAGCATTGGTGCAGCGTTTAATGCTAAATGGTTTATGTGGCTTTTTAAAAAGGTGTGATGAAGCTATAGTTAATTTACACCTCATACCTTACATTTTACAAGTGTTTATAGTATTTTTTCTTTCCTTATAGACGTTTCTATACTGGTGAATGCAAAAGATTTAAAAAATGCAGCAGCCTCCCCACAAATGTTTTAAGTTTCGCAGGTTGAGCTCCCTGCAGAAGTTGGATGGATGCTTAACAAGGCACAAACTTTGTGTTTTTAATGTATTTTTCTCAGTAGCAGCACTGATTTTGAGGAGGCTGGTGGTTTGATTAACTCCATCATCCCAGAGTGGAGATGCCAAACTGAATTTGGTGGTACTGAAGTTTCAGTAAACGGCAAGAAAGGGACTATTGTTGGTGTCAGGTCAGGTGAAGATTCATAGATATTGGTTACCAGAAAAGTAGCAATATTGAGGTATCTCTGGTCAACAACACAGTTAACTTAATATCACTATTGTGATACATCCATATTTTACTTGTGATCTTTGAGTAATTATGGTTTTGTTACCAATATGTTTTTATTTTGCCCACTGGCATGCTGCTTCCTGAAATTAGTGGTAATCTTTCTGTTACTTCTGTTGCATTTCTATTTAAGACTACACCTAAATTAAATTAAATTAAAGCACAGAACGGTGATTGATGCTGGCTAACAACAGTTCTGTGTTCTACAATACACTTCAGGATAGTCAGTGTACCTTTACTTAAGTTTCATTTTGAGAAATGTTTCAAGGCTGTAGTTCACATTATCTGTTACAAACTTGATTTGGGGAAATTGTTAGACTTTCAAAATGGTAATGATTTAATATTCATTGAGGCAAATTAAAACACTTTTTTAATATAGCCTGTTAACTTTTTCGAGAACTAGGAAATAACTTGCTTTTATCAATGTTTTCTTAAGGTTTAAATAATTAATTCTAAGCTTATATTTTGTCCTAGTGGATTTGGATTGCTGATTTTCTACTGGAAAATAAAAACATAAAATCAAGGGGAAAAAACCCACAGCACAAATTATTTGGCTAATCTTTTAGCTTGCCATATCAATTACAAATACCAAATGTTCATAGAACTCTGTTACCTTAGGAATGATTTACAGAGCAAGTGTATTCACTTAAAAATCAGGAATCTGATTCGCAGCTGCCTTCAAGCTATTCTGTACCTTCTAAGCTAGCTCTCTAACTAGCTTTATATAATTTTGCTAAAATCAATGCAAATACAATATCATGGATCTACAAGACTCTTATGCAATTAATATTGTGTAAAACAACTTGAGGATAAATGGGAGCCATCTCTGTGGCTCTTCACTTCCACTTATCCTTCCACTGAGAGCTGGGTTCTGCTGTCCATTGTATTGATGTAGAAACTGGCCCTGGGTATATTGGATATCTATGAATTATTTTGAAAAGATGAATTAGGAAAAAATTAGAGATGATTTATGTTCAAAGATTGGGCTAAATCCATTCAAGAAGTTGTTTGTTGCCAATTAATTACCTACCACTAATTAGAATAATAAATTTGAGCACAGTTGTGAGACTTGGCATTGACTTTCACTGTAGGCTTATCTGGAAGCTATACTAAATGCTACCATTAGAAGTTGTAATAAGTCTGTCATAATAAATGAAAATTGATAAAAAGGATAAGAAGCCTCGAAAACGTAATTCGACTGAGCAGAAGTCTTTACACTTTATAAATGTGACCATTGGAATTATTCACATGAATTGATCAGCTCAGACCTGAACACGATGTTATAAAACATGACACTTTTGCGCTTAGTGAAACTCAGTCCTAAAATGGAGGTATAACTCTTTTTCAGTATAACATTTGCAATTTAAAAAAGAAGTGTATGTGCTGCCAGTAAAATTGTAGTAGAGAGCTCCAAGCTGGAAGTTTTACACAAACTATCTAGTTATTAATTCTTTGTACTCACCTAGCACCAACATGAGATAGAGCAATATTTTAGATGCCAATCTATCTTGTCTATCTTAAAGATCTTGTGATGTGTTAGTTAACAAATTACTTATTAGAGGACAGAAAAGAGCAAAATAGAAGAAAAATGCTGATAACAGAAATCTGAATATGATACGCCTCTTTTTAGAAATTTCAAATGGGAATTTTTAATTTAAGTATTTCTCCAGGATGAACTTCATCTGCAGTGTATTTATATAGTGCAGTGGTATCTGTATGAAACAAAGTCTGAACATTTTTTGAAGCAATATACTTTTAACGTGCTGTTACTCTAAGGTGGTCTCAGCCATTGACACCAAGTGATTTTCTCAAAATAAGAAGATTTTTAAAAGACTCTGTTTTTTTTGGCAAGCACACTGGAATTCGGAGTATTCAAATTGCTGGTTACTGAGTTCAGTTGAGTGCTCTTGAAAACTTCATCAAATATTTTACAACCTCAATTAAAATAGAATGACTTAGAAGAAATGCTGGAGACTTTCTCTCAAATTTTTATTTTGCACTGAATTATTTTTACTGCTATTTTTACATGAAATGTTGATTTTATAGTGTAGAGTCTAGATAAATTGCTTTTTTGTCAATATGCCATGACATATTAAATTCAGAAATTCTAGCTGGTGGGGAACTACTATCTATATACATCAGGATCTCTGCCAGTTACCCAGCTGCTGTTTCTCAATTAAATACAACTGGGGAAAATCACACCAGTAAGGACTTTTAGGCTTGAAACAATCTTGCTTAATGTATTTAGCAACCTGAAAACTAGTTATCACAGCAGGACAACATCACTTCCTGCTGATGCAAAACTGTTCATGTTAATTTAAGATAATGTGCAAATACAAAAAGACAGTGTAGAAAATGTAACTAAACTGTAGAAATCCATAATTTACCTGAATCTTGGATTATTGCTTGTAATTCTTGCCATCGCCTCTCAGGACGTAAGAAAACTTGGGAAAGTTTTTTGAAAATGTGGGGAGAATAAGTGGACGATCAGAGGTGAGTGCAATAATTTCTGTATGGTGATAGACTGAGTTTCTCTACCTTGGAAATTAGATAACCAAGAGAAGATAGAGCAGAGCAAATAAAATAATGAGTTATATGAAGCGTGTGAACGTAGAACTATCATTTTAGTATCTCTTAACATGCAAGAACTAAAGAGCTTGTGTTAATATCTCCAGGCAGTGAGTTTAAAACAAAAAATAAGAAACACTTTTTCATACAAAAAATAATCAAACGATGTGAGACACTGCCACTCGATGTAAAGGCCAAAAGTTTAACTGAGTTCAAAAAGGGATTAATGGCTACTTTTGTTTCATGGATTGTAAAAACATCCTGCTCAGACACAACTTCTGGCTTTAGGAAGTTCCTAAACCACTAATTGACAGAAGATGGGAAGGAGGGGTTGCTCAGCTCTTGCCATGCCTCTTATAATCTTTCCGTATGCATCTCCTAATGGTCATGTTGGGAGCAGGATAATGGGCTTGACAGATTTTTTTTTTTTTTTTTTTTCCCTGACCCATTATGATGGTTGTTTTTATTTTGCAGGCATAGATTTTTTTATTTTTTTTTTTTTAGTAATAGACAAAATTGAATTTTTCAACTTGTTTTTATAGTTCAGTAGATTCTGTCTGGAATATGATTCTTAACAGCTAATTAGGAATGATCAGACTTTTTTACTTTATTTTAATATATAAACAATTAGTATACAAATTCATCAGCTGAATTCTTAGGAAGATTTTCTCTAAATACAGGGAGATGTGGATGAAGGTAAATAATTTCTGTACTTCACATGAGTAATCATGGTATGTATATTTTAAAATGAAGGTAACATAGGGAGCATGGGGAGTTTTCTGTGGTTCTTCTGTCTGAAAGGAGGTGAACGGCTTTATTTTTGCCATTGTTGTGAGTTAAGGAATACTATGTTTCAATGACAGCACATCCTAAATTCTACATTGTACTTCTGACAATTACTTGGAACAGAGGCAAACAAGGAGATAAGATGAAGGGCCACAGGCACAGACTGAAGCACAGGGGGTTCCATCTGGATATGAGGAGAAACTTCTTTACCTTGAGGGTGGCAGAGCACTGGAACAGGCTGTCCAGAGAGGTTGTGGAGTCTCCTTCTCTGGACACATTCAAGATCCATCTGGATGCGATCTGTTCCAGGCGAACCTGTTTTAGCAGGTCGGTTTGACTAGATGATCTCCAGAGGTCCCTTCCAACCCCAAACATTCTGTGAGAGTTTCTTTAACATCTGTACCTTTTTTGTACAACTCTCATTCTTTTCTCTCCTCAGAGTGAAGATTGACTTTTGGGATTAAAGGAAATAGGAGATTTTTTTTCTTCTTCTTCTTCTTTTCTGACTAACCTATTCTAGGTTTTTTCTGTGTTAATTTATAATGTAGGAGTTTATTTATACTTACTATACAGAGATTTAATCAATTATCATAGTGCACTTTAGAAATGAAAAATACATTAGTCTGTGTCAAATTAGTTTATCCTGTACTGCATGCGAACTACACACATCGTTATAAATCATGGTCTCAAACTTCTAAAGTTGTTATTTTTGTTTATTAGGAAACCTTGCTTCAGATCCAAAAAGGCAATAAGGGGAGTACGCATAGCAAGAAAAAAGCAAGCCACAATCGATCATGAAATGCAATTACACGATATTCTAAGCTGAATGAAATAAAGACCTTAAATAGCAGTAGCCCATAAAGTTTAAAATTAAAAGTAGTTTCATCATTCATGGTGAAAAGGGGAATTGGATCAATGAAAGTGATCTCTTGTATCTTGTTTACTGTTGATTTGTATGAAACTATACTTGAGGTGAGCCTCCTTTTCATATGTGTGTTAATAAATGTTGGTAATTCGTGGAATACTACTTCAGTGGTCTGGAAGGACATTTCTTGAGTTCAGCTGGTACTTGGTCTATAAACGGAAGCACAAGAATTAAAAAGGCCTTCCACCTGGTCACCTGTATCTTGGCTAATGTGATTACAGATTTTGTTTTACGTAACACAAAGCATTACTGCTTTGATGCTGAGTTGCAATAAATCTGTATCTGAATTAAAAGCATAAGGGCTATAATACAAACTTTCGTTTTGTCCTTTGTGGCATAGTATCATATAAAACTGCAGCACGTATGTAGAAAGCTCACAACAATCCACTACACTGTCAGACTAGCTGTAAGATGCCAATAGAATTTTGGAAAAAATAATTAAGCACAGTGTCTCTTGCTTTCACTTAATGTCATTTCTTCAAATTTCATCTTCACTTCTTTGGAGTCCTTTAGTATTGATCCATCTTTCACTAGAAGAAGAGATAGTTCAAAATTTTAGTATTTCATGTTAAGAAGAATTTCCAAAAATTTAGACTGATGAAAACTGTCAGAAAAAATATTTTATTCATTGTAGATCAGAAATCTGAAATCTGTTCTGAGTAAAGTGTCCCTTTTGGAAGTGTGTTGTGTATGCAAATACTGCATTCATTGGTCACGTGTGTGTTTATAAATTGTGGAAAAATTGGTTTAGAGCTATAAAAATCTCCTATGCCATGGAGACTTGCAGTGATTCTTTGAGCTCTTGGCCTCCTGCTTTGCTTTTTTACCAGTGAATGATGTTGCATTGAGAGGGGATATAATGAGCCTAGTGAGGGACAGGTATTCATAAAGTCAGTCTTTACCATTGCAACCATGGTTAATTTCAGAAACCATGATTGAGACTCTTTTAAGCTTTTGCATAAAGATAAGGAAAATTTAAGTAATTAGAAAATACATTACAGCTTTCTTTTTAGGAATAACTTGTATCTTTTTCCCTTAGCGCTATGTAACTGCCCATTAGGTTGATATATATATATTTATGCAAATATGTATTATATATCTACTATAGTTATATTTCATATATCTGTGTTTATGTATATGTTTACCAGAGGAACTGGTCTTTCGTGAGGACTGGGGAGGGGAAACGTAAACTGAAACAATCTGAAAAAAAAAATTTGGATGGAAGATTTTTGGAGATGGATGATTTTCGGAGATGGACAGTGTTTGTTCTGTCCTTGGTTTGGAATCAAGGGTCAGATGGACCCCTTGGCAGAGTGATGCCCCTTCTTTAGGGAGCTCCCTCCTGCAAAGGGAGGCAGTTCCAGCCTTAGGTATGGTAGGTGAGTCAGACCACAACACTGGGAGCCCCTGCTCTGTGCAGATGGTCTGAGAGAGTGCGGGAGGCAGCAATGGGCCAGACAGGCCTCAGAGGGAGGGAGCAAATTTCCAGGGAGTCAGAGATCAGGGTGCTGCTGCTAAAAAAGGTCTCTGAGCTAAATGAAACGAAAGCAGAAACTATAGCCTGTCTGCAAAGACAAAGTAGGTAAGAATGAATGCAGTTATGCAAACTTCGCTCTGTCTGACCTAGAGTCCTATACCTGACCTTTATACACTGTTAGATACAACGTTAGTAACACTAGTCATGTTTAAGAAAACCTGGCTCTGTACGTGTGTATGGCTGGGGTAAGGATTAAGGCTGTTTTATTAGGATCTGGGCACCTCACTATAAGAAAAAATTAAAGGCAACCCTACCTCAAGGTTCTGGGGAACGCGGGATCCCTCACAAAGATGAACTCGTAACAGCTCAGTACAGCTCCTATCTCAAGTACCACATTTGAGCCACTGGAGGGTTTAAAATGCAGGCCTGTTGCCCTTGGGTCAGGGTATACTCACCAAAGAGTTTCTTTCAGCCTCACTGGTTCACAGTACATTTTCTGTAGTGCAAAAACGTGCGTTGGAAGTCAGATGTACAATTTGTACAGAGAGTAGAGAGAAATAAAGGGGAAGGCAAAGGACTGGTCAGAAGTAGAGTCCAGCTGAGTTTTGAGGGATTATGATATGACAGAAATGGATATTGCTGACTGTATTATTCACTGTCTCGTTTTGGCTGTGTCAGTGCGGGTGGAAGGGCTTTGGAGAGATGCTGCAAGGCAGAATTTCTAATAGGTATCTAATGGGTAAAGTGTCCAGAAAAAGCTGACAGTATAGTCCCATAAACAACAAGCAAACACACCCATAGCTTTGCTCTTTCATCATATTAAACTCTGAATGTACAAGAAACATTTTCCCCAATAAGTGTAGTCTAAACTTCTCTTATTTACTTATCTCTAACATCTGCTTATTTTTTGCAAATAATTTTATAGCAGGGTATGTGGTGTGCAGGTGGTTAGAAATCAAAAACCTGTGTTTGGAACATAAAGCTAAACATGTCACTGTGTTATTACAAGCAAATTGTTTGTTCATTAAGTTACCTTTTGTCAAGAAAGTGCAACCTGGCAGATGGATGCAACTGTATTGCTGGTGGTTATTCTAAGGTTGTTTTTCATTACCTCATTCTTCTTTCTCTTTCTCTGTCTTCTAGCATGAATTTAATTCAAGTGGACTCTGTTCAGCGATGGATGGAAGATTTGAAGTTGATGACAGACTGTGAATGTATGTGTGTTCTCCAGTCCAAGCCAATCAGCATTGAGAAGGATGAACAAAATGAACTTCTCCTTTCCTCACAATATAGCACATGTGATAACTTACAGTTGCTATTAAAAAGAGCTTGGATCATAAGCACGGAGTTGACCAGAATTGCTCAAAAGCTGGAGAAGAATAGATGGCAGAGAGTCCACAGCATGACAGTAAGAGTCAACTGCCATGTACGTTCAATGATAAATGAATACAATACATTCACCATGAATTCTTCAGAAGAAATGCACCAGGTAGGTTGTCTCACCTATTGTCATGTTTATCTTGTTTAATTTTTTTTATTGCAATAGTTAAAACTTTAAACAATGCGTAAGAAATCCTTACATACTGATACTGGTCCCTTGTTTAAGACCTTCTAATCCCTTTTCAGCTATGGAAACATTATTGACTCATTGTGGATCCTATTTTATCACAGGCCTGACTCTGAATGATAACAATGTTAAAAAATTATATTGCAAGGTTTTGGTTTTGAGGACTACTGGACTAAATAACTAGATGTCCCATCTGCAAGTTCCTTTGCATTTACAATGTAGAAAATACTAGTTTTTTATTAACTTCAGTTTTATCTCTACTTGTTTTATGCAGAAAAGTAGATAAAGGGTGTCCAAATGAAAGATTGTGTTTCTGGAGGGTTTTCACCTAAATATCATGAAAAAATACTATTTAGTTTTAAAAAGCAGTTGTATATATGGATATTGCTTTAAAACCACCTTTTCTTTCTCTACAGTTTGAAAAACTCTTAATAGACAAGTGTTCAGAATTTACAGCATTCACAGAAAGGTAATTTAAGTTTTCTAGTTGAAATATTAATTTTGTTGTTTTGTTATATTGTAGAATTTCTAATGAGAAGTACAAATCTACCAACAACCTCAAATGTTTGATCTAGGCCCCTGCAGCTCTAAAAGGCTTTCTAAATGTTAGCCTCTGGTGGGTGAAGTGAGTTGCTTTTATCTAAACTGCATCCTAATGAAAGATGGGATCTGTTTCACAAAGAGCCTGGCATAGACACAAAGCTGTGTGCAAGTGGATTTTTAGGGCTTTTAGACACCAAGGGAGAAAGACTGGCTCTAATGATATCGGTGACAAAGTTCCCTTCAAGTTCTGTGGAGCCAAGATTTCAGCTGATGTGAAAACTTACATTGTGAGACTGCTGTACTGCATGTTCTTATATGCATATATCAAAGTGTTACTAAATAAAACCCAAATAAATACACCTTCCTTTAATTTGTGATTGTAGGTTTCCTTGGCTCCATGCACTCCAGAATGCCGAGACTGGAAAATAAGAATCTCTTTATAATTCTTCTCATGATATTTCTCTGCCTAACTTAAGTTATCCTGTTTCCTCCAGCACAGTTCAATCAGTCTTTTTCGATTTACTTTAAACACTGTGCAAGTCATTCTGCTCGGGGGATCATCAGGGAAAAAGACACCACCTAATTATCAGGAAAGAACATTTCTTGAGCACTTTTGCTTTTTGCCAAACCCACACAGCTCAGACTTTACTTTTACATTCTACTGTGAAGCACACTGATTTAACGAGATCTCTGATCTCATAATGTCTGCCCCAAATCAGCCCTCTCCCTCATTGTCTGTTTGACAAAAAGTTGACATAGGTGAGTGAAAGACAAGTGAACTGAAAAGGGGACCTACTGTGTAGGCGGAGACACTTGTCAACCAAACTATATCTTCCATTACAGTGGCCTGCCTAAGTAGAATATGTTTTGACAATTCAAATGAATGCATTTCTGTGAGGAAGAAGTAGTTATTTCATTTGAATTGTATAAAGTTTTCCATCTTTACCTCATTTTTTCAGTAACAGCCCAATATCACTGGTCACAGGATAGTTACACTAATTCTGTAAGTTGCTGTATGTAATTTTCCTGCACAGAAGGCCAAATTTTACTTTTGAGTATGCTGTTTAAATATAAATGAACTTTACTCATCTGGGCACATGTTTACTTTGGGTCCTTACCCTGCTATCGTTGAACTATGGCAAAGAAGGTAAAGAAATTAAAATTATTGAACGTAATTCTTTGGCAATGAAAGATGGATGGATACACATCTGCAGCTGAAATGCAGGCATCCTGGAGTGACTGTAACTAGAAGCATAAGTGGAAAATAACTGTTACACTGATAAAAATACAGCATCTACAGCAAAATTTGACCTGCAGTCTGTGAAGTAAATTGTGACCCCAAAATTATTCATTAATGTTCATGAATAGACAAAGTTCCTGTGTAGATAAAGTTTTGATTAAGGTCTGGTGTGATGCTAATGGCACAAAGGCTGTGTCCTCATGTGAACAGTTGAATTCCCATTATATCGCCATTGTTAACACAGAGCTCACCCATGACAATCAGCTTGATAAAACAATAGTTGTCTGTTGCATCGTTTTTTTATTCATCCCTTTGCTTTCTCATTCTTTTCAGGTGCATACAAACTGAAGACGAACAGACACTGAAGTCCATGAAATCTTGTATTAATGAAACACTTACTACTGTTGCTCAGTATTTTGGCCAGTTAATAGAGCTGGTTTTAGCACATGAGGCACAGGTTAGTTCATAGATTTTTATTTTTATTTTTTTTAAATGAGGCTGTCAAATAGTTAAATATTGAGGGAAAGCATCCAATAAGAGAAGGATTATAATTACAGCTCTCAGTTTTCAGCAAACCCATGATCAGTAATTCAAATACAAAGAGATATTGCAAAGAGATTTAGGTGTTTGTATTCTCAAATTCTCCAATAACCTCAAATCTCAAACACAATGGTCTTGTGGGTCAATATGTTACTTACTTTTCTTGATAGATTGTCTTCATTGCAAGTCGTCTAATTTCTGTACAGTGTCTTGTTAATAAGACCTTTGGACAGATTTTCTCTTCATGCAGAAACTGCTTTTCTTTAGAAACCTCGAAAAAGGTCTCTCCTTCTCTTAGTGATTTTTATTGAAAGTTAAATTTTTTAGAAGATATTAATATAGCAAGTATATTATTATAGCACACACTTTAACTGTATTTTGTCACTACAGTGTTTTGTACAGGTTATATGTGTGTAACCTTCCAGAAACAATGCTGTGTCATTGCAGGCATGACATATAGTTACTGGTGGTGATTAAATGTAGATAAATACATTGAGTAATCAGACTGAGACTACAAATGCATGTTGTTTTTTTTTTTTTTTTTCTATTAGACCATTCTTGAAATAATAGCAACTTGCAAGTCTAGCCAATCTGTCTTGGCTTACACTGTTTTTTTTTCCTTGAGATCTCAGTAATCCCTTTGCACTCCCCGATCTTCCTCAAATAAAAAACCCGAAATGTAATTATGTTCAATTAATTTGTCCATATTTTAGAGGTGATGTTATGATGAAATGCTACGTTGTCCCTACAGGAAAAGAGGAAATGAGAGGCTTACTGAAGAGGAAATAGTTAAATAGTATTTACTACTGGGCTAAAACAAAATTAATGCATGGTGTTGGTTAAATGTCAATGTACCTTGATGCATTAAGATGAAAAAAAATTTGTGTCTCTTTCAGAAACACCCCTTATAGTTTTAAAACATTGTTGCTAGGAAGTCAGAATCTCCAGAATACGTTTGCAGAGTTACAGTCAAACTAACAAGCTACTTGCTAGTGTGCTGTGGTTAGGATTTATGAGAACTGAATGAAATGCCACATATGAGCTGAAGTGTGTAAATAAATTTGCATATTGCAAATTCAGTGAGTTGGTTGTGGTTGTTTTGGCATTTATTCTTTATAATCTGAAGAGTAGCTCCTCCTGGCTAACGGTTCTGTCTTTGGGCACTTTGATACCTACTGTCATCTGAAATCCAACTCCTTTTTTTTTTTTTAAGGGAGAAGAATGAATTACTGTGTACCATCTAGTGTGTATTTGTGTGGCTGAGGACCTAGATTAGAGATCATTAATGAAAACATTTTTAAGAATAGTTTTCTGAGCCATTTAGTCAGGCTGTGTGTCCGCTTCTGCCACACAAGTGCATTGTCCACGGGTACTTTGCTGCTCTGGAGCAGACAAAGTGTCTGTATGAGAGGCCAGAACTCTCAACTTAAATTGTATACTCAAGAGCTTTCTTTTCCAATCAAGGTATCAGGATTTTATTCAGGACAGGTTCATATCAAAATGTGGACTGATAAGTTATGTCTTTTATGGAATATTTTTCTAAGAGAAGATGCTACAGGTGGGAGAACTCAGCCTCTTCAAGGGAAGAGAATTGAAATTTGTATCAATAACAGTGTAAAATGTGGGATATTTCTTTGCACTTCTTTCTAAGTTGGATTAAGTATAAAAATGCTTGCCTTCTTCCTTCTAGCAAATATGATTAATTCTACTTCTAATGATTGTGTGTACTTTCGGAAAGAGTAGAATTAAACTTCTTATTCTTCTGACAGCTGTGTTTCTTTATGAAGCTGCAACAGCATACAAGGAAAAGCAAGAATACCGTTTACAAAGACAAAAATACTTAACCTATTTTGTACTAAATAGCTAAAGAGCTCTTTATTGAATGTTCTCACACATATAACTGTTCTCTTACTCTATTCATATTTACTTTAAAAAAATCTCTATTCTTGGTTATATCTGTTCAAATGCAACCATAAACATGTTAGTGTTATCAGTTTGACTCCTGCCCATGTGTGGTTTTCTTTTTTTCTTTCTGTGTGTGAGAAGTAAGATGATATGGATTAAATGAACTAGGCTTTCTACTCCATTTTATTTTTAAATATCATACTAATGTTTTTCATTGGAAGTAAATTATTTTTATTATCTTATGTCACACAGAACCTGCTGAGACAAATAGAGTTGTCGGATAGTGTGTACATCACTGAATCAGCGATTAGTAGTTTATTCAGCCTTACCCAGGAAGGTGCTCATCTGTGCCGTATCATAGCTAAGGTAAGGGGATTTATGGATTAATCCAAAGGAAACTAGTAATACAAGTGTGTTGCTTTACTTAACACAGAAGTCGTTACAAGTTTTGAAATGTACAGAACAAGACAAAATCCTGTATTTCAGGGGACAAATCTAGGTTAAAGAACAACAAAATTTTCTATAAGAAACTATTTGTTTTTTTTTCTTTTGTTGCTTTTTGCAAGCGTTAGTTACAATTATACCATTAGATAGTAAAAATATATCTATCTATATATAAAATGCTAATAATAAAAGAGAAATAAAGACCACAACCCCAAAATATTTAATTCAATAAAGCGCAATGCCTGTGCAAGTAACTGCAGTAGGATGCTAAGCTCCAACAAGCTTCTGGATGTTGATCCAGCTACAGTTGTCTTTGTGCCACCTGATGCATTATCACTCCCTTCAACATCTTAGGCGTATTTCTAGTGTTTCTCCTGACTGTATCAGCCACAGAAGTGGAGAGAAACTTTACAACTGGCCATGCCTATGGCTGACAAGTATGCAGTGAAACAGCAAGATTCTTCAGTTGTGTGTACAGAGGACATTAGGGGTATTATTAAATATGTAATTTTAAGAATACTTTGCATTGATTATTTTCCTTTTACGGAGGAATGTCATTACAGTTACTTCTGGCAGTGTGTGTTCTCATTCGCTGAGTATTTGATGCTAGCTTTTGGTATAAACAAATTATTCTGCCAAGATCAACGATACTGGCAATCCGTGCAGCATTGGCACCTTTGAGGACACTTGGATCTTGAAAAAAGTGAGAAAGGCCAGGCATTGTGTGAGGTTGAGGATAGGTTAATCACATCCACAGTGTATATAGAAAGAAGAAAACCTCCTTCCCCCAGCTTCTGCTTGTGGAGTGGTGTGCCAATCCCTTGTCCTGCTCAGAAGTGAGGTTAAACAGAGGCATTTAATTCATTTTACTTCTGACCTGCCTTTAGATAGATTTTTGCACCATGAAAGTTACTGCTCTGTTCTGAAGATGGAGAATAAGGTAGACTTAGAAATGTGTAGTGGATCCTGGCAGCAGCCTGAGAGGCTTAATTTTTTTCTAAATTGATATTTGAGCTCCACTCAGTGGTATCCAAAAACAATGTTAGAATGTTAAGTATTGAGGAAGTGCAGAATTAACACATTGAGGAAAATTGGTATTGTGCTTTTCCTCATTGTGTGAATTCCAAAACAGTTTAATTTAGCAGAAGTCTGACCTTCCATAAATCACTCAATGAATTTATTGCTAAACACTGAATGTGTCACAGGTTTATGAGTGAGGAAATGCATCCCCTTATGCAAATAACTGTAAGTGGTGTTTGGTTGCCAAATTACAGTTGTTACTGCATCGCCTGTCCTGTGTGGTTCTTTGTGCCCTGTAAACTACATTTGTCCTGACTCAGTATCATCATTCACCCTCTGTATTGTCTCAGTTATCTACGTCAGTGAGCAAGGTGGCAGACGAGTTGTAATAGATCAAAATGTTGAATTCAGTCACTGGAGTAGTTAGTTATGACAGTGAAAGTGCAGGGTGATTTAAAAAAAACAAAAAACAACTGGAACTGTGCCCACTCATTAAGGGGGTAAGAATGGATTCTGGTTTTGTAAAGATCTCAAAATTTCCCATAGATACAAAGTTCTCTTAAGACCTGTTATTATCTTTGTAAAAACTAGCTGGAGAAATTGAATATTTGTTTACAGTGAAAACAAAACTCAACAAATTTGTTGATGTAAAATTGATGTCTTAGTCTCTGTGACAATGATTTTGAGGAACACTGCTGATAGCTTTTTTTTCTTGTCCCAAGATATTAATACATCTCTAAAGCACACCAAAGTCTTGGTTGTAAAGCTATATTATATATATTTTGTAAAGCTATATATATATATATATATATATAGATATATATATATATATATAGTAAAGCTATAATATTATAGGAACTGGTTTCTCACTTTACATTTTGGTAAGGGTTTCAGTATTCTCTTTCCGTACCTCTACTCTCCCCCTGCTGCTGAAGTACTTTTACCAAAATCTAAAAAAGGCTTTGAAATGCCAATCCCTCATGCTGAAACGTCACCTATAGTTTTATTCCACCTGAAGGTATTTTTTTTTTTTTTTTTTTTTTTTTTTTTTTTTTTTTTTTTTTTTTTTTTTTTTTTTTTTTTTTTTTTTTTTTTTTTTTTTTCTTTTTTTTCTTTTAGCATATAACTTTGTAATGTGCTGTGAAAGACTCATGTTGCTGACTGACCCTGGCAGCCCGCTTGTTGTTCTCATAAATTGTCAGAATTATAAAGACTGAAGTCTCTAACACAAATAAGTAGTAGCAAGGGCAAGACAAGAAACGAAAGGAAAAAGCCTAAATACTACTACTGCTACTACTTCTCTAATCATCCTTGAATTCTGAGATAATAGAATAACCTATGTTGAGCTGTGAGCTTCAAACTGTAATACACAGTTTTTATCTACAAGCAACTTCACTGGTGGCAGCATAATGGAAACTCCACTGGTTTAGATAATTTTAAAAGCAAAAAAAGATGAGGAAGGGAAGAGCCAAGTAGAGAATTACCAGGTAAAATTTTTAGCCAAGTTTCTGTCTGCAGATCGGTTTCCTACCTTTGGAACTAAATGTTGCTAAAATATTTTTCTATCAAGTCTTATAACACATGGTTAAACATCAAACAATTTGACTAACTTGCTGTATCATTGTCTGGGGTTGTACTGCAGGAATGTGTTCACAAAAGTATTTTTGATTATATTATGGATGTATGGATTATTTTTTTTTTTAAATTACATTATGGATGTATGGATTTGATGGATAGACTCTTTGGTAGGTGAGGAATGGACTGAATGTTTGCATCCAGAGTGGTCAACAGCTTGATGTCCAGATGGAGATCAGTGGTGAGTCGTGACCCACAGAGGTCTGTATTGGGACTAGTACTGTTTAATATCTTTATCAATGACATAGTGGCATCAAGCGCACCCTCAGCGAGTTCGCAGGTGACACCAAGCTGAGTGGCACGCTTGACGCCTGAGGGACCTGGACAAGCTTGAGAAGAGGGCCCATGTGAGGCTCGTGAGGTTCGATAAGGTCAAGTTTAAGGTCCTGGACCTGGGTCAGGGCATCCCCCAGTATCATGACAGGCTGGGTGATGAAAAGATTGAGAGTAGCCCTGCAAAGAAGGACTTGGGGGTACTGGTGGATGAAAAACTGCACGTGAGTTAACAATGTACCAACTGTATCCTGGGCTGCACCAAAAGAAGCATGGCCAGCAGGTCGAGGGAGGTGATTCTGCCCCTCCACTCTGCTTTGGTGAGACCCCACCTGGAGTCCTGTGTCCAGCTCTGGAGCCCTCAGTGCAGGAAAGACATGGACCTGTTGGAGAGGGGCCAGTGGAGGGACATGAAAATGATCAGAGAGCTGCAACACCTCCCCTGGGAGGAGGGGCTGAGAGAGTTGAGGTTGCTCAGCCTGGAAAAGAAATGGCTCTGGGGAGATCTTGTTACAGCCTTTCAATACTTAAAATGGGTCTTCTAAGAAAGATGGAGGCAGACTTTTTAGTAGGGCTTGTTGTGACAGGACAGAGAGGTAACGGTTTTTAAACTAAAGGAGAGGAGATTCAGGCTAGACGTGAGAAATAAATTTATTACAATGAAGGTGGTGGAACACTGGCACAGGTTGCCCAAAGATGTGGTAGATGCCCCATCCCTGCAGACTTTCAAGACCAGGCTGGATGGGGCTCTGAGCAACCTGCTCTAGTTGTAGACGTCCCTGCTCATTGCAGGGGGGTTGGACTTTAGAGGTGCCTTCCAACCCAAACTGTTCTATGATTCTATCTATTAGATTTTGATTCTGGGATCTTTCATATTAAAAACTATAACTTAGTCTTGGTTGTTAAAACTCTAACTTCGTGTTCTGAGAGCACAAGACACTAAAAACCAGAAATTATAAATTTTGAGTGGGCGCGAGCACTTGAAGTAGACTGGTTCTAAATTGATTTGGCTTCATAATAACCAGATGAATCAGTAAAAATCAGTTCCAGAGTTACAACAAATAAATGCTGGGACATGGTGATACCGGGAAAAAAGTGTTAATAAATCCATTTCACTGATCATGGTTAGAGTCTAATACCAACTGTATTGAACTGGTTGCTATAATAACAGTCTCCTAAAAGAGAGAGAGAGAGACAGAAATTATAATCAAGATAGCCATACCTTCTTATCACATTCTTCTTTGGAGAATGCTTGACTATTTGAGTCCCATATGGATGTGCAGCAGATCACTTGCTCTGAGAGCCTTCTCATACATCTTATCTTTACCTTTGTATACCAGTTCCTTTTCTGGCAAGTATTTACTATGAAGACTTCTTTGTAGATCATCTTTAAAGCTAATTATAAATTGTTGTCCTCTATCATGAGGAAAGGCTTGATGAGAATTCACTGCACTCTGAGTGATTTCAGGCTGAAACTGAAAATGTTACACCTTAGAGTTGGATGCCTTTTCTCTCTCCTCTTTATTCATTCAAGTCACCATGCACAGTGGGGTTTTCTGTACTCATTACTTCCTTGAGATACTTTCTGTGGTTTTATTTCAGGTGATTGTTATCTATTGCTGGAACTTTTGAACAGCATCTCAGGGATGTCTCCAGGAAACTGAATTCCTGTTAACCCAATATAGAAGAGAAATAGGTCATCAAGCAGTAAAACAAATTCTCCTCTTTTCAGATACTGCTTCACAGAGTATGTGAAGCCTGTCCTGAATGAAACTTGAATTACAGCAAGAATAGCTTTTCGTGTGTTATTTCGGCATTTTCAGTTTTTGACCAGAAGTCTGCAAAGAATATATAAAAGTATGCTTAGACATATCAGGAACTTTTGGAAAGGTGCAGGTTTATTTCAATAGGAAGCGAAGCTCAGTGCTGTTATGTTTCTTTGTCTGAATAGTACTGTTTATTCATTTGACTAATTTATATGTATCCCTATCAGCTATAGCTTTGTTATCATTCTGAAAGATACAGGAGACAAATCTTGAAAAAAGTGAATAAATTCTGGGGAATACTGTGATCCCACTGAGGGTCATGTTGTTGGCAAGCCATAGAATCAGGCTCAGTATTTCCTACACATTCCATATTTCACTTACAGCTCTCTAGGTTCGTTATTTGTGATCAGTATTTTACAGCTTGGTAATGATACGCAGGGCACAAAATAAACAGTTTAGATCTCCTTCTGACAAATGCAGTGATAAATCACTTCCTGTCCATCAGAGGCAAAAGCAGGGCACAAATTTCTCATACAGAAATCTTGAAACATATGTTCCATCGCTTCAGCTTTACTAGTGTTGTCCACAAACTTCTGCTTATTACGAATAATGCAGAGAATCAGGTCATCTCTGTTGAACCATGGGGACTTTCAAACTGATAATAAAATAATAATAAAAAAATGCCAGTTAGTTTAGGTTTGGGGACAACACTGTAGTAGCTTTTTTTCTATATTTTGCATAGATAATTCAATTACTGCTTGGGTGAAACATCAATATCCTTTTGTAGAATGGAAGAAAAAATATGACTGAAACTTTTTTTGTTAGTGTACTGCCTTATTTTTATTTTAAAGGCTCAGGTATGTCTTTCTGCAGTAGGTTATATATAGAAGTACGAGATATAAAATAACTCTTACAGATATATGTGCACTTCTTACAATTCCAGAAATACATTTTACCCTTAGCAAACCTCAGTAAATGTAAAGTTTTCACTGATCTCATGGAAATCACATATACATGTGCAAAGACACAATATAAATATTTTATCTTGTAAATATATTGAGGTGTTAATTTTGTCTAGTTTTCTTATAAATTGGTATATATTTTTGTTAGACTGAACATATTGGTTTGCTTGCTCTATTATGTTCTACTCTATTCCAGCAGAACTATTATACTACAAAAACGCAGAATTCTGAAAGTGAGTGGTCTGAATTGTAGTCTGGAGGTTTTATGTCAGTACAACCTGTTGAGCTTTCAAATAAGAGAAAAGATTGTGGAGAAAAAGGTTATTTCTGTGAATCTGAAAAAGAAGAGTGTATGTTACACTTGCTCCATGATTCCAAAAATTTTAATTTACTAGTGTAATCTGAGTACTTCAGTCTGAGATCTTTCATCTCTCGTTAATGTTTTAAATGCTTTCATTTTCATTATATGTCTGATCTTACACCATGTAAGGCATCTGTATTCTACCTGATGGCATAACATTTTGAAATGTAGGACAATCCAAAAAAATATACCACAACCAGTGCACATATTGTCTGTATTTGTTGATATATTTCCATTTTTTATGTGAACTTTGCTAACACTTATATGTTTACAATCTGTGTTGGAAATGATTAAGTATAGCTGCTGTAAGGATGTATATGCACTCAAATCTTTGTCATTATTGCCATATTTAAAAGAAAAAAGTGTAGAAATGAGAATTTCATGTATTGGAGGATGAAATTATGACAGTTATACCTGTATAGAACTTGACAGCTATTTCCACATTATTTTAGGTAGGTCTTCAACCATTTGACCTTCTCTTTCAAATTTTAACATTAAGTAAATATTGTATGGAACTCAGAAATACAGAGCAATGGGAAATGTATGCTAACAAAAATCTATTTTAAACTAATAGCGTATGGTTGAACTGTCACTTAAATGTCATTTCAATTGCTGCCTATTGATAATTCTTTCTGATTTTTGCATAAATGTCAAATTTAATTTAAGTTGCACTTGTAATTGGTAAAAGTCAATCGCTTAAGCACACCACCTGCTGAGGCTATATTACTTTTTCATCACTTAGTGTGTAAGCATTAATCAACTTGAGTTCTCTCTCTGAGCTTAACATCCTTTTTGTTGGTGTTGTGATGACAGCTAATTTGGATAAATTACTAAAGGAATCTGCCCCCCATCCCAATCTCAGTTAAATACTGGAGAAACATTCAGTCCTGCTTTTCTGATTTTTGCTTTTCCCTTGCAGGAAGGAGGTGTAGTCACTCTCTTTAAGATCTGTCGCCAGGATTGTTTCAGGTGCCTTTATCCCCAGACACTGAGAACATTGGCATCCATTTGCTGTGTAGAAGAAGGGATGCACCAGTTGGAAAAGGTAGGCACTTCAGTGTTCTTTACTGACTGTGTGTCGTAAAACAGAGAAGTCCTGTCTTTAATCTCTTCTAGGAATTCTAGGTGGTGTTTGATACTGTGCTCCATACTGCGTTCACTTTTTCTGTGCTGAATACATCTTCAGTTTTTACAAAGTTAGTCTCAGCAATAGCATTATCCTATTCAGTTGCTTGCACAAATAAGCTAAGTGGGGATAATTTTCATAAGACAGGTAAATATGCTAGTGACTATGCCAAAAAAAACAGAGAACTCATAATTTCTGGACTCCTTGAAGTGTTTGTTTAGAAACGTCAACGTTTCAAGTAACCCTTAAAAGACAGAAAGCTTTATACCTCTTCAAATCCTTTCCTGATACTCAGGTAGGGCATTTGTGAGAGTTGTAATTGCACGGAAAGAACTGAGACACATATAGAAGCTGACCAATAGAAAAATGTGTCTGCTAATCAGCAATGAGTCTCATACAGGCCAATTTTAACTGGGATGGCAGACATCAAAACATTATCCAGATAAAATTATATCAAATGCTTAGGTTCCATTCCTTTCTCACTCTTGCTACATACTGCTGTGTATTGGAAAATGAACACTTCTGGTCACTAAATCATGATCTCATCCTTTGTATTTCATAAACCAGTCATCTTCTACAGCTGAATAATGGCCTCTTCAAGTTAATGATAAATGATTTCACTGCCACTTTACATTGACGTATCTTGTAATTTACTGCCCTGAATTCAACCAAACCGTGACAGAACATCTGCAGCAAAAAGCAAGTCTCTGAGCTTACAGTAAATGAAGATGACTTTTTTTTTCCCCCCTACATAATGCTGGTTCAGACTGACACCAAAATCAGTCTAAAAAGATCTTTCTTTATGTCTACTATAATAGTGGAATTAATAAAGTTAGAAATGGAAGAGATTGATTCAGCTCACCTGGTCCAATTCCTGGCAGTTTCAACATGCATTTAATGTGGCCGGTATCAAAGCTGATGAAACAAGAGTCCTAGAAAAAGTGATAACTCTCAAGCTCATATGTCTTTGATCTGCTTTAATGTTGACCACAAGTAAAATTGCTCAGGATAAGCTTTGTCACAATCAGGACCTGAGTAGGGATTAAGGGCTGTTTAGCTGAAATCCCTACCCCTGCTTTCAGTAGCTCATTTTTCACCTGTGCCTTCAATTCTTAAATAATATCTCGGCAAAACCTCAGTCTGTGACATGAGGGGCTGGATGTTAATCCTACTCACTTGACTGAACAGACAGAAGCAAATTTTCTCTGCAAGGAAAAAATGCTAGTGGAGGTTAAAGAACACAGGCCAGTAAAATGTTATGTCACCGGTAAATAATCTGTCAGCTGGTGGCAGCCCAGGTTTGCCAGTTTATAGAGCTGAGGAAGCATAGTAAACAAGAAAGTTTTACTACTCTTTGTACTCTCTTTTCACTGTTCTTGTACACCTATTTAGAAGTGACAAGATATTGTGACCCTAGGGAGTCAACGGAAAGTACATGGATCAGATGACCAGTATATTGTTGTGAACAGCACTCCAGTTTTTTATATTGTCATCTTTAAATAAGAATGTTTTTTTTTCTTCTTTCAAAATTTGAAGTAACCTTGCAAAGTACAAAAAAGAGAGTTAACAATATTAGCATTCCTATCATTACAGAAATTACCATAGGACTCCTTACCTGGCAGAAAGGGTGGCTTCTATTATCCAACTAAGTACCTGTGTGGTGGGGAAGCATTTATTTTGCTTTAATGTGAATATCATTATGCCACCTAGTGCACTAAAACATCAGTGCAATTTGAACTTGATTTTTAATGGCAGAAACTTCATTCAAACAAATAAAGCTTGGTCTCTAAACAATTCAGATTAGGTATTTCAGGATTAAAAAAAAATTAAAATATTTAAAAGTATTAAAATATTAACCCCCCCCCAAAAAAAAAAAAAAATCCACCTTCCTCCTCTATTTTTAAATAAGATTTCACAACGATTAAAATGTTTGAAAGACCACTTAAAAGAAAGCAGCAGGAGCTATCATTTCTAGTGGAATATTTCTCTGGGAGGTGAACTAAAAGGGGACAGTATACTTTCTGCAGTAATTGTAGTTCTTAATTACTAAAGACATTAAGAATATTGTTTATTTATCCAGAGCTCTTTTGTCTTGCCAATTCAGTAGCAACACAAGAAGGCTAACAAGACCATCTATATTAATGCAAATGGTTATTTAGAAAGCAAGCAAGGAATTCAGTAGTTCACAGAAGGCAATCCAAGCAGAGAGTATTTTACCATTTTTCTTGCATTTTAAGATACCTGAATACCAGGCTTTCTTTATAATTAGTGCAAATTTAATGTGAATTTTGTTATACTTGTTTTGAAGCATTTGTGTTGAGTGAACTTTTGGATTGCAATGTGGAAATACTGTCCTCATTTACTAACAAAAGAAAGTTACAATTGAGTGCTCATTTCTAAAGATGTAGGAAATTGCCTATTTTAAACAAAAATATTTCTAGTAACAAATTAGACAATTAAAGTAGAAAGATAGTGAAGAAGTAGTCTCATTTTGTGACTGAGAATCGTGTGTGAATAAATGTTGTTCTGTCAAAACTTGTCCTCCACAAGTGGTAATTCTGGTGCTTCAGGCTGTTTATGGGTGTTTGGTTGTTTGCTACACTTTAACTTCGTAATCCATTGTGAAACCAGCAGGTTTGAGACCATTCTTTGGTCTCAGCTGCCCAACCAGTCCCAGTTCAGAGGAGTGGCGAGAGCCTGGCAGAGCAATCAGAATTTTCCTCCTTTACATTACTATTGTAGCTGCCTCACCGTGTGCCAAAGCGAGTTTTGCAACTGTGTCTTGTGGCACTCGAGCATGCTAAGTTTTTAGGAGAAAGCCCACTGCATCAGAAAGGATGGTTATTTTTGGTCTAGGCACTCCAAAGTTTATGCAGAGCCAACATGCAATACAGCTAATAGATAATACAGAAAATAGCTGAAATTGCTAAAACGAGAAGAATGGAAAAGAGTTTGGGGGTGATGAGTGTGACTGGAAACTGAAGAACAGTAGTAGTGCTGCACACGCAGACCTTTTTGCGTATCCAGCCCTGGACAGAAATGCAATGATATAGGAGGAGATTGGTTCTCAACACAGACATTTGTGGAGGGTTCTAGAGGGAAGAATATCTAAATCTTCACAAGTGTGCTTTGACAACCTAATTCACCTCGAGAGTTCTCATGTAGAAAGGACTGTTGAAGGCGCAGAGTTGAGAAAGGTTAACGTATGCATTTCATGAAACTTAACATAAAAAAAAAAAAGTGGCCTTGATTGCCTGATAATGTACATCCCGCAAATTACATTAGGAATAACTGTACTTCAAATACCATTTTCATTGTCAAGACACACATAAAATCTGACAGATTATTGTCTTCAACATGAAGCAACCTTGCCTGGAGAAAGGGTTTATATTGAATACAGTCACACATCTTTAGCACGTTGTTTGCATAAAGCAGCTCTTCACTCTTCTCCCTTCCTGAGGCTGCATTAGGTTCTTGTTTAGCAGAGCTCTGAGCAAAGTCCTTCCTGTACAGGTGCTGACATGTGGCCTCATTAATATCTAGAGACTCTGGCAGTTTCTCTGCTTTAGGTCTGTCCATACAACTCTTGTTGTTGACTGATACTAGGAGGCATGGCTTTCCAATTTTTGCCATGTGCTGAAGCTCAGTTGTGTGATTTTCACTGAGGCAAACTTCCTATGTGATAAAAGAACCGCAGAGTTAGTCCAGAAGTAAACAGCAAACGGGTAGTGCAATGTACTGCAATTTCTACTGTGCGTGAGAAACATTATTACATTTAAAAGATACAACTCAGAAGTGACCTAGATCAAGGCTCATCTGTCACAAAAACATAATGATTTATACAAATAGTCATTCAAGCAGCTGCCTAAATATTAACACCGTGCAGCGTATGTTTGCTTACGCTATTTAAACTACTCCAGAAAGCAAGACACCTGGAATCAACTCATTAAGAGAAGATATTCCAGAGAGGCTGGTGACAACTGTTGTTACTTTCATTAATAAAACCTCCTTTTAAAAAAATGACATGGCTTTTATCGCTGTGCTTTAAGCAAAATTGCCAAGGTATAGATTATAAATTACTTTACACACTTAATTTAAAACACATCATATCAAATTACTTATCTCCAGNTTTGGTTGGTTTTGTTTTTTTTTAGTGAACTTGTTACTCAAGAGACATGGAACTGAATAAAGACAGACATGTTAGTGCAGGATTATGGGGCATTGCCAAATCTCTGTAGGAATAAAGTATACACAAAATGCTTTGGCTGAGGTCACTGCCATTATTCCAATTCTGTTAAAATGACTAATTAAATTATAGTGGTTGTGTTGTTGTAGCCCTGATGGTCTAAGGAGATATGTATTNGAAAAATAATCTGAAGAAAGAAAAAGCAAGTACAAAGTGTCTAATTTTTGTGCTTGGGAAACTGTATGAATTTTGTGAAGACTTCTTGAACACGAGTAACCTAAAATCTGTTGTTCACTGTGAACCCAGTCTGATTTTTAAGAACAACTGTGCTTTTATATGGAGCAATAATTTCTGCATGACAGGGATGTAATCTGTCAATGATACATATTTGAAAAATGAGCTTTTGGTGGGAATTAAGTAAAATATTTATTACAGAACCTGCAACTACAATTTATTCATAGCTTTTGGGTGAATGTGAGCTGATTAGTTAATTCAGCTTTAACTGCTTTGAACTTTCAGTTTCCAACATTAACCTCAGTTAAAACCAGGGAGTAACTGTTTCAGGTGAAGTATTTGTGTTGCCTTAAATCTCTGCTGCTGAAATCACTAAGGTTCACGTAGCTGAAGGGTGAGACAGAAGTGAGAAACATGGAGAGGGCTCTGATTACGAGAGCTTGGATGACCTGGTATGAGGGTGCAGGCACCACTTCTAAAATCAGAACACAAAATTTAGCTGGTGGCCCATGGATTTCATTGTCACGGCATATGAATGCTTCAAGATCATGAATCTTTTTCCTTTTCATAGTTGCTGGTATATGATGGAAATAACTTTGTGCCATACAAAAGAAAGCAAATTTGCCTGATCTGAACGAACTATACGGCTGTCTTCATATTTAAATATTCCAAATGCAAAATGCCAGGGGAAGCAGAACATCAGTAATAGTCTCCTAGAAAAGGTGTGTGAGAGCGCCAGTGATTAGGAAGGAGACACTCGTAAATTGCTACATTTAAAATAATGTCTGCAGGTTGTTTTCTTATTTTAAGAAGTGCAGTAGTGTGTAGCTTTCTAAGAAGCAGTGAAATGTTGATTTTTATTATGGCAAGTAGCAGCTTATTCACAGGACTGCCAGCAAGGAGAAAATCTCAGGAAGTGCACAGGCCTTAGCTTCTCAGCCCATCTCACCCCCCAGAGAAGAGCTTTGTGCTAAAATTTCTTTTTTTCTGGTTACTACATGAAAAATTCTTAAGGCCTGTTTCAGTGGTTTTGCACCCACTTAGTTTTAGAACAAGGGATTAGATGGTCTTATAAGACAAAAATGGCATAGATATTTTATTCTAAAATTAGTTAAATTCAAGATCTTAAAAGGTTAAGCATTAATTGTTTTAAGAAAAATATTTTCAAAAACCCCCCTAGTTTTCAAAATTTAGTTATAGTTCATGGAAAGTCAAATTTCGTGTTATTGTGTCTCCTGAGTGAGACCCAGCAAGGCTGGGTGTTAACAGCAAAATAAAGGACTTTTAGAAATCATTAGAAGAGGATAAGTTGTTGAGAAGCCCTTCTCTTGTCTCTTTCCCACAAGAACAGGTAACATTCGAAGCTGTAATCATTTCTGAGTGGATCATGTTGATGAAAACATTCTCAACACTTTTTTATGAATGGCAATTTCACTCTTGTTTGTTTCCCAAAACAGTTCTGAAGCTTCATGGGTGGGAAGAGACTGGAAACTTCCATTCTGCATGCTTAAAACCACGGAACACTGGCTTGTGTGCTAAGAGCATGTGAGATGATTTAGATGGAAAGAGTTGAAGTGATGCATTTCTTTTACAACCCTTTGGCTGAATAGTCAATTCTCCTGGTTTGCATAACGCACTTTTCTCCATCTGAGAACATTGTCTTTGCTTCTCTTCTGTGTGCGTTTGTAGCCAGGCTTTGCAATCATGCTTGTAAACTTACAAACAGTGAGCAGGAATAGATAAAGAGGTTTCTGTTGTTCTGAATTTTGAGAAGAGGAGAACCTTTTCCAGACTTAATTCAAGCAACTTTGGCACGCAGTGCAGAGCACACTGAAACTTATTGATAGCTGGAGTTGGGAACTTTGTCTCACTTGTCACTGGGTAATTGTGTATAATAGTTCACAGGAGAATTAAGAGCTATAATGAGACAGAAATATAAGTCAGCTTTAAGGAATAGTGTGGGGAACAACATTTTCAAAAGCTGCTTCTCACATAGCCTTTTTGATAACCAGGGAAATCTATTTCAGTAGCTGAGTTTGTGGTACAATTAGATAATGTAAAGTTCTAGGCTTGCAGCTCTTTAATTTACTGGACACTTCTTCTCAGTAAGGCTGTTTAATTAATTGGCAGTGAAAAATGTGCTGGGTTTGGCAAATTACATTTCTGTCAAAGCCTCTGCAAGATTCATTAAATCACATCCGAGAGTGCAGGAACAGCCCTTCCTCAACTGCTGGCTTTGTATCTATTAGGTGGTGTTTCAAGTTTTACCTCCTGATTATACAGCCATGTATATGTAATCAGTAAATGCAGCTTCTTTCAGCACAATCCCAGACGTAGGGTAAAATGCTTTGGAAGTCGTGGAAGGGACTTGTTTCTGAATACTGAAAACCAGTGTGAAAATGTTNTTGGTTGGTTTTGTTTTTTTTTAGTGAACTTGTTACTCAAGAGACATGGAACTGAATAAAGACAGACATGTTAGTGCAGGATTATGGGGCATTGCCAAATCTCTGTAGGAATAAAGTATACACAAAATGCTTTGGCTGAGGTCACTGCCATTATTCCAATTCTGTTAAAATGACTAATTAAATTATAGTGGTTGTGTTGTTGTAGCCCTGATGGTCTAAGGAGATATGTATTAGTTGCTCTAATAAAAGATATTAGCTCTCCTTACAAACCTTGCTTCACTTTAATCATATTACAGATTTTAGAAGAGGGAGAATGGAGCCAGCAAGTGTAGCACTAAAGATAAACATTTTGATAATACTGGTAAAGTAGGACAATGTGAGACTTAGCTAAGGAGTTGGTAAATAGCTGCATTTGGAGGACACAGATTCTCTTGTTTATCAGTAGATCCTTATTTAGATACCAGGCCTGGCCCAGACTCTGCACACATATGCACATGCGCTTAGCCTTAAGTGTGTGAATAATTGCATTTAAAAACAAGAGAACAACTACCTGTTAAAAATGTCAACAGGCATGCACATCTGCTGGTTTATTCATAACTGAGGTTTCAGACTGCAATAAATTTCACAAAGTAAATATTATTTGATGATCACTGAATCCATGGTGCTGTGGAACAAAGCAAACACTTCAGACTCAGATCAAATAGGTTCAAGACCTTTTTGACAAACCTTGTCTGTCTTTTTAATAAGAGACACAGCAGGCAGTCTATGAAATGATATATGAATCTATCTATATATTGATAACAGAAGTGCAAGCTGTCTTCTAACCCAAAAATGAACATTTTTTTTAAGGCATTTGCCTTTAGAGTCCTTTAATGTCACCCACACATTTAGTCTTTGTTTCCCTTTGTCCTGTGCTTAAAGTGGCATATTGCTTAAGCATGGATCTGTGATAACACGTCTGCATGCAAAAATTTCATAACAGTCAAAACTGGCCTGTTTTATTCAGGTTTTGTCTTGTTTCTGTAAGATTTGATCAGGAGAAGCCATTACAGTGGCATTCAGGTATTATCAATGATGTGCTGAGAGTAGATCTTGCCACTGTTCTGTTATGTTCTTTTCATGGCTCCAAAAGCAGCGTCCAAGCAGACTGAAAGCTGATAAAATTAGGTGCACTTTGGCCTTGGTTCCCCTACATGATGCAGCCACTGCAGGAGGAAGAGCATTGCTTCTCATCTACCCCTCAGCTTTGTCTTTTTATACATCTTAATTTGTCTAGCTGAGTTGCAGAAGAAAGTGTCTTCAGAATTTTCTTTTTTGTTTTAAAAAGATAAGTTGCACTGAAAGATATTTTGAAAGCGGAAAAGGAAAGTCCTCAGACTATGCCAGGTTACTGAGGTGTACACTTCAATGTACAAGATCAAATTGGAGCAGTGCCTGTAGATTGCCATTCCCTCCAACGTCATTTTGAAATTTTGAGCTGGTGCCAGCTTACCACTCTGCACTTGTTTGGCTCCCATATAATTTACACATGGTTTTTGCAGTCAGTTATGTTGGTATTTTATGCTAGCTATTGATTTTATATTTCACTAAGTATTTTATTTAAAGCACTCTAAATAGCTCTAGATTTATGTCTCAGAAGTCAGGATGTTAAGAGAATTTTATAAATGAAAAATAATTTGGAAATCACCATACAATGATTTTTCTGTAATGATTTAAAATATTGCTTAAAATGATGACAGTGATCAGGGCAGCAAAGTGATCCACGAATGACGTCTGAAGAAACAGAAGCCAACACATCAAATGACAGGTGGGTTTTCCCTACCTAATAATAATAATAATTATCTATCAAGCAAATTTAATTTTAAGATGAAAGAAGAAGCTTACTCAGCTCCTAAACTAAAGGTAGAGATTAATGAGAATCAATGGAAGCATTTAAAAAGAGTGCAGGGAGAGAGCTATTTTGGACCTCAAATATTCCTCCTGTCCCTGATAGAGGCAGAAAAGAAACTGGAAGCACAGGGACTTGCAGAAAGACCTATCAGATGGGTAGCTTTCATAATTCTTCTCACTCAGCGGGAAACTGTTGCATTGCATATCTGCATTTGCATCCATGTGTAAACACACATACTGAATGTGCTTACATAACTTAGCTGTACCACAATACAGTGGGAGGAGAGATAGGAATGAAAATACTTATTAAAAGAGACAGACACATTAGAAACTCCCCCCTCACAAAATCTCTGCTGAAATTAGATGTGCCAGTCCCATCCTGACCCATCCTGCTGCTGACTTCATGACTCAGTGTTGTTGATGATTTTTGTGACTCATTGGAAAAGTCCAAAGTGTTTGCTGCTCAAACTCTATTTCTTGTCTGGCTGACCTTTGAGCTTGCCTAAAACTGCACAGATTTCAGAATCTTCTGCAGGAAGAAATGCGTACCTATGTAGATTTGGTTACACAACAGAGATTTAAACACTTTAGAGCGTGATAATTCATTACTAGCGTTGTTTTCCCTTCTAAGGTTTCTGTCACATTTATTTTCCTACCTGAATTAACTATGGCTCTTGAAGTTTTCTAGTGCTCTATATGCTTTCTTGTACATCTGTTCTTGCTTGCATAACATCGCCTTTGAAAATTTTACACACATTTAATTTTGAAGGACCGAACTTTCCAGATGCATGTTACTAAAAGCCAGAGGAGAAAATTCTTTCTTCATTCAGCTAACTGCAGGTATGGAACTCCTCACTAGTTTAAACATACACTTAGCTGCTTCCAGATGTTTCGTATTTCTTTTCTTTGGGGTATACCAGTTGGAACCGGCTCTGCATGTTCCATGTGCTAGAGCTTTTAACTCATCCGTAAATGAGCCGATCTCAGTCATAGCTGAGGTTAACATGATGGGGGCTACTAGACAAGTGGCTGGCTTACTTTTATCTGGTAATGAATATTGGTCACATATTGGCGTGGGAATCAGGGCTTAAAAGCACTGCAGAAAATTGCTTATCCTCAGCAGACCATCTGTATTCTGCAGTAGCTTCTCAGCTTGACCACTTCCTTGGGCTTGTTTCTTAGTAGTAGTTCAAACTAGCAAAACACATAAACCTCAGCTTACACCCACTTTAGACCTTAGCTCTTTTCCAAAACCGTGTTTGTAATTTTTGTAATTCACTCTCAGAAGTGTTACCGCCCTTCTCTGGGTTCAACACCGGGTTAATAGGCCTCGTGCATCGCAGCACTTACCAGGGTTCACATTTGCTTAGGCAGTGAGGCTGTGACATGGGGTTCAGAGCAAGTGAAAGGCAGGAATCTTTTCTAGCTGCAGACACTAAAGAGCTTCTGCAAATTGGGTCCCAGCAGTAGTCCCAAAATGTGCAACCTCTCTATATTGTGATTGAGAAGGAAGTTCAGAAATTTGTGTTTTGTGAAATCTCATTTTATATGTATAGAGTTGCTTGTATTTTTTGTTTATTTTCACCCACTGTTTGCCAAAATTATATTCAAATCACATGGTTCAAAACCCCTTTTCTCTTTCCTCCTCTACAGGAGGAGCTCACTGCAACAAGTTGAGACAATGCTTTACAAAACAGGGGAAAAGTACATACAGGAAACATTTTTATGATAACAGCTTTGACCAGTTCTAGCACTGGCCACTCTGACTTAAACTTTTTACCGGTAGATTTGCTTGGTTTAAATGAGTGTTTATCAGTTTAACTTTCTCACTCAAACAGAATCTTATGACCTCGAAACCATCTCAGGAGTTTGCTCTCAGTATTGGTATATTCTGGCTCTGTCGCACGGTCCAAATGCTAACTCTTGCTGGAGCTGAGTTTTTTTGCAAGAGCTAGTCATAAAAAAGAAACAGAGGAAATCAAATGCAGTGTAAACTGACTAAATAGCTGAAGCGTGGTATCCTTCCCTTACGAAATGCATTTTAAGACATGTCCTCCTAACAAAAATAAAGGAAGTTAATTGTATAAGTATTTTCTTTTCTCATATATGTTATTAGCTAAGAGCTGCTATGTGGCTTAGCTGAAGCTCACCCGTGATATGTATGAGTCTCCTTGTATTTCTTGAAAAAGTGAAGGTTAAATAATAATTAGTGGCAGGTGATGTAGAGGCATGTTTGTGCATCAGTATAAAGTTTTTTTTACTTAGGTTTGTGTGCAGGAAACCACTTAGATCTGGCACTCTGCCTGATTTGCACTAAAACTTTCATGTTTCATAAAGCATCTCTAAAAACATTTAAAGAGCTGTTAGAAAAACAATCTCATCTGTTTGAGATAATAATCCTGGTTTTGAAAAGCTAAACATGTACAAGCATTGCTCATATGTTTGCGCTATCTTCTGTTGTCTGTCATTAAGTTCTCAGACAATAGCTCTTTCACTGACTGTTCCTTTCCTTGCCAGTACTGTCTAGAGCTTTTCCTTTGCAGAGGGCTTTCAGTTTGCTCATTTGCCATCCCTGGAAATCGATGAGCAAGGTTTTGTACAGATCAAGGTGTACTGATATATAAAATCAGTCTCAATTTTCAAGAGATACTTTGCTGCATGTCATAGAATGGCAGGCTTCCCCCTCCAGCTTGCATTTTGGTAGGAAGATAAAGTCCACAGATTTATCGGGGCTGACATAAACCTGAACTACAGACTTGAGATAGGTGATTGGTGTTATTCTTTACTTTGGAAGTAATCTAGAGTCCTGAAGATTGTCTCTTAGGCCTCGTTGTGCATAGCTGGTTTTGCTTAACTCCACTAGCTTCTAGACTTCAGGTAAAAGTTTGATCTGACAAAGACCTTCAGCTGAGATGGGGTCTTGCAAAGGAATCCCTATGGGACCAGCAGGTGGAATTAAGAAAGCAGAAGTCTTTCCAGTTTTTGTAAGAGCTCATCTCTGTCAGTTTGTTCTCACAAAGAAAGTGTAGGAAAGGTCCCCTAGTAACTTGGCTTCACAAAGCACGGGTCTTGCCTGACCAACCTAGTGGCCTTCTATGATGGAGTGACTGGATTAGTGGACAAGGTAAGAGCTACTGATGTCATGTGTCTGGACTTCTGTAAGACCTCTGACATGGTGTCTTAATACTTTAAATCTTGCTGTACTGGGTATGTATGTACTCGTGTCCCCTTTATACTTTGTATATAACCTACAGATGACCTTATTTTCCTGTCACTGAGTACAAGACATTTTATTTGAAACAAACTGTTTGTTTCAATTACAAGAAAATGGTTTTACACTTCTAAGACACTAACAAAATTAACAAAGCTCCAATATTTGTCTTATTTTCATACACGTTTTACAGTAAGCCACTGTTAGAGGCTTGTTTCTTACAGACCTTGTTTCCTAGGGAAACTCCCTGTGTGATTTCCTACTTCTTGTGCAGGGCCAGTTATCCAGTATTATCCCTTAAAACACAGGCAATTATTAGCAGCGTTTTGTTTTCCTAAATGCTCTATTTAGTTGCAGTAATGATATCATAGAATTTGAAAGCACATTTAATAGAAAAGGTCAATTTCACTGACAGAAGTTTCCGATCCCCTCGGATTCACACCCTCTGGGTGTGAACAAGGCTGCACAGGATGTACGTAAGGGAAAAACTTGGCTTCCCCTCTAAATCCACTTTCTGAAGTATTCATGACAAATACTGCCCAATTTTTTTAGATCCAGATAAGCTCACTTTTAAACACAGACAAGAAGACATGAGGACTCTTGCAGAGACAGGTAAGTGTGGCATTACGGGGACTTAGAACTTTCAGTTACACCAACAGGCTTTGGATTCGGCCCACAATAGAAATAAACAGGTGAAAATGTCATCATTAAGAAATCTGCACATAAATCAAGCTGTTTAGGAGAGAAACCAATGGTAATGGCAGAGTTATGACTAATATAATGCAACATAACCAGTGACCATCACAGTCTGTCCATGAATATTGAAATCCATACTCACCCAAAGCGATGCCAAGCAGCGTGCCGGTTCTCCGGCAAGAGCTCACCCACTGCCATCCCCAGCACGTGCTGCCCTGTCTGAGTGCTGCAGTTCCTCCACATCTGTAAATGGAGCTTGTTTGCACTTTTGTTCGATTTTCTGTACACTCCTTCTAGCGCAAGTACAATTGAAAAATGTTATCTTCTTATATACAATGCATACACGTTAAACATGCAAATAACTTAGGGAGCCACAGGTCACAGTTTTTTTTCTTCAGTGTGAGTAGAGCTGTATCTTAATGGCTTCAGTTCTGCAGTTTCTTTGCTGAGCTTCCATGCATGTCTTTGCAGCCATATCCTCTGAATGGTGACAAGCACACAGGGTGGAAAACAGCACATGGAGAAAAACATGCACTGTTATAATATCAAGCGTGGTGATAGTGAGCGTGTAACAGTGGCATTGCTAGTGATAAACCTATCCATAATAAATCCATTGACTATGTTTTTCTTATATGGTGGCTGCTTGCATGAGTGCTAAGAGGGACTCTCATCCTCCAGATCCAGTCAGATATAAATGAAGAAGAAAAAGAGAAAGGAAGATTATTGTCTGAGAAACAAGCATGTCTGTGCTGGGCACTGTAAAAATAAACCTAGCTATACTGGCATAATTTTACACCATGCTCCTAGCATCATCCTTTGTTGTACTAGTAGAGCAGTTGCTTTTAGCAGATCCCTGGCATCCATGAAATCCAAAGAAGAAAACACGCTGTTGTCAGGAAGCTTAAATTCATCATATAGGTGTAAGTAAATCAGAGAGAGCTGAGAACGCTCCTGCCTCTGACAATTCAGATTGTTTCAAATGCAAACAGGACACAAACCTTGTAATTACCCTGACCTGAGCCAGCCCTCTGTAGAAGAGCTGGCAGAGAGAATGGAGGACATGGAAGATGAGAAGCATCTGTGTAATGAAACTCTGCTATCTGATCCCACCATGAGGAGGGGAGGTCATGATTTAATGCAGAAAAAGGACGGGGTCGCTGGCATCAGTGAAAAGAAGAGGGACCTTCCTCACAACCAGAGCAGTGAGGGGTGCTGCTGCTGCTGTCTGTCATAGCAGAGAATGCTGGGTTCCAGTCTGAGAGCTGCAGCAAAGCAGAAGAGTCTACCCAAGAGGATCTGTCTGTGGAGTCAGAAAATGAAAATGCAGCACTAGTGGTGTTGTTCAGCCTGGAGAAGAGAAGGCTCTGGGGAGCACTTGCTGCCACCTTTCAGTATTTAAAGGGGGCTTCTAAGAAAGTTGGGGACAGTCTTTCTAGTAGGGCCTGTAGTGACATGGAGCAATGGTTTTAAACTGAAAGAGGGGAAATTTAGACTGTAACAGGTTGCCTGGAGAGGTGGTAGATGCCCCACCCCTGGAAACATTCAGAGTTAGGTTGGATGGGGCTTTGAGCAACTGGCTCTAGCTGAAGATGTCCCTGCTTTCTGCAGGTTGGGAGGACTAGATGACCTTTAAAGGTCCCTTTCTACCCAAACTGTTCTATGGTTCTATGATTCTAACTATTTTGTAATCTTGCTGAAGGAGAAAGCAACTTCCCTTAGCAGCTGAACTCTCCAAAGGCTAGTTAGCTGCTTTCAAAGGGCAGAGCTCGTGAGGTAGCCTACTTGTTAACTTCAGGGGCTGTGAACACTGGTATCTCTGTAAACAGGAAACTGTCTTATTAGTTTTACTAGTCCCTACACTGTTGTCTTTAGTTACGACTTAGTGGCCAAGATACCAGCTAAAAGCACTGCCTCTAGCCCTCAGGACTTTATACCCTTCCCTCCCACTGATTTATGCATCCGTTTCTTATGAGGGAGTGCACATCTTCTATGTATATCTTAAATTTTCAAAGGAGTCCCTTTCTGAGAGGAGTGGGTCACAGCTTCCATCTGACTAAAGGCAATACAGAGCTGGATGCTCATGAGGCTGAAGCTGACATCCTGTACCACTGGAGACCTTATCACATGAAGATGCGCAACTAGAGCCATGCAAAATGTGATGAAATAATTACCTGATCAGTCTATTGTCTGCAAATCTTCATCTATACTAAGTAGTGCTGCAGTCTGCTGTGTCTAGCTGACAAATAAGTAAAATGAGACAGTAATGCTGAGGTCAAAGTCTTCTGGTAGCCTGACCATTGCTCTGAAGAACTATGAAGGCAGAACAAGACACTTCTAGAAACTATTTCTGGTGGTTGTGAACAGCCAGTTTGCCTAACCATTGGTGAGGTAGGAAAGAATACACATGTTGTAGATTCCTGGAAGTAGGACTGGGGCTTTTTTTTACTGGGAAATTTTTAGTTCATCTGTTGATGGAAAGACGGGGATTTTCCATTCTTGTGATAGCACAAATTGATTTATAAACCTGATCTTCTTCCCATCTGTGACGTTTCCTTTACGTCCACACACGTATGTCTAATAACCACATATCAATTTAAAGAGCAGGTAGATAGCTATTTTATCTTCTTGCTGTTTTTAGTATGATTCAATAAGTAAGCATAATAGCAGAAACTACGTGGGTGATAGTCATTCCTGCAGAGTTTGCCATGTGTGATGAACAACAGCCTGTGTGCTGAAAGCCCTAGCGGGGCTGTTGTAGTAAAGTGAAAAATGCTATCTCTGTCTCAATTTTCTTTTGCAAGTACTTCTATTTCCTGCCCTGGGTGAATTTCTTGAACGTAGCATTTTACCTTACCAAATGAATTGTTATTCCTCTTCAGCGACAAACAGCCACTGTGAGTTTCCCAGCAGTACAGGAATGGCCAGACTTCGGGGCATTTTGCTTGTCTGTTGCCTCTAGCGCTGCACCACAGACTTGTTTTGTTGCATGACAGTGATATAGCTGGCTGTGAAAAAAATGTGGGTCAGATTAAGATTCTGTCTACTTGCTGTTTGCTTCTGTTCATTTCCCTGTTTTGTCATACAGCCTCTTTCTCTCCTCCTGCCATATCTTCTTTTCCCTAGAGGAGCCTATATTGCCAGACAACTGCTTACATCATGTTCTTTTTTGCCCATCTCTGTGACAATACAACTGATGTTGGCAGAATCATGCAAGCCTATGTTTGTAGGAAAATCTGTGTCAGTATACAGCAGAATTTCAGGAAAGTATTCTGGATTTCTGCTAGGAAAAGGCGAAGATCCTTTCAAAGATCAATGTCTACAGATATTTCTGTACTTACCAATGCTACCATCTACCAGACAAAACTGTTGGCAAGAGTGAAAGACAGACACTGAGGTAAGCTTTATAAACACTGAGACACTGCTTCCCCTGTCTTCATCACCCTGAAACAATTGTGGATATGTCAGTTCACCAAATGAATAGCATAACAAATGATTCTAGTGTGGAGGGATAGCACGAAATCTCCTTATAGCAGTCTTCTGCCTGTAAGATTTTCTCACATTTAGTGTAAGCTCTCAAAATCTTCCACTAGGTAAGACTGACATGAAATCTTATTATTTATTTATTTATTTAATGGAGGTCTGGGAAAATTAAACAAAATCCAAGTGCAGGGATTCTGTGAAACAGACAGACTAAAGGTTCCTACATAGTCTAGCCAGAATTTTCGAAAGTGATCCGTGACATTAAAGTTCAACATTTTTAGATTCCAGGTTAAGTCATCAAAATGAAATTTGATATCTAGCAAGTCGTGGATATCCACTGGTCATCAAATGGAAATTACATCCATTCCATTCAAAGGTAGGCTAATAATGTATTTTCAGTGTTACTGCTATCCTTCTGATGTGCACACAGTTTACAAACACTCACTGAGTGTTGTTATGGTCATCTACAGGTTTGTGGTAAGGTTTTACCCTTGTGGTATTTAAGCTGTCATCAAAGCACTTTAGAGGGAGATGTGGTTATTGTCCCTTCAGAGGTTAAAAAATAAGGTCAAAATAGGGTGCTAAGTTGATTATCAGCCAGCACTGAGGAACAGACCCACTCATGGGGCTAAAAGAAACAAAATCAGGGAAGAATCAGAGCACTTCTGCATTTGAGCCTTTTATCTGTAGTGATCTAGGAGGAATTAAATCCTCCTTGTAATTGTCTCGAGAAGAATTATGATATAGCATTTCAAGGACATAAAAATGAGTGTTACGTCTCTGAATATGATTTGAAAACTTCACGAGAGTGAAGTGCCAGTTGAAAGTCGGTTTTGTAAGTTTGTTGACTCATGCAGCCTAATCCACTCATTGCGTTATGCAATAGTGGCACCCAGTGGAGGCTGGAATTACAGCAAAGTTTCTGTTGCTGCTAGCTAGGGCTTGCCCAAATGAGTTTAGGACTGTGGACACGGATTTGGGAAGGCAGGTCTGTGAGGAGCAAAGCTACCTGCACAGCTTAAGTGTTCTCCTAAATCAAGAACTCTTACCTGTCAACTGGGCTTCTAATTTGAAAAGTTCAGGCTATCTGATTTATCTATTGGCAACAACTTCTGGATAGTGTAAGTGCCTTTTTCCCTGCAGGATAGACCCTCTGCACTAGCTGCATTTGTTCGAAAACCTTAAGCAACGTCTAATGTAAGAACATCCTGGGGAGTGGAGGGAAAATACCCTCTGCTCCTACTGCCTGGAAAGTAGTGCTTGAATAGTGACAGTGTCAGTCTCAGAGGTTTGGAGAGAAAGTGAAGAGCAGTGTGTGTGCATGGGGGCAAGGGGGAACAGATGGAAAGCCTGGCTCCTGATTCAGTCTCTGCAATAGTCTCAATAGACTGTAAGGTATGTGAGAGGAGTGAGAACAGGAGGAATGCCAGATGTGTGTCATGTAGGTGGGAAGGAAGTCTGTAGGGAGCGTATTTTAACATTTTAAATTCAGGCAATGCTAACGGTAACATCACCAAAAATAAATGGACATTCATAATAATCTGTAAGCAGATCAAACCCCCATAATGTAGAGCCCTTGATGTGTTACATTGTGCGTGGAATGCCAGATTTCTCTAAAGTATACATCATTTACTATGAGGCTGGTCAACATGCTGCCCCAGGGGGAATGAGGCTATATGTGTCATCTTCTGGTTATTGTTTTCTCAGCAGAAATGTATTGCAAATAGTTGTGGTGAGTTGGGATGTGGGAGTAACTGACTTGCAGTGCCAAAGAGAACAGAATGAATTAGAACAATATTCCTGTATACCTCTTGCTGTTGAGCTCAGATTTCATTGCTGCATGCCTACGCAATGTCTGATATTATCAGAAAAATGTGGTTAATAAGGATGATGATCTGAGCTCCTCCAAAATTTTCACCTTTAACTGGTTTAGCACCATCTGCTCCTTTTTTTGTTGTAGTTTATAATTTTAACATTTCGTTTTAAGCACTGTATGCTTTAACATTTCGGCCATGCTGGAATTATTTTAGACCTGCAAGGAGAGGCTGGATGCAGGAAAGAATTTTCAAGTAACTGTTGTTTTGCAGTCAAGAAAGAGTTTAAGAAAGAGAGAATGACAAGTTGGACCAGTTTATTTACACACTTTGGAACTGTTTTCATATGTGCAAAAGTCATTAGGCAGAAGAAGCTGCTTATTAAGTATGTGCTCTGTCACTGTTGCAGTACTATATTTTGCAAGTGATCCCATTAAGTCATGAGGACTCTGTTGATTACGTTACTATTTAGTATACAATATACTCTCGTAACTTCTGGACAAATGACTGCTTATTTTAATGATAATAGGTAGTATCATTACAATGGCATTTATCCAAGCATTATGTGGCAGTAGATAAGCAGATTATCTTCATTTTATAGCACAGGGTGTGAGAGCAAAATTAAATCACTCTAGTAAGAACTTGCCTCAGAAGTGTGGTGTGAACTTCATGGCTGATTCAAACGTGATGTTGTGCTGCTGTCTAGGCTGAGGAAGGAGTTATAACTAAAAAGAAGGCAAATCAGAGCTGTTGGAATAGGTTTGCGTTTTATTTTTGAGCTAGATACTTATTTTGTTCTGAGCAAAATTATTAAAAGCCATAGGATGCTTTTTTTTGTTACTCACTAAAGAATGCTCCTATCTCATCCTGTATTTTGGAAGAACTGGGTTTCAAGTCACAGGATTTCATCTAGCAAATACTTATGGGTGAAGCCATGTGCCTCCTGACTTCCTGCTCCTGTTAGAGGAATTTGTTGTATAGGTTTAAAGGCTGTAACAAATTGCCTTTCCCCTTGCTCTGAAGAAGATTTTTGATGAATTGTGCCCCAGGGAACTGGCAGTTTGTGAATTCCCCAGCCCATGGCACTTCTGTGCTGCTGTGTCAGGTTATGTTGAGAAGCCACCCTGCACCTTTAGTGTACTGGCGTTGCCATCTCAGTTGTACTGCAAGTGAGATTGATGTCATACTGTGTAAAAATTCTTTGTGCTGTTCCCCTTCAGTTCATCTTCCCTTCAGGCTCATTTCAACATGAAATAACACACTTGCATGTAATTATTGGCAGAGTTTTAGCACTTCTCTGCTAGAAGGATTTCTGTCTTCTATGAACTAGACAAAATAAAGGATTTGCCACAAAATGTATGAAGAAGGTAAGGCACCTAGGGCATTGGAGAAGGCATTGTGACAAAGAAGTCCAATTAGTCAGATGAAGACTTTAATCCTGGAAAAAGGGTGGGTAATTGAGACATACTCATGTAATTACAATTGATTTTGCTCACAGAAAAAAAAAAAAAAGACACAAAATACGGCAATTGCTGAAAGTGGTAATGGAAAAGGAAGTAATTTTAATTAGAGATGACACTTGCTTTTTTCTTTTCTTTAAAAACTAAAAGGGAAAAGGAAGCTATGAGTGCTGACTTCTAATCCTAAAAAGAAGCCAGTCAGGGTAAACCTACACCAATAAATGGTATTTCAGAGTCACAGGGAAGAGAAAATCACAGAGAGAGAGGCAGGAGACGATATAACAATCAAAGACCTTCTCAGTAACATGGATAAAGATTTACGATTTAATTAAGAAAGATCAGTTTTTCAAGCTCATTAAAAGATGACTGATTAGACTTTTTTTGAGCAGAACGGTTTGTAGCCAGCTGTTCTGAATAGAAACATGATTGCACTTTCTCTTAGAATCCTTCAGGCTTTGGAGTACCTACTGTCTTGCATTTTGCCTTGGCCATTCGTCTTGGTTTGTAATGATTTTCATATTTTACCTCTGGTTGATGGCACTCTTCAGTAAGACAACCAAGGATCTGGGCCATAAGCCTCAATGGAAGCCCAGCTAATATCTTTGTTGCAGCTGGGCCAGTAGTCTGTAATGGGTAGCAATGGAGATGACAGAGACACCCTGCAGGCTTTGTGCATAAAGAGTGGGAAGCCTTAGCTTCTTGCTGTGGCAAGGAGCATCTAGAAGGTAGTTTGCATCTACTTTGCTGTATAGGTGCCTTTGCTCAGTGATGCGACTAATGAATCTCCGGAGTTCATAGTGAATGGATTTTTGGACCTGAAAATACCTGAGTGGAAATCAGCAGTTAATTAGAAGCAAATATGTTGTTTCTAAAATTTCCTGGATGCCTGATAAAAGGTGTTTTACAAAGCAGTTTTAAAAGTGTTTTAGAAAAAGACTTAAAAAACCCCTCCACATTGCTCTGCTGAAGTCTGAGTGCTGTTGTAAACACGCATGTTCTCTTTGGGGGCTGAATCTTAAATGTAAAAATTGTACCTTCTAAAATTGTCGACCAGTCATTGCAACGTCCAAGAACGACATAATAGTGCCAGGAAAGAAAAGCAAGGTGGAAACTATTTTAAGATGTGTATATATTCAAGGGCAAAATCATGTACATATGAACGGTAACCTAGCTGCCTTGGTCCTGTGAAGACACATCTAGTAAATTTACTGATAGATCTCACAGTCAAGAAAATTTCACATTTTTGTGACAAACTTTTGTTGATAGGTTTTCAGGAAGAACTGCTAGAAGTTGTTGAGTGAAAGCATTTAATTAGACTACTCCAACAGTGTTGCTGCTGTCTTTGCTATTGGCAATATGGAAGTTGCTTTGATGTGGAACAATACAAAATAAATGCTATTGGTATTCGATTTCGGTATTAGGAAAACCATAGTCACAGACCAAAACCCTATGATGCTAACTATAGTGTGTACACACATAATACACTCAGAGTCTCTTCACTAACTGACAATTCTATAAATATTTTGAAAAAAAAGTCTACTTGTTCAAAGTAACAGCTGGTGTTTAGGTTATTAAGCAGAACTTCAGAGCAGACACTGTGAACAGATCATCTAGGTGTCTAGGCAGTCCGAGGCTATTTGTAACTGTAAAGGTCTCTAGTAAAATTTGGTACAATATGGGGTGTGGAATAGTTCTTAGTTCAATTAAGTCCCTGTGGAAAGACTGATTGATGACTCCTAACTTCACAGGGGAATGATAAGACTTCTGTTTGTGAAAAGATTAATGTGCCTGAATTGCAGGGCATGTTTCACATGTTTTGTGTGCAACTAAACCTGTACCATGCTCATTGTTCATGGAAAGCAAGAGAGACAGTGGTTCTTAGCACAACAGAGACTCAGTCCAAGACATAGTTTTGAATAATCTTTAGTAGAATATCTGTTCCTGTAAGTAAATTATATGTAGAGAGCAAAAGAAAATGTGTAAGAGATATTGACCTGAACATCTTATTTGGAGGCTACTAATCTAGTGGTAAGCAAGAATAAAATGTGCAGGTTATTTAAAATATGATTTGCACTGATTATTCTTTTTTCCCCCAGGATCCCTGTTGGCTTTGAATTTGGCATACTTCATTTGTATTGTGTTTTGCTTTGTATGGCTTACCTTCTTCATCAGACATTAGTCAAAGTAAATTTCAAAAATATGCTGAATTCATCTCTGGTAAAAAGTTGTGGGAATGATCTAACCCAGCCTTTGCAGTGGCTTTCATTACTATCATTACTTACAGTGCCAGCATAGTCGTGTTGCAACACTTTCTCAAGGGTGAGAAGGATGTGATCAGGGCTCTACCTGCTGGACACAGCTGCACTGTGAGAGGTGGCTGAAGGAGCTTCCATCGTAATACAGATAGAAACATGTTCACAGATATTATTTCCTTTCATTCTTTGTCAGCTGTAGAGCTGAAATAATGCAAAAATATTTCTGGTTTAGTATTGTATTTACAATCTGAATTATTCTAAAAGAGATGCCCAAGTAAATAACATTTATTCTGTTTGTTAGTGCTGTTAGAAAGGAAGAGTGCACTGCAAACAAGTCTCAGGAGAAAATCCAGTTAGCCACTATTTTATTCTAGTGTCTGTCAAGGCTTTGATCTTTAACAGAATTTGAACTCCTTCTAGAAGTTTGGTAAACTTTGATCTAAAGTTATATTCTTTGGTCATAAGGGTTTTGTAGTTCTGATTTCCAAGCAATGTGTTTAGACCCGTTTTCTAATTGTCATGCTTTCCTAGTGCTTCTTCTGGATGTCCTATGACTTACTTGTGCTTCCCTAACAGATCCTAATCCTGGGAGCCTCTTCTGGAGCCAGGGAAAGCCCTGTACTGTTCTGTGGAGAGCTGCAGTGACTCTTCTTGTGTTATTTATGGACTGGCAGGTGGCAGAATGAATCACAGAATGTTAGGGATTGGAATGGACCTTGAAAGATCATCTAGTCTAATCCCCCACGTCAAATTTCTTGCTCAGACTTGGGCTTTACATATCCAGAGGATTAGGTTGGTTTGTAATATGGAATGAGAGTTTTTAGTGCTTACGTGAAATGAACTTTGTGTGTTATTGGCGAATTCTAATACTTAGTACTTGCTATTAGAGTTGTTAGGTTCCTTCTGTCATAACGTCTCTTGCGAGTATTATTCTGAGTGAACAAACTGGCTCATAGATTAAGACAGTATTAGAAAAACAAGCAGTGACTGGGTGACAGAATCAGAGCAGTATTTGGGACTTTCCTCAACAATATGCTTGTTTTCCCAGATTTGTGCAACTTCTTAGCTAAAATATGGCAAGTTGAGGTTTTATCTTTGTCATAACATAATGCTTACACATTTTTCAATCTAAAATAACCAGAAAAGGTCCTGGGCTGTTGAAGCTGGAACTTGCTCACTAGGTAAATTCACTTTCAGTAAGTACTGACATGATTTTTCGATGTGAGATCAGATTACGAAAATAAGCCTGACTTGCAGTTATGATTTTGAAAGCAGATTGGGAGTGCTTCTTATCAGAGTGCTATGTTGTAGCTATCTTTGCTTGCTGGAAAAATTCTCCTTTGAAAGCATAACCAAATATATGGTTTTGTTCCTACTTCAATGTAGCATTCAGACACTAGCTCAACTTTAAATATGTGTGTTTGTTATCCTCAATAAGGATGCTTATTTATGTTAAGACCTGGTAAGGGAGCAAACAATATTGGGGAGAAGAAAAATAAAAATTCAGCTTGTAAATATATCCCATTTTGTCAGCCTTTTAGCATTGTCCTTATTTATTCTCATATAGAATCAATATAGCAACTGTATTTGACCAAAGAGTGCTACTGGGAGGTGTTAATGGAGAGAAAAACCTCTGAGATCACTTTACCTGATGGCTCATAGTAGACCTCTGACTGCTCATAAAGATTCCATGAAAACAGCTGATCTTAAACTTGAATTTCTTATGCTTAAAGCAGTTTTGAAATTATTTTATTGCCACTGCAGCCATAGAAATAAATCAATATTTGTAGGAGACACAAGGAGATTTTCCTGTCAGGAAAGGAATCTTAGGACCAAATAGCTTGAGTCTGCTGTAGCCAGTAAAGTTACATCAATTTTCACCAGATGAAAAGTGCTACATTTCTACTTTTTTGAAATTCTTGTTTGAATAAGGGTGGCAATTTCCTCTGTTGTTATTACAACATGAATGAACTCTTATTGAGTTGCTCACTAAAAGTTTTATAGCTAAAGTGCTGTGAGTGTTTTCATTATAAATGGCTATCATAAAGCTCTATAACTTGCTTGTAAAAATTCTCACCAATAAAAATCTGGCACATACAAGGTTGGTTCTGGAGCTAATTTATTTAAATTAATTTATTAAAATAATTGAGCAGCCATTGTGAAGTAATGAATGTACAAAACAATTCTATTAACGCTTGGTGCCTCATAGCGTTTTTCATAAAAGCAACAAAAAGTTTTAGAAAGAACAACATGGGTCGAGCACTGCACCACTTTTGCCAATTATGTGAATTTAGACATGAAAATATTTTTCTGAACAAGTTGGTGTATATATATATTATATTCTGTTGGATAAATGTCCTACTGTTAAGGTGCATTTAATTAGTGTGCATGTGATTCAAATACAGTAGAAGTCTTGCATTTCAGAGTCTCTGGATACTTTTTAGGCTAAAGTGACTGACACCATTGAAATGAGAAATATTTGCAGGAAAATTGTTTGTCTAAGGTTCTGTTTCTGAATTCATTTGCAGACTCTCATATTTAAAGTAATGGTAAAAAGCACGACATCCTGTGCTATTTCCATTGCTCATTCAGTCTCTGCCTTTCTAGCGTAACTCTCTACTTTCTGCTGTGGTGTTTTCATTGTCCTGCTTTGAACACAGGGTAGGGTTATGTTTGTTTCTAACTTCGTGGCGTAATGACCTGCTCAAAAATTTGAATCTGATGAGAGGAGTTGTACATGAAATTACAGTAATAATTAATAATGATAAGCCCATTTATTAACTCTTTAGCATAATCAAGTTAAGGTTAGAAAGTATGGACTTAAATACATCCAGAATTCTAGCAGGGAGATTATCAAATACTTTACCTGAGAGAAGAAAGACACTACGAGGAGTTAGACTAGCTGCTATATGACAGATTCTCTGGCTGTGACCTCCACGCTGCTCTTTTTGGTTAGAGACACTTTCTCATTATTGTAATAGATGAAGAGGGTCCTCTACAAATGTGGCATGCGTGGAATTTTTTTCTTTTCTCATGAAGAGGTACACTAACAGACACTTCTTGAAAATAAAATACAAGGTGTCACACTGAAACCTAAATGATACAAAGTAATGAAACATGTTGAAAGAGTGTTCTTCTTTTGAAATGCCAGACACCAGGTGTTTGAGAATATGCCCTCGCGCAATGAAGTGTCTGTGACATTATTTATTTAAAACTAGATGATCAGAGCATGTTTTTTTCAGTAAGCACATCTCATTTTCTGGAGTGCCCTGCTATGCATAACCCTGGAGCCCTTGTTTGTTTATAGGAATAACTGAGGTGTTTGTTTGTTTGTTTTTCTCAGACTAGGATCCTTGAGGGTAAATAAAAATAATGTGAAAACGACTAATGTGAAAACTACTAATGTATGGTCTTTCCCTAATTCAGACTTCAGGTCCCAGTATGTTGTTCAGCATTGTTATATAACACACGACACTTCCTCTCATTTTGTTGCTAAGTCCTTTTTGTGTCTGCGTGGCTTCATTTTAATGAAATTCAGATCCCAAAGTATAATATATAAAGCCTCATCCATTATTTAAAAGAAACAAGCATATACTTTCTGGAATTTGTAATACAGATATCAAGAAAATCCTATGAGTAGGAGTAGATTCCTGCAACTTAAAAACAAGCCAGTATGTCCAGTCCTCCAAAATGTAGGGCAGATGAATCTGAGAAACCTTTGGCTTCTGTCATGTGTCACATATCTTGAAGAACTTAATCTATATCTATCTTACGTGAACACAAACAGTTCTCCCATATTTTTATATGCTCCTGAGATTACAGATTACACATCATTATTGTGGTTGTCTTTTAACTGTGACAGAGCAGGAAAAAGAGAATGTAACAAATGTTGAGTTCAAAGGCCATTGCAAACATTTCTGGTTTTGTTTTGTTTGTTTGTTTGTTTTGTTGTTGTTGTTGTTGTAGTTTTTCCCCAGCCACTATACTCACTTGTGCTCAGTAGTTTTCCTTCTGTTTTGTCAAAGCATCCTAATTCTATAAAAACCAATGGTGGTCAGTGGTTGAGTAGAAGGATCTGTACTACAGATGACTTTTACATATTGGCAAGTGAATTCCTTTGCATTCTCTTCTCCTGCCCTTTGTAGCCACTGCTGTCCTGTAGAAATGGAGGCATGAGAAGAGTAGATCAGGAAAGCTGAATGTATCCTTGGGTGGCTCGCCTATGCTTGTAGAGGGTAGTTTGAAGCAATGTAAATTGTGATTTAGGGAGTGGGAACGTGTGAGTTGCTTGGCTAATAGCACTGCAGTTCCTGGTTTCTTTTATCAATCACAGAAATAATATTTTAAAAGACTGTTTTATCCTTTATTTCAGTCCTCAAAATTGAGGGAGTTCAAAGCCAGCTACTCCTTATCCTTGAAGTGAAGACAAGGAAGAAGTCTGGATCATAATCTTGTTGATTTCGTCCATCCTTTCTGTAAAATTATGTATTCTCTATTACCTCTTTGCAAACAGTTGTAGTTTTTATCTGCAACAAGCTTAGAGCATCTCTGAGTGCCAAAGAACGTGCACTGTGAGGTGACCATTTGGCTGCTTTCTCCAGGTTCTGTAGGGAGAAAAGGTGTACATACTATTTATCCTTTCACTCCCAGTCAGCCCAGAATAAGAGATCTGTTATCTCATCTTGTTCTGCAGTTTATTCCTGCAGCATGGCTGCAAGGTTGTTACTTATGCATTGCCACATTTAATGCATCCTTGGAGCTCCTGCAGCCAACTCCCTCCTTTTTTTGAGAGAGAGACTGAGATACTTTTGTTTCACACTATATGACAGTATTCCTCATATAGATCAGATCATCTTCACACTGCTCCTTGATGGCTAAACACGGGAAGAATGAATACCTCTTCATTAGGTTGACCATATTATGAAGGAGGGAAGTTTAAAAGGGAAGCTTTAGTTGAAGTTGCCACGAACCAAAGCAGGCACTCACAGTCAATTTAGATAAAAAGCTAAGGTTGTTGCCAGCAGTTTTTAAAGCTACTGAGATGTCAACCTTTCAAGCTTTATTCAGCCTCATGCTATTCTGTAGAGTATACAACATGGCTTATAAATTAGGTCCCATGGTCACTGTTGCACAGCAGGAGTTACAAAAATCATTGCAGTTTTGTTCACTGGTAACTGCTGCTGCCATGGAATTAGGGCAGTAACTTTGATTACTTGGAATAGTATTTGTGGACATTTTAATGGCATCACTCTATCAATATATCATCTCCCTTTAAAAATAGCTGACCAAATCTTAATCTAGTATAAGTCAGCACAGTTGTCAGTTAGTGGAGCTAAGGCAGTTTTTATCAGCAGAGCACTTGTCAGGGCAACTGTTCAAATATGAAAGATCATTTCATGTGAGGTAGAACACTTCTGTCCTTTTCCCTTCCTGTCTTTCAACACAGAAACTCAACAAGACTTGTAGGCCTTCTACAGGTGCAGAATAAGTTAGAGAAATGGGCATGGGATATACCTCAGCCTTGACGATAAGGAATTCATTTCATGAGTAACAAGTCATCAAAATAACAGCATATGGGTTCTGCTGGATGGCATTTTCAATGGAGCTGCAGAATAGTGAAGTCACTTCATGGTTCACGTGATGGTCTGGCAAGTGAAAAAGATTGTGGTCAAAGAATGCTGAGGAGGATTCAAAATTTTTCTGGACATGATAATCCCTCCCTCCTCTCATTCCCCCGTTCCTTCCTTCCCCCATAAATTTTAATGTGTTTGGGTTTTTATCCAGCTATGCAGTTTCTATTTAGTCTGCTAACGTTCGTGTCTTCACCTATATAGTTAACCTGTCTTTGCGTCAAGTTGGAGGTGCTAATACACAGTATGTGTGAAAGTATAAACCAACAACAACTCTGATTTGTCAGTTCTTGACTGTTTGATGCAGCCTCTGCATTTGAAATGCTTCTTTACCCTCCCGGGAAGGCTGAGACAATGTCTAAGATGTTTGTGATTTTCTTTCTGTATTTGCTGTCTTATGTCTGGATCTCAACATTCTTCCTTTAAAACTGCTTTGGAATCTTCTGGTGCTGCTTACCAGAAGCACCCACTTGTAGGCTGATAGTGTTATCCATGGGATATTAGCCAATAGCCTGTAAGGCTTTCCAGTCTCAGCAAGAAGACTTGGGAGATCAATTTAGAGAATACAAAAAAAAACCCAACACCACCACCACACCTTTGAGAAAGTTTACCGATACGTAGAGATCATCTGATTGTTAAGAATGGACAAACAGGAACGTTAGAGAAAGTCATAGCATGAGAAAAGGCCTTCAGCAACATTTTATACAAATGAAGACAGTCATTATTCGAAAGAAGGCAATGGGTTTTGGTGACATGTAAAGCCTGCCTTGAACCTCCTTCTGGAAAGAAGAGAGTTAAGCCTGTTGTTGTGTATAATATTTCAAATCATGATGCCATTAATGCAATTCATCCCAAGTTCTGTATTGGTATCTTTAACAGATGCCTGGCTTTATTTAATATTTTTATGAGGAAAAGGTATGCTGAAGAAAGAAGAGGTCTGCCCCAGAACTCATTCATTGCTGTTGCAGAGGAAAGGAATTATTTCCTTCCAGAAGACTTAATCTATGCAGTAAAGTGGTCACGTATTTATTTTGTCACTTTGATTAAGTTTCCATAACAGGGCTATGCTCACAAGGATGTAAGGTCTTGGCATTTTTCCAGTTATCAATATTGAAATATTAGTGATCAAGCATTTACTGAACGCCATTCCTCAAATGCAGGGTCGCCACAGCATCTTGTTGCATTCATAGAATTCATTTGTTTGCATTATCTGGCTAACTGGTTCTTTTGTATTGCCAAGGTGATGAACAGATTTGACATTTAGCTGATTACTTCACCAAAATTAAACAGAAAACAGGGCAGCCATCCAAAGTTCCTTTCAGTGTGAAAGCTAATTATAAAAATGCTTTGAGCAGCAATTTCTTTTTGGACGTTAAAGCGCTTTTATTAGATTGTTCCCCTGTCATTTTAAAATTTATTGCCAGACACTTATAAATGGGGTTGCTTGCAGGAGTAGAATTATTTTATTTTCTATGTTTAAGATGGGAGACAAAAGTGTATAGAGAAAATTTTAGGTTGAATTTGTTAGTATTTTCCATGATTCTGAATAGAAAGGAAAAAACCCAGCTGGTGCTTTCATGGATTCAAAATATGTATTCTATCTGAATGCTGAATAAAAACATATATCCACTTCTGTTTACAATTCAGCAACTCCCAATCTCCAAAAACAATTACTTAGCAAATAAAAAAATCAAATATGTAATTTAAAAGTTGAGTACAGCCCTTTTATTGTTAGAAGCTTGTACTTTATAGTGTGGATATAAACAATCAGTGGTGATGGAAAAATCTAACTATGTGCCTGTACCTGTTTTTCATAAGCCATTACTTGTCTGAAATAGAATAAAACTACTCTAAAGTCATTTTGTCGAGGTCATTGAGTAAGAGTTGGCCAAGTGAATTTTAACCAGTAAATTTAGAGCTGAAGAGTACTGTATCCTGTTAAGAGATCTTAGAAGAAGTTTCTTGTTAAGTATTTTCTGAATGCCTTGGAATGTATTTAACTTTTTATACTGACTGTTGCTATTAGCATCCTTCGGACCCAAGACAAGGTGTGATCTGGGGAGGTTTCAAGGTGATGAAGTTGGAGGGTTTTGCATATGATATTGTCTAGCACACTTTTGCTACTAAATCATCTTGTGAGGACATACATTAATTCTTGACACTGAGATCTATTAATATACCTTGAAGCCAAGTGAATTATGTGAATCTGCTGTTTCAAGCTGTAGAATTCTGCCATAACTAGGAGGAAATATTTTGCTGTAGGTAGATTAATGTTGAAAGCTTGTCAAGAAAAAGTTTAATGTTGAAAATTTATTCTCTGTCTTCTTGCCAGTACTTGATCTCCTATACTAGATCCCATTTGTAATCTGAGGAAAAATAGAGATATAATTTCTTTTGTATTTATCTGTGATATTAGAATTCCAATGATATAGTCTATTGCCTATTAAAAAGTGCATCCCAATGAATGATCTTCCAGAGGGTAATTTTTGCTCCCATCAATCTGAGAGCTTTTCTTGTAAAATAGAGTAACTGTCAATGCTTATCAAATAATTTAATTCATGCCTATTGCGGGATAAGTAATTAAGATAACTCAACATTCTGTATTAATAAATAACAAAAATGTGAATACGAAATTTGTTAAATACCCTTTGTGAAGATAATGGCTAATGTGCATGTTCTGAGGAAGCTTTGAGTAGACAGATAATGAGGTCTGAACAACAGACCTAAGACAGCATCTTGGTGAGCGTACAACACAAATGCGGGTTTGTTTTTTCTTGACTGGTAAAATATATTTCAGTGCTAAACCTTCATAAATCCTTTTTGTGTTTATGAAGTATCCAAGCAACATATAAAGCAATTGACCTCATACTTTTTCAGAACTGCAAATAAATAAATAAGGCCAGTTTTTAAAACAGTTACTTGATGGAATTTATAAAAGTTCTCATCGTTTGTAAGCTGTCCCTATAGTTCCAGTAGTTTCATTTATACAAAGATTTTAATTAGTGGATCTATGTGGATTTGACACAAACATATCCATAAATAATTACATCCATCTTCATGCTCTATCCCCTCTAAACACATCCACCTACCTGCTTGACAAGGTGATGAAAAATTCTGTGTTTTGTTAAACAGGAGGATAAACGTAATCCTGTTAATTTGAAAGTTTGCAGATTATGTCCTTGTCTAAAGAGAACCTTCCTTTGCTGGTTTGGTTGTTAACAGATGCTCCATTGCTGCAGTTCAAGCCATCCCATTGGCTGTGCTCTCTTGCAGTCTTGCCTTGTGTCAATGAGCCTCCTTCAATCCAGAGCAAGGTGTGCTTCTATGATGTATCTGCCTGAACTGTGTAAGGAGCGGGCTTAGAACACTTCAGATACTCTAAAGCATAAACCTATGTACATTTTACTCATTTTTCTGTTTCTCTTCCAAGTCAGCAAGGGATATACAGACTAGTTTTAATGTGAGAGCTGTGCAAGCTTATCAGGTGCAGTTTGGCCAGGGTTGCTCCTTAATAGTATTTTTTGGTCCTGCATTGGCCTTGTGACAAATTCAGAAAGAACATGGCAAAAAAAATATGTCTGTGAAGAACTCACTGCACACCCAGGCTCGAATCTCACAGTGGGACACAGACAGGTGCTTAAATGAGGCTGTGGCATAGTAGCAGTTAGCATTTAATTCTCAGAGCTTATTTTTGGACTAATGTTTCACTTGAGATGTCTGTGAGAAAATACTTGTTTGTTTGACCAAAATCAATTGAGCAGAAACATTAAAGGAGAAAGAAATGCAAGACTTTGGGCTGATCAACAAACTTTTACACTGAACTCGTTTGTATTTACTAAATTGAAACTTCTTGTGTCATAAATGCCACCAAGTGTAACTCATTTTTGAAAATGAACCGAGCAGTTTAGCCACAGCCAAGAAAAGAGAACTGTAAACCTATCTTCAGTTGTAAAAGTATTTCCTGGAGTATTTCCAACCTATACGTATTGTTTTTCCATAGGTTGATGGGATACTGTGCCTGGCTGACATTCTTACTGATAACACCCATTCTGAAGCTACTCATGCAGAAGCAGCGGCAGTAATTGCACAGATCACATCTCCACATCTCACGTTCACTCAGCATCTGAGCAGCTTTCTGGAAAACATGGAAGAAATTGTAACAGCACTTGTCAGTAAGTTCTTGATGGGATTTCTGAGTCTTTCCATTTAAGATGATAGGTTGGCGTAGGACTCTGTTTTGTTAGAAATATTCCCTAATCAATATTTGCCATTATTTCCTTAAGAGGGAAAAGAACTCAGTCATTTTAAATTCTGAATCAGATCATTCTGCAATTACATAGCATTTTTTGCTCCAGAGTAGTTTCTATTAGTTGTTAACTTTTATGCCTGTTGAATTTTCTAAACTTGCTAGAACTCAAGCTCACCACTGTATCTACATTTCTATGATACTTCAGATGAAAAGTACAGTATAATATAATTTGTGGGCATTGCCACAAGAAAATAAAAGATTTGTCTTTCTTGTCTAGGCCTCTGATCCATGTTAAAATGAGTCAAAGGTAACAACAAGCTTTTCCTTAACCTGGGTCACTGAGGACACTTCAGAAAAATAAGATCATATTTCTCATGGCTTTCTGAAGAGAGGAATGTCTTATTTCTGGCACTGTGCTCCAGCCCTCTCAAATACCAGAAGCATTCTCTTCCTCTCTCTGATCTGGAAATTTAGAGTTCCACAGAGCATCCTGTCAGAAAGCACAGTTTGGGTCACCTAGTTTGATTTCTCGTGTGTGATAGATCAATAAATCTAGATATTTCTCTCCTGAGCCCAATGGCTACATTTAAACTACAGCACTTTGATTTTCATGCCTTTTTTTTTTTTCTTAATTAAAAATAGAACAAGAAAAGAATGTAGTAGTGCCAGTGCTTGAGGATTCTGCAATGGCTGGGAATTATCTGAGGTGTATTCAGGCACACTTTGATATGTCCAAACAGAATCAGTGCTGCAGAAATCAAGGAAACAATTGACCAGACTGTCCAGAAACAAACATTGAAGGCTTGGTGCTGAACCTGCCTTGGATTCCAGCAGGTGGAATTAACTTGTGCTGAGCTTGGTTCTGCTGTAGCTGGACTCCTAGAGGCAACTGACCTGACTTATTTAAGATGATTTTCCAGGTTATTACAGTGTACCACATTCAAGGAACAATCTAAACAGCCTATCCAGGCGATATTAGTAGGTGAAGCATTTCCCCGATTGTCACTGTTTAAGTTCCACAGGAATTTTAGTAGTATATACTTCACCCAAGAAATGTGAGCATGAAAAACAGAACATGTATAATGTTGAAAAAGCCGTTTTAGTAATCACATGCCGATTTCCTTGTAATATTTATAACTCAGTAACTGAATTACTGTAATATATTTAATTTTTAAACCATGCTGAAATCCAATTGCCAGGTCATTCAGATCTTAGTTAAAATACATGTTTGCAAGAAATTTAAAGGGAGCTGTGTCTTCAGCACTTCTTCAGCTTTGAAACACCTAACTATGTTTTTTGCAATGAAGGAATTACTTTTATTCAACTTATTTTCTGCATTCCTAGAACTGTGCCAAGAAGCCTCATCTGGTGAAGTTTTCCTGCTGGCATCAGCAGCTCTTGCCAACATTACTTTCTTTGATACCATGGCTTGTGAAATATTACTCCAGTTAAATGCAATGAAGATTCTTCTAGCAGCATGTTCAGACAAACACATAGTGGATACTCCATATTCCCGAGATCAGGTGAGTGGTTTCTCAGCAAGATGTTGTCTGAACACATTTGAGTAAAAGTCAGCAGGTTTCAGATCTATGTCTGTATTGACATAATGAAATCTAAGTTGCTTCCACGTCTTCCATTCTTGGTTCTTTTCAGTATATGGCTCTTTATCTGCTTCTGTTCATTTTTATTATGAGAATTATGAAATATGACAGCTTTTAATGTGATTTTTTTTTAAAGCACAAAGTTCTATATTTCTAAAATAGCAGAATTCTTCTTTTCTTCATGAAAATGGCCAAACAGTGCCGCAGAAGCCCGGAGAGGCTGTGAAACCCCCATCTCTGGAGGCATTCAAAACTTGACTGGACAGAGCTTTGAGGCAAATATGCTATATATGGAAACTGCAGCCTACTATACAATTGTCAGTTCAAAGATGAATTAGCTCTAAAAGCTGAATAAGGATCTGATCCTCAGCCCATTGACGTCGGTGGGATTTGGATCAAGTCCTAACTGCATAGTAGATGGTTTGCAAGTTTTATGTGCACTCTTGCATTTCNTTTTTTTTTTTTTTTAAGTAGAGAGACAGAAAATTAAAGGGCTGTGCTAATGCAGAGATGAAGTCAGAGGGAATTCTTTAGTTCCCCTCAGTTACTGCCATGCAATGGAGTGCTGCAGAGGCACTGTTTGGCACTGCAGTGACTAGTTTCACCTCAGCAGAGTAATTAGCACGAGTCTTGAGGATTTCTCTAACGGTTAGTAAGGGACAGAGGTTGCTAGTCTGCTATGTTAACCTACTTCTCTTTATGAGACATCGTGAATATAACTAAAAGTCCTTAATTCAGGCCTCACAAGCCAATCCCCTTCCCACCTCTGAAGTAGCAGAAAGATGATTCATGGTAGACTCAGGATCTGCATTGCTACAGAAAACTCTGTACCCTTCAGCAAGGGCCAGGCTGTGGAAATCAAGGCACAGGGCACCTTAGAAACTGGTTATTGGTGTTCTAGAGGGTTTACTAGGGCTGCTTTTTCTTATATTGAGAGCACTCAGTTTTCCAGGTCAGGAGTCCTCACGAAAAGATGGAGTTAAGCTATAATTACTGTATTTCTCTTTGGGCAAAATCAAGGACATGAGCTGTGGTTTTTGGCATGGCTGTGTACTATTGTTACATACGTACAATTCTTCATGTTCTTTTTTTATTGCTCCTGTACGCTCCCATAGTTTTGATTTTCTTATTTATTTATGCCCTCATCTTAATTCTGCTGTCAGCTGTGAGTTTGCCATTTGCTCTGTGGGTAGCATAGTAAGCCCCTTCTTTGTCTGAAGAAGGCAGACATTTAAAGAAATATGTATGACTTGATCAGGCAACAGACTAGTTCCAGGCGCTTTGCAGCTTGCAGGACATCTCATTAGCTATAGAAACACAGAACTAAATGGCTTCCTTCCAAGAACTGAGGAGATTTCATCCCAAATAAACCCTTACATTCCTTCTTTGAACGAAAAACTTGATCAGAAAGATGTGATGTTTTCTGTGGTATGCTGCAGTAAGTTTCTGAGCTGACTCCTTGTTATTTCTGTGGCAATGGGGACTATGAAATCCTGCCTTGTGTTGTTCTGTTACTGAGCACTTGATGCTCATGTGGAATCTGAGTGCTGCTCATCTTGGCTTAAGAGCTGTCAGTGTTGCTAGCCAAGCAGTTTTCGTAATGCAGCAGCTTTAAGAGAACTCATTCTTTGAATTCCTGAACAAGCGTGTGTTTGAGTAGACAGCCTGCCTTTCAAAAAGGTAGTTTTTTCAGTGTTACGTTGGGCTGGGGGGAAGGATGTCTGCCAATTATGGCAGTTCTATGGAATATTTTGCTTTTTAATTTGCTCTGTGCCTAGTTGTTGCAATGAGAAAAACACACTCAGAGAGAAAAAAAATGATACGATACTGTATTTTATAACAGTATTCCAAATTGCCATTTTTACTTTTGATATACATTCTTTAATTCCTTTTAGGTACATAATATAATTACTAACTTTTCCCATTATATGTATTATTATGTCCCATCCAGTAGACATTTGCCGAAGGACATGTAGATTAAAATCGAGTAGGTTTGGAAATTTTTTGATTCAAGGTTTTATGTTGGAACGCATTTTCATGGACTAATGACCATTCTGAATGATCGAGTTGTCATGGCCAGTAAAACAGATGAATTAGAAGTAAGCTGTAATAAATGTTGATACAATTAAATAAAGCAAGAATAAGACTCATAACAAATACAATAAAATACGGTCTAATTATCATTAAATATTATAAAAGAGCTCCTCAAACTTAAATGCCCTGTTTTACATACAGAGCTTTAACTTAAGTGACATAGTTATCCTATAGAAAATTACCCAGTATTTCTAAATACATTACTACTTTAGAATGACTGCTGACTTAAGAAAATTGTAATTTGTTAAAATAGACTGATGCATGCTCACTGTGAGCCAAAAATGAAAGATGGCTGAAATGCAACAAAGGAACATCGAGTTTTGTTTTCATTTATGCCATTTTATCTTCAAGTCACAATATGTCCTTCTGTTCAACCTTTCTAAGGACAGCTAGCACTGATTAATTATCACCCCCCGTGATGGTATAAATAACTAACATTCTGCCCGGGAGCTGGATGTTGGATACACTATGTGTTGCCTGCAGAAAGTATTTTTCTGCTCCAACACCTCTAAAAGTATTTTTTCTTCATTTCTGAAAAGCTTTTGTGAGCAAATGATAGCAAATGTTTCCTGCCTTCACTATCTGAAAACCAATCTCCTTCCTCTTTCATTTCCCAGGCAGTGACAGATTAGGTCAGGTGAGAAATCTAGAACTGAGTGATGGATGTAATAATGAACAAAATAATCATTGTCTGTTTGATAGAAGCATGTATTGCTTCTGCAAGCAGCAGTATTACATTGAGACTGCTTAGTTTTGTAACAAACTACTTTTTTATAAGACTAAGCAGATAAAGTAATAATTTCCAGATGTCTTAGCCTCTAGTTTTGGCTCAAAACACCTATGAATGGGCCATGTCCTTTTTCTTGGTGCAGATACTTATTTTCTGGATAGCGAGTTTTTTACTTCAAAGGAGCATCAAAATATCTTTTCAGAAAGGTTAATGCCTAAATTCAGCTGTGTAATTCGTACAGTCAGATGTCTTAATGGAGTTTAAGCACTGTCAGAAGAAGGGCTTAGTGAAAACCCTTATGATTCAGAGCCTTCTTTACTTTAACCATCATCTTAGGCTCTACATAGAAAAATATGAAATATGTATGTTTGCACACAGTATGTTTATGTATAATAAAATTTTTCTCTCTGCATTCCCACTTGTCTCTTCAGTGTTGTTAGTATTCTCACCTTACCTGTGAAGTTGTGGAGGTACAGTCTAACAGCTTCTGATCTTCTGTTATTCAAGCAAAGAATTAATGTGCAGTGAACACATCAATTTTAAAGTGGTTGGTTATTTCTAGGTCTAAAATCAGTGAATTATGTTTCAAAAAAGTTTGGGATGAAGAAAGTCTTAAGTTGGAAGGACAAAATGGAAACAGTTGTTGCTTTTTTCCCCGCTAAATTCTTTCCTGTTTTCTTGGTATTTGGGAGATGGTGCAGACTCTGAAGCTATAATAAGACATTGCATCTCATTTAATATTTGAAAACCCTTAATACTGTTCTTCCTCTACGTTACAGATCCTTCCTGCCCTTCCTTTTTTTTTTTTTTTTTTTTTTCTGTTTTTTTTCTTTTTTTTTTTTTTTTTTTTCTTTTCCAGGGTATTTGCTTCTTTATTTTGTTGTGTCTTTTCCCCCTTTTTTGTCTCGCGTGGGAATTATAGGGTCAAAAGGAGAGCAGAGACAGATGTTACTTTAACATAATTTTTAAATTATTATTATTAAATGTTGCCTAACACCCAATGAAAGACTTTGAGAGCAATGATTTTAATGATAAGAGTATTAACAGGTCTTTTAGGCTTTTGGAAATCCTTGCCTAGATGAAAGGAACTTGTAGTACTACTTCTTAATCTGAGTTTCTTGAATACCGGGAATTTATTACTCCTTGCCGATTGCTTTTTGTTTCTGCTTGTTGTAATGAGGACTGTGGGATTCCTGACTCCATTTGTTAAATTGCCATCCAAATTTTCCCGTATGCATGGAAGCTGGTATGGGCTAACAAGAACAAGGAGCCTGAAATAGAAATTGAGCACCACAGTCTGTGTTAGGCATCTTTCTTCCTTACATCTGACAAGAATTAATAGACAAAATCGTTGCTGGTTAGGTGGAGGGCAGTTGACGAAGAGTCCTCATTTGTGCTTTTTGAAGTTCTCTTCTTGGAGCAATATAAGGACGGGGGGAACTCCCTCACCTAGTTGGATCGGAAGAGGAATAACCCTTCCACTGCTGAGCCATTGTCTGGCCTTTCCCGTAGAAGAAATGCATGTGGTACCCTGGGACTCAACCTTCTATGCCCAGCACCAGTCCCAGTGCTAGGAGCAGAGCTCAGGGGGCTGCCTGTGTCAGGTCTAACTTCAGTGGACCCAAGCTTCCTGTCCCCTTCTCAAAAATTGTTTTCAAGATCAGCTGCAAATAGTATTTAACAGACCCAAATCGTTCATCTGCATGCTCACACATCCTTCCAACATACTTCTGTAGACTTATGTACTATGAGTAAAAATGCAACACAAAGTCTTTAATAAGGACAACTATGTCATAAAAGGTCATCTGCACAGTTTTATTGCACAGGTCTCGATTAATATCCAGTTCTGAAGTCAGTATAATGACGAGTAGATGTGCGATCAGAGTTACCTTCTCTCTCAGTGTTCAGGCTGTGAACTGTGGTTGGTAAACTATAGGCTAAATTGTGTGATCTTTTCCAGTATTGACTAGATCACATTGAGAAAACACGTTTTCAATTAGTATAGCTAGAAAGAGAGGTGATAAATTACATAATTAATTTATTTTAAAAACCTTAAGAAATTAATCAATGCTACCAGTAACAGGTGCAAAAATGAAAATTAGGCCAAAGTCACATGACTGTATCTGAACTTTAAACATGCCATTATATCATTGGTATCCTAATTAGTTTTCTGTGTAAGACTGTAATCACTTCCCTGATGTTCTTCCTTTCTTTTTAGCTGGTTATCTCTGTCTTTCTGTTTATATTTGAACAATATGAAAATATAAGTAACAGTATCACCTGGCGTTATGTGGTCGATGTTATGGATTGTTATATTTCAGCCGTCCAACACCGACTCTCTCTCTTAAACATCAAATCTTTTTGAGACAAAATTCCTCTTTAATTACAGCTCTGCTATTCGCATTTAGATTTGATGCAGGATAAGATGATGTGCTCCAACTCACAAAGCAAGAGGTTTGGTTGGAAATGTAAAATCTCAGCTCAGTTGAAGAGCTTTGCTATTTTTTGCTAGCTTAGCGTGGTGAGGTATTTATTCCTGGGATCAATTCCTAATATTGCTGCTGCTGCTCTGATTTTGAAGAAGCAATTTAACTTCTCTGCATTTTGTTTAATCATCTGTAAAGTTGGGCAGACATTACACTTAGTGTAAAGTCTCTCTAGAGGAAACATGCTATGTCAGCACAATTCATTGCTGTTTTTATTTTCTGCCCTTGCCTGCCAGGTTAACAGTACAATCAGGCTGGTGCTGAGCTGTTTACTGCAAAAACTATAAACAAGAGATTTGCTGCAAGCTGTACCAATAATAAAGCTGTAAGTCAGAGATGGTTCTGTATACATTTTGCTGCATTTGTCATCTTTTTGTCTTCAGTCCTTCAGGAAATGAGATGGCAGATTTTGAACAGCCTATGAATTTTGCCTAGGTGAAGGCTGTGTTTTCAGTCTTGGTTTTGAGCAGGTGGGCTCATAAGCAGTGTTTCTACAGATTACAGTTTCTTGTTTCTTTTTCCTCCTCAAGTAGAAAATCATTAACTTCTAGGATAGGCACCAGAAATTACTTCCTGACCACTCTGCTTGAGTTAGTGGCAGTTGAACCAGCTCTCTGCACTTTCTGCCTCTCCTAAAAAGGCAATAATTAAGTTTCCCCCACATACTCAAACTCTGATTCCAATTAGACTAATTAAGCAAGCAAAGTTGTTTCCTACAACAGTGCATTAACTTATGTCAAATAGTGCTCTGCTTTAGGAGACCAGATGTCTTAGGCATCTTCAGTTGATTGAGTCAGTTTCAAAATCTAAGAAGCTTTCTAATATCATGAAGGATGTCTGAGGGACGATAATTTTTTTCCTCCGGATTTTTATGTGAAGGACAGAAAACTGGCCGCAGAAGTGAAGGAGGAGACACACTCTAGCTAAATCACTATTTTAGTCGTACAACCTGATTTATGGGACGTGCCCATTCACCATGTGACCCATGCAGAAAGCATTTCCTATGCACTTCTTTAAAACAAAAAATGTGACAATCTGGTTATTCTGTCTACTCCTTAGCTAGATTAGTCTGCAATACAAAGTAAACAAAACTATAGTAAACACATCCTTCATTCCAAAAGGTAAGATTCCTTTAGTTTTAGTCTCTATTGCTCTGCCTCAGCGTACTGACATTATAGTTCCCTGACACATTCTCAGAGCAGACCTAGACTTCGCAAGCAGATCCTGTCTCTAACTGCTAGTATTATTTTACGGCAACGTTTGCCTCTTCCAATCAGGTGACAGAAAGACCTATTGATCTACTTATCTAGGTGTATTTATTTATCTGTTTTCAGGAAGTAAACTGAATTTCCAACCACAAAAATAGTTATCAGAAGCAATGGGAATTAAGCTTTCTATTTTAAGCAATACAGTATCCCAGTGTAAGTTTCTAGAGGTTTCTTAGCAAGTTTTCTTTCTCACAATAAATAATATGCTGGAAGGTTTTTCTATCTAGAATTGATGTGATTCTGTGACCCCTACTTATGTATACTCTTTTGCTGTCTCCCTGTGGATTGATCTTGAATTGTGAAGTTCAGATCTTTCAAATTTACATTCAGAAACAAAGACTCCATCAGATGTCTCTTTGTTTCTGAAGATGGGTATCTGGAATTTTGCAAGCACACTCTGATTTATCCTTATGTCATTTATTTGAATGAATTACAAAATACTCATAACATGTAGAAAAATTAATTTTACTTAGTGGTGAATCAGCCTTAAAGGAGTAATTAACTAAGAGAATTAGCATTCTACATTGATCTACTTTGCCACTCAATTAGATTACTTGCTAATTATCATTCGAGCAAGTGTCTTTCTATTTATGTTGAGACTATCAATAAAAGCTCACTGAACAGTGTGCATTTATTATCAATAAAGGTATATGAGCATTACGTTGTCCACCTCTGTAGACACCTCCCCTACCCCCAAGAGAGGTACGTGACCCTCAAATGTGGAAGATATTGCCCCTTTAACAGGCAAAAATGTGTGCTTTTGTCTTCCAAATCCTATGGCATCTTTCTTCCTGAGTAGCTGGTTTCACAATAATGAGAAACACTTATAGATGAGTTAAATGTCCTGTTAAGAGAAAGTTATCAAAGCAGCCTTCTGTTTCTTCTGTGCTCTTTAGGTTTAAATCTCTTCATTACCTAAAGCATTTGAGATTTACACTCTCAGTGTATGTATCTTAGTTTATAACAAAGCATTTTCATCTACTTTTCACCTTTGCAACAAATGTTCAGTACCTTTGTGAGCTGGTTAATGAACATTACTCACAATTAGTTGTTTAGAAGGAAAAGTGCTATTATAGTTTTAGTGACTAAATTATTTTAGTGAGAGAATTTCCAGGCTGACCATTGTTCTTCAAGAGGTTTTGAACAAAACTGTCTTAAAGGTTCTTAATTAACCATTGTTTCTCAAATTTAAATCAATCTTGCAACTGAAATCCCTATAGTTTAGTGCAAAGCAAATCACAGAACTGAAAAGGAAGGCTCATCATTCGTAAATTCATTATATGTGAAAGGCTGGGTGAGTGGAAGGAAACTATGTGTAACTAAAAACAATTTTCAAATTGTAAAAATATATTTTGTTTACTAGAGTAGCCATCAAGATCAACACTGTCAATTTTGTAATAAAGGATGATATTGTCACTACAGAGAGGTATCTGTGTTTAATATCTCTTTAGTTATTTTGCTTATAGAAATAGAGATTTTTAGTTACATTTTAGATTAGATTACAGGACAACTGCGAGACTAGCCACATGAGGCAGTACTAACATTTTAAAAGTATGAAATATCTCTATTATTTTATGTTTATTTATTAAATAGGGAAATTTTCCATGGATCTAAAGGGGAGCCCTCTCCTCCCCAAATATTCATGCATACTTAGTTCACCAACAAATCATTTAAAGATGAACTTTCAAAGCTTCTTGATTTTGGGTGTGTTTTTTTAAGCTCTGAAATTTAACTCCTTAGTCTCTTAGTCTTGTGAAAAATCTTGCTAGTCCCAGTGGAACTACCTGCTTGTTAATATTTTGATAAGTTGGTACCTCTTCAAAAGGTGATAAAACATGAGCTGGTCTGAGAATTCTCTTCCTGGCCTTTTGTGTTTCACTGTACCTCACTACCACACGGTTTAGGCATATAGTGCATAGCACATATTAACAGGTAAGTGGTGAACACAGGGATAAACCCCAGAGGCCTGTTTCTCTGGGTGTTTTCAGTAGTGTAAATCATGAGACACTGACCTGAACAGATCCGCTTTCATCTGGTGGCAAACAAATGCATTAGTTCATTACTTGTTGATCAAGTCTACTGTTTTTCCGTGGTGTTCATTACTGCAGTGGTTTTAGGGCTGCCCGTTCCCACAGAGAAAACTGCAGCCACTAGGTTTATCATAGCCTTGCTTCACAGAAGCACATGCACTTTTTGATGGGTACGGATAACAGAGACCAGATTGTAGACTAGCTTGGGTGAGTCTCTTGGAGAGCTCTGCTAGAATACAGATAAGGGAGACTCACAGATCAAGATCCAGCTCGAGAGCAGATCTGCCCAGCAGGCATCCAAGTGCTGAGGCAGGAAATTATACTGGATGGGGTCAGTTCTTGCATCATGTGGTTTCTTAGGCAGTGCACTATTATATAATCCTGCATTAGGTTTTGCAGCAGAATGTGAGATCAGACGATTCAATAAAAACTTCCACATACGATGAAGCAACTTCTCCCCTCTCCCCACTCCCCCGGAAAAATCTCTCTCAGTATTTCCTCAGTAGCACATCTGCAGATCTCACTTACCAAGATATCCCCAGGGTATGGAATTTGTGGGTGGCTTCAGCGCAGACTTTCTGCATGGTATGATAGCACTGGCAGATGATCAGAGCACATGAGTCCGGCCTTCAGGATATCTTTTTTTTTAATACTTTGAACTGACTACAAGTTCATTGCACGGCTTAGGAATCCAGAAAAACTGCAAGAATCATAAATTGTCTCGGGCACCAGTCCTTTACAATCTTGGAGTGTAATATTTTACAAGAAGTGTCTTGAGCTGTTGATGAAAACTGATATTAAGTATTACAGTTGAAGAGTAGAGATTCCATGTTAAATATTTTCAAGTCTTTCAGTTCTTTCAAAATTATTTCAATTCTGAAGGAGGTTTTGGTGTCTATTTTTTTCCAGTAATTTTTGTCTATTTTCCTGGTGGAAATGACACTTAGGCAGTCACGTTTATCTATACGTGTTTGTGCACTGCATGTTGCATCTAAACTTTGCAGTTATTTTTGAGAGACTCCCTAAGGCATTATGAAATTTGGAGCCAGATAATGGGAAAAAAAGAGGCTAAGATAAAGACTGCAGCATGAGCCTATGTATCATTACACACACACAAAAAAAATCTACAGTGGGAGAGATGTCACCGGAAAAATTCTGTTTATGGTTTTCGGTCGTCTCTAAATCCAAAATAAATGAGACTTCCTTAATACCAGTGCTCATGGAAGTGTTGCTTATTGAAGCAAATTGAGCCTACATTTAAGTTTGTGTTTTCCTCTAGAGGTTTCATCTTTATTTTTAAACTTCCTTGAACTTTGGTCTGTATTACAGAGGAAGTTTTTGTGTAAGCTGCATGTATACTGAATTTTAAAATAGGCAAGTATTGGAGAAATACAACGTTTAAAGTCAACTTTTTATTCAGCTTGACTATTACTGGTTTATATTATGTTTCATGTTACATTGTTTACATCACAGGAAGATGTGATTTTTTGGGGGGAAAGAAAAATCTGTCCGTGAGGAGTGAACTAATCTATAGCTTACCTAGCTTCCAAGTGCTATTAAGATATTAAAGATGATATAGGTAGAACTTGATGGTTATTGATGATAAGGGTCTTTTATAAACACCTCTGGAGAAGGTTCCATATAAGCCCATTAGGTTAGTTCATAAATACATTTCAAAATATAGGGAGCCACATAATCAACGCATAGGAAGCACAGATATAACCTCAAATAATTTTTGGTGTCAAAAGATGCACACAAAATATTTTTATGTATGAAAATACTTATTAGACAAAATAACTTGAAGCACTGGAATAACTGGCATGTATTCAAATTGTAGTTAATTGAATTCTTCATCTGTGGCTTAGAGAGCCACATGGGGTACAGATTCTGCATAGAGGAAGCAATTTTCATTAGCAGGATATAATTTAGAATAAGAAAACATGTACACTCTGCCTGAAACACAGTTAATAATTACTATGGAATAAATACATAGACATATACTGAGTTACCATATTTCTACCTGTCACTCTTTAGAGTTTCAGCAACTCATTTGCATCCTAAGTAAGCGTATTTATTCAGAGAGATGACACTGTAACACTACCTTCAAAAGTGGAAGACCTTTATGTCACAGCATTGAAAATGAGTCATCCTTGTTATTAAAATGGCAAAGTGAGATCAGAATGGTGATTTGATCTCATGCCTACTTATGTCTAAGAAGTTTGCTTGTTTGTGAACTGACACGGTACTGTTAAAAAGCTGATTAAAAGTTCTCAAATTGATCATATTTTTGAGACTGATTGTTTTTTCTCAACTAGAATAGAGAAAATGTAAGCCTCTTAAGAAAGAATATTATTTCTATTTTGTATTCTAATGATCTATAACATTTATTATTTGGTCTCTTACATATGCTGTTATTATTGAGATGTGTTTGCTTGCAGGAAGCAAGTTACTTGAAGGATAAAGTAAGAAACAATGTATGAGAGAAAGTATATGATACTAATGAAGGGAACAGGTGATTGAAAACCAGCAGCTCCATGTGATCCAGTCTCTGTCAGCATCTTGCTGCACCACTTTAAGCAAGCTGAGTTATACCTGATCTTGAAAACAGTTAGTGATATTTTGGATGAGAAATTTTGTAAATCATGATCTCAGAACGTGCTTCTCTTGGAACAAAATCTAATCTTGGCTTTAGGGCAGGAAATGTATAAATGGATTTTTAAATCCCGACCATTTTGAGACAGTCCTTTGACACATACACAACTTATGGCTTCAATAAAACTGAAAAGTATTCCTTAAATACTACCTTGAACCAAGGCTCAAAACTCAAAATCTGTTGTGAGAATTTCTCAATGTTTCAGCTGAACCGTGAAGCAGAAATGTAGCAATAACTTAGCGCTGCTGAACATATGCTATGTGCTGATTCTTAGCCTTCACTGTGAGCTCTGCCTGAGCTGGAATGTGGCTACAGGGTTGGGTCCTGAGGGTGGGCAGCTCCTGGCTGAATTCTTTGTAGGACCCCAGGGTTTTTTTTCAGTAGGCTAGTTTCTATACATTTTTATCTTCCTCTTTCTATCAATTTGACCACTGAACAAATCTGCTGCATAGGATTTGCATGAGTATAGGAATGTGAGAAAAAGAGGTTTTACTTTCCTTGTTTGGATTTCAGTTAGCAGCCGTATGTAAGATAAAGACCACTGAGAAATCACAAGGGTGGTAATTGACTGTTCAACTACAAGAATGCTTTTTAATTTTATAGGGTTAGCCATATTTCTGCCATACTAATTTTAAAAACCACAGTGCTATTTAATATTAATGAATTGTTGTAGGGCTATACTTCACATTTCCTTCTCTTTTTAACAACAGGTGGTAACAATATTGGCAAACATGTCTGTCTTGGACCAGTGTGCTTCAGAAATCATTCAAGGAAATGGTACGTATTTTAGCTGAATTATATTCCATATTTGTTTGTGAAGAATGTGGATAGTTGGCAAAGTAGTGGTTACAAGGTCAAGGAGAAAGTCTTCACTAATAATATTTCATTTTGCATCCTGTCTCTGCTGGATATTGCACACTGCTGCAGGGTGCAAAATGAGTCTTTGGGATGGTTCTATGCAACTGAAATAAATTACCACTGTTTTAGAAAACTTAACACATATGGCCATATCGCCGATGTTCTGTGTGTGTGTGACTTACTCATAGATACAAGGCAAGGCCATACAAAACGTTTCAACAACCTTTGTATAAGGTGGCAATGTTTACACCTTGGAAGAGATCATATGATTCTGAGCCATGCAAACCTGTATTTTGTGTCACCTTTTTTCACTTCTATTCAGAAGCAATATAAATTTTGAAGCATTATGTTTTAATTCTCTATAGCAGTTTCCAGCTTTTTTCTGCACTTCTTTAAATATCATATGATGAGAAATTCATTATGTTGAAAAAAACCCTAGGTGTTACAGGCCCACCAGAAGTCTGAGAAGTTAGGTTAATAAATGTGGATAAGTATACAGGAGGATGTAAATGCCTCATTAATATACCTACTAGCAAATTTATGGCCAAGCAATATAGTAAGACAGCTGCTTTTTTAAATTACAGTGAAGCTTCACATATATTTATTTTTCTGTCCTAGGAATAGAATATCCCTTCCACACTTTTTAAATTGAGGTTTGGATAGGAATAGTTTGAGTTTGGATCCATTTGAACCTCAGACATGGCTGATTATAGGTGGGAGAAGGGGTTTCAGAAAACATCTACATAGAAACATGTCTTCACAGAGAACTGGCCTATTCCTATGTAATATTTGGTTTAGATGTTTCTCGCATTTCAGTGGAAAATTGAGCTCTATACACATAATTATGACAGGCAAGAGACTTATTTGCTTCATGTGATCTATGTGTGCAAAGAGGTATTGTGCATTTGATGTCCTTGCTAAAGTGGATAGGTGTTGCAGTTTGAGACCAAATGATAAAGTAGAGGTTGAATGGATCTGGATACTGAAGCAATTTGATCACAGATACATGCAGTTTTACAGATTATCTGGCTTCCCTGTCCTGTGCAGAAGACTGTGCAGTGAGAGAGAAGAGCAAAGCAGGTTGGCAGGGTGGTTTCTCATACAATCTCTTTGTTGCATGGAAGGGATGGGGCAGTCCCAAACAGGGGTTGGTCAGGTCCACATGGTGCTCCTGCCATGCTCCTGGTGCAAGCTCCTTGTGTTCCTGGAGGTTGGAGAGGTGGTCCTGGGCCTCTTGGTGCAGACACATGGGGTTTTCCTACACAGAGGCTTTTCTGGAAGCTCTTGGTAAGGCCCTGGTGTTTCCCAGAACCCTAGATGTCTCTAGTTGCAGGACTGGGTAGACAATACTCTGTCTGTGATCTGTCTCTTTGTCTTGTGCTGTTGTTTTCTGATTTGCTCTTGTTAGAACTCACAATTCAGATATACCCTAGAAGCTGTCACGTTCCTTTATGATTAATAGATTGGTTATGTAGTTTGGCTATCTATTTCCTTAAGGACACCAAAACCTGTTTTGTTGTTTGGGACTTCTACTACAGCAGAAACCTGATTGAAGTTCATGAAATTATACTAAGACCTGTGCAAACTAGGCCTAACTCGTGGTAGATACTACAGTAGGTGAAGATGTATGTTGTGTGTCAAGCACAATGTGATGAAGTAAAGTTCATGTATACACTCCATAATGGAAGTTCACACAGAAGCACGTGCCCCCCAGGCTTTTGAGAAGGGTTGACACTCATCTTGTGTGTAAAGGCTCTTTGTGTCTGCCTAATATTGTAATAAACAGATGCTGGTCAGAAGCCAGATTCATGAAATGAGAAGGGTCTTTGAATCCTGGAGAGTTTAGATAAGTTTTCTTCTCAACTTTGACTTATTTTGTATGTTGACTGCTTATTATCTAGCTGCATGATTCTGATGCTAATTCTCTTAATTATTTATGCAAATGTTCTAACAGTTAAAATCCTCTGATGCTACCTGAAGTAATCTGAATGCCTAATAGCATATGGAGTCTAATAGCACATAATTGTCCTTACATTAAAAATAATCTAGAAAATAGAAATCAGTACGGTCTCATATGTTTTTCTGCTGCTACAATAAGAATTTCTACCCCTGCAGGCAACAATAAGTTAATGAAACCAATTTGACACGGATGACACTGTATTTTCTGAAGAGTTAATCACACAGCAAACTTCAAGAGGTGGAATTTCATAATTTCCTTCATTAAAGGAGTCTCCATTCTGAAATACCTTTAAACAGTTTGAGATGGAACTTCTAAAGGCTTCCTTAAAAATATATAAACTGGGAAAAAAACTTCTACTTTCCTTTAATTCAAAGCAAAACTTCATGTAGAGACCTGAAGTAGGTCACTACAGGTTTTTAGGTTAGTGAGTACTTTCAGGTTATTCTAGAAGCAAATAAAGAATTGCATTTAGTTTGACCAAAATAAACTTGTAAAATCTAAAATACTAACTTGTAAAGGAGTCAAGAAGTTGGAGGGGGAAAGAGACAGTGCATTTTCTCGTTCCAGAAATTCTGTAGCTTCCTGGAGAAGACAAACTTACCTACAGATCAGATGTAGCTGAATGCTGATGGCCAAATTGCAGTTCATGTTTATGTATTCTTCATGCCCTATTTGGGCAGTGATTGGTCTGTATTTACCTAGCTTGCTTTTTCCTTTACTTTTTTGGACTGAGTTTCAGAGGATAACAATGGCTCTTACATCCTTTTAGGTGTTCAGCTTTTAATGGAAATGCTCTTTGAAAGATCATCTTCGGGAAATTCAGCTGAAGTTGCTGCTTGTGAGCGAGTCCAACAGAAATCTGCAGTTACGCTGGCCCGACTCAGCCGAGATCCTGAAGTGGCAGATGCAGCCGTAAAACTCAGTTGTAAGGATGTATCACTAGCTTAACAGCAGGCTGAAAAAGAGGGAGGAACTGCCGGTCATGGAGAAGCTCTTTTTAATTTTTAGCCTCACTTTGCACACTTTATGGAATACATTCCCTATACAGTCTGTCCACAGAAGTGACTGGGGAGGTTGTGCTAAACGAACCCCTGGCTCATTTCCCAGAGGAACCTGAGGTGCAGCATCTACTCAATACATAGCTGTGGTAGACTCTGTCAACTGACAGTGCTGCCTCCTCCATCCCTTCATTTAAACCCTCATGCAGGACCTGTCAGTGAACAGAAAACTTGGACCCCTGCAGCTGTGATGAATCTAAAGGGAAGCAACATGTTATTTTGGACAGAATTTTTTAAGGGTGTGTGGGAGGATTGATAAGGAAGAAATGGAGGTCACAATTTCCACACTGAAACAGCAATAGCGGGTAAAAACTATGCATTTGTTTGTTTATGGTTCACATCTATTAATTATGACTGCTCTGAACTGCATAGCTCTATGGACAGCCACTTAATATTTTCATATCATCTTTGCATTAGAGTTCACATCTGCTAGGGGCGATAAATATGAAACATCTGAAAAAAGACATCTCAAAATAAGGGGTTTGCTTTTCTAAATTACTTCTCCCTATACGCTTTTGTGCACTCAGGTATTCCTCGCCTAATCAAACTTTGCAGATCTCCAACTGAAAGAAATAACAGCGATTCTGTTTTAGTGGCATGTCTGGTAGGTACATTTTAATCTTTATTTCATGCTTATCCTGAAAAATGCAGAAAAAACAGTCCTTTAGATTTCAAAATGCACGAGTATTGCAGGAATGTTTTAAGTTCATGCCAGGGTCTCCTGCTTTTCCCTTAAGCATAACCCTGTACAGAGTCAATTATTTATCCTCTGATTGAAGATTTAAGCACATGAGGAAATATGGCTTAATCTTCACATTATTGAGCACTAAAAAATTTCACTGGAACACTTCAAGGTTTCAGTAATTCTTAAATTCCATTCTCTCTTGATGCTATGTTTGCTGAAATGAGCCTTGAATCATAGGGGTAGCAGCCCTTTACCTGAACACACAGATTTGTAGGCAAATATGAATGTAAAGTGGCCAAAGAGATAAACGATATTTCTTGCTTTCACCACGATCCATCAATTTCTATTTGAGTCTCTAAGACAATATAGTGTCCAGCCGAGGAGTGGCCAAGAAAAAGTTAACACCTTCTCTGCTCAGGAGAGGGATCCCAGCTGTGGCCCCGCACTGCCTGGACCGTGAGCCCCAGCCAACTGTTGAAGCTGAGTAATTTCACCCAGCATTCTGTGAGAGGAAAGTACGCTGAGGACAAGGGTGATCCGGGGTTAGGAGATAGATTTTGATGAGTGTAGACTGAAGAATACTGACAGTGCTTTTTAGTATTAATGTTATTTTCAAAATAAAACTTGGTTAATGCATCTTTGATTAACAGCTAGCTTTGTAGCAGCACATGAGAAATTTTGTTGATTTGAGCAGGACTCATTCGGGATAAAGACAGTAATAACATGAGCATAAGAAACAGTGTGATTATTCTTCACAGATGCTGAAAAGGCTTGTTAATGTTGTATGGCTAGAGCAGAGGCCACACAGTGATGACAGCAAACCAGACCATGATTTTTCTGTCTCACTGGAGTTGTTGCTGCACATTCCTTGAATTCACACGTGTTGCTTGAGATGTTGCCTGCCTGTGCATCTCAGCAATTCTGCTTCTCCTGATACTTTAGCAACTGCCTGATGACACTCTGATAAACATGTGCAAAAATATTGTCCTTTGAAACATAAGCTGCTTCAGGCTCTGACCAGTATTGTCACTAAAGTCTGACGGTTTGTACTGTTTCGTATTTTTAGCTTATTTACTTTTTGTATATTTTGAAGTAAGTGATTAAGTCTTGTGTTAGTGCTTTGTTGACAAACAGCACAGAGATAAGCTGATCACAACTAACAGGCCTTACTAATGGAAGACAGTTTTTGTTCTCGAGGAAAGCCAGCCTGCTTTCCAGTTGCATCTATTGTGTTGGGTTGCTAGAAGGTTTGTAATTGTTGTATATTTTTCTCTAATGTGAAAAACAAGTAACGTCTCAGAAGGGAAGAGTTTATGAAGATAACAGTAACATCAATGCAATTTGTCTCATGCAGCATTGTCATAATTGGAACAACTGGCAGTTTTGTTTGTTCCCAAATGGTTTGAAATGTACAGCTTCTTTCTACTACACTTGTACCTAAATATTTCTATTATGGGCATTGCACAAAACTGCAATACCAGATGTTTTCTGAATCAGATGGCTTATAGTTCTCATAAATAAGATAAAACATGAGAGGAGAGTTGAGATACAAAGAGGCAATATAAGATGTGCAGCAGATCAGAGATCAGGTTGACAGTCCATTCTCTGCCTCTCACCGCTGGGTTCTTTATCATCACACTGTCCCTGCTCCTCAGGTCTAAGAGTGATGTGCCCAACAAGAATTGTCGTTTAATAACTACATTTGAGAGGAGATTCATCTGGCAGGTGAAGACAGTAATAAGAAGTTAGCCAGGTAGAAGCGTCCATAGATCTGCACAGCTCAGTTTTGAGTCTTGGCTGTTATTTAGAGATAGTTATAACGGATTACTGCAATAAAGACTTTGCCAAACCTTAACAGTACAATTGCATTGTTTTGTTTTTCTAGGCAGCCTTACGGAGACTAGCAGTTATAAGTCCTGATGGACTTGAAGATTCGGATTTTCAGCAACTAGTAAAGCCCAGACTCGTGGATTCCTTTCTGCTGTGCACAAATATGGAAGAGAGCTTTGTATAAATGTGAGCTAAAAACCTTTGAAAAATAATCAAGACGATAGGTATACAATAAGATAATACATATACATTTTTATTTCGTTTCAATTTTATTGTTATTTATGACTTATTTATTTTAAAACCATGAGTATGTGTTTTGTAGGAGCAAAGAAACAGAATGAGGAAACTTGTTTCAGTGGTTTGCAAAGTTAATTTTTTTATTTTATTTTCCTGCCAAAATATGTCAACAGACCTTATCACTGCAACTTAACAAAACTTTGTCGTCTCGTTTAATAAGGTTGAATCAAGGTAACAAAGCCAAGAATTTGGTGCTCTGATGTTAAATGCTTCTAAAAATGTTTTATCACTGGTATTTTTTCTACAGTTAGAACATTCTGCAGGTTTGTGGGGTTTTTTAAGAAATGCTTTAGTCTCATGCATTTGCTGCGTTAGAAGAAAATTAATTCTTAAAGCTGCAAGTAAATACTTTGAAACAAAAGGGATGTTACAGTCTGAGTCCCGTTCTTAATGGTTGTTATTTTTTAACAGAATTATGAAAATACATAACTGTTATTAGCTGAGAAAATTTTTCAGGAAACTTTCAAATACTGGCTTGGAATGTTGCTAGATGTCATTCTTATGTTGTATGAAAATGTGTTTGATTAGAGGATACAAACTTGCAGACAACTCTTTTATTTACATTTACTGAAGTTTCCTAAAGAAACTGCAAGAAGTCTAGAAAAATCTTTATGAACTCAAACATGTCACCAATGTGAAGGTACCCACATAAGATTTAAAATCATTACACACTGCATACACCAAATAACCAGAAAATAATAATAAATTAGTTATAACTTTAGGTTCCATTTTTGTTGTTGTTGTTTTTCTAACTAGTCCTGTATTTCTACAACTGTGAAATGGGACTTTCAGGAGCTCTTGGAGTTGACAAAATGAGGTTCTACTAATGGATGACAACATAAAGCATAGAGATTTTTTTTTCATGAACATCATGAGAGTGTTTTTCCCCTGAGTTCTTACAAAGCAATCTGTATATTACGAAAATATACGTATTTTTTTCTTGATGGCTTTCAGCTATTTCTTTGGATCATTTTATGATCAGCAAGTTTAGGGTACTAGGACATCTGCCAAAAAAAAAGTACATTTCTTCTTTACTGTACTTGCTTTGTAGATATGTTAAGCAGCTTAATTCATTAATGTTTATTTAGTATTATGTGGTGTTTAGATGAAAGACACCAGGAAATTGCTAAGCTGTGTTTGTCTTCTGCATTTTCTGTGTCTGAGAAATCTGCCTTACCTCAAGCAATCATAAATGGTGGCTACTTTTCTCTCCCCTTGACTACATGGGTTAAGAAATCTCTGCCTTAACATTTCTTCCTTGTGATCATTTAACTGTGAGCTCTATCTTGACTGAAGTTTTAAAACATTAGAAACCATACAATGACCTCTGTCATAAGCAACTACTCAAAGATGAGCGTTGAATCAGATGTTTCACAGATGTAATTTCCTGGTAAGATCAGAGATGAATTCTGCTTTGTTTGCTTACTTTGAGAGAGCTCCTTAAACTTCTGAGCTTGTTAAGATGTATGGTACTATACAGGTCTAAAAATATTATACAAGTGACAGACTTTAACACTTTCCTCACTAAGGAGAAATACATATAGAACCGTGGATGCTTTAAATGGTAAGACCAAAATTCTTGGTATAAAGACTGAACTCATACATCTCATAAAAAATGAACTCAAAAGGTCACATTGCTATCATGTTAATAGTGTGACAATCCCTAATAGTTAATAGTGTGACAAACCCATCAAATTGTATTGTGAATGTGCTGTACCGAACCTCGTTCTGTCAGCTGCAACTAACAGATACTGGTTTGTAGATGGGGTGGGGTTTATCCCGTAATAGGTAAAGTTAAAATCTCATCTTAAAAAAATGTCCACACATGTAAAGTGACCTGAAGTAGCTATTAAGAAAATGCCATTATGACCCATAATGTTTTAAAACTGCTTCCAATAGGTCAGTCAAATATTGAGTGAGCAGGCCAGTAGCAATGAATGAGTCTAATTTGATCACAGATGTAATAATATGCATCCACATCTATTGATTTTAATTGTATTGATACTCTCAATCTGTAAATATGCAGCCATAATTCTAGGCCTATACTGTCCATTTACATGTATTCATATTATGTATATGGCTCTTTATATTACAGAAACAAAATACATTTAGGTAGATCTCATACTTTAGTAGAAAAACGTACATTGAAGATCCAGTTCAGGCCTGTTATTACCTAAATGTCATTGAAACCATTTTTGCTAGTTCTGAATTTTTCATCTGAAGTTGCACACTTTATTATATAAAGTTTATGAGAAAATAAAAATAGCTCTTCCTTTCCTCTTAATTAACTTGGAAATAAAAAGTCATTAAAAATACTGAAATATTAGTTTCTCATTACTTCTGGATGAATTCTGGATTAAAAATTTTTGCTTTGAAAGTGACTTTTCATTTTTTAAACGAACAAACAAAACCCTAAACAGTTTAAGTGAGAATAAATAATTTAGAATGAAACAAAGTATTTAATATCAAAATATTTTCACTTAAATGGGTATTTTGGTGGATCAATCTTTGGACTACGTGTATATATACATATACTGTAGTGAGGTAGAGAGTATGTATAACACATTTATGTATCAGTTCATATGTATGGACTCATTGACCTGCAGAGATTGAATGTAGGTTAGATATTAGCTTAATCATTCTGGAAACTGAATGTTATGCTTGTCAGAAATTTTGTAGTTTCATTTAATTTTTTCTGAACATTTTAGATACTGCATGAGATTAGAAATAGAAAAATGTTCAGTGAACTGCATGACTCTTTGTTACCATGTTTACATTCCAGTGACTTTGTCCAATGTGTTCAAATTTCAGCTTTAGTTTGGACTGTTTACAGATATACAGGGCCAAGATGTTTCATTCATAGAATATTTTTTTCTCATTTTATTGTGTGTTTGGTCCATGAATCATTTATGTGGAATGTTACTTGTCTGACCTATTCTGTTTAAAATAATATTCTTATCTACATGGCCTAAGATAACGTCTTGGCAAACTGGATGTTTTACCTGGCTTTTAGGGTTGCCTGTTGGTATCCAAAAGATGGGACTTGGTCTGTAGGGTGTGACATTGCCTTAGTACAAGACTGATTTTATAGTATCTCATATGGATTGTTCCAAATATGTATGTTGACAATCTCCTTTTAGATAACAACAATCAACAGTCAAAATAACATTGGCTTTTGTATTTTGAGAAATCTGCTTTGATTTTCAGTTTAAATTAATATTAAATTAAATGCATTTAAATTAACACTCTAGACACTGTAAATTATTCATTAGTGTTCTCATTTTTAAGGGGAAGAAGGGAAAATGGCATTGAGCATTGAAAGATATGTCTAGAGTGAATGTGTTCATTTGAGTTGGAATTGCTTGTCTGGTGGGGAGGCGGGTGAATAATTTCAGCCCTTGACACGCTAAAGAACCAGGAACAAGGAAAACATGTGGCCATCTATTTTAGATACTTACATGCTTTGCAGAAATCCTTATCTCTACTTTCTAGCTTGCTTTTGGGTCAGAGTTTTTCTAGTTGTGACAAATTTCTGCCTCTTGGGAGTGTTGTTTGTATAATTGCTAGTTGTCTGAAGAAAGTTAAATTCCAAAGTCTGGTCCTGTTAATTATTATGTTGATAGGGTTTTTGCAAGAAAATCTAAGTAACAAAAATAGCTTGTTGAACAGAGGTACTCTAGATGACCTATAACAAAATATAAATGTTTATTGTTCCCACAACAGGGGGAAGAATCAGAATATTCTCCAGAAAACTTCAGACAAAGCATAGGTATAATAGTCTACTTCCAGGTATTGGTACTTTTATAAGCACACTTGATAACTCAGAGTTTACGAATTGATCAGTCCACTGCCAAATAATCACTGAATCAAAGTAATAAAGGGAAACCACTAGACCTACAGAGAAAACACTGGGAAAACAAAGATTTTTCTCATTCCTTTTCAACAGCCAATCAATGACTTTTTGTTTTAATAATTCAACTGTGCCTTGAACTTAATGGAATCTATGGGAAACCAGTGGGAAACAAACAAAAAAGTGTAGTAGGTAATTTTGCTAATTTGCTTTAGAGAGAAAATAAAAGGGATAAAAAGGCTTAAATGTTGTGAAGAAGGAGGTGTGTCTAACCCGGTACCTTTTCCATCACTGTTGTGATCACCTGTGTCACAAGTGTCTAATTGAAAGGTACGCTGTTTGTACCCTTTTCTTCAAGCTTTCTGGATGTTGCCACTGTCTTTTAATGACCTTTTGTCTATGTCCTCCACAACCTTTAGAATGTGACCTAACGATGCACACGTCTTCAAAGTAACTTACTGATTTTGGTGTATATAAAAAATAATCTGCCTTTTCTTTTTTTTTTTTTTCAAATCCTGCACAATGTAAAAATCTTCTATTTGAGTAGTTCTGGAAGGATGTACCTAACAAGATATGTCTGTTATGTATGTTCCTCACGTAAGGCAAAGTTTATGAAAAATCAAGAGGATATATCTAAAAAGATTCAGAAACAGACATGTGCCTTTTCACTTGCCTTAAAAGAATAATTATGGAATGGGCCGAAATGATCTAGGGGAGCTGTCTTTCAAGCTGTGGTAAGTCAGTGTGCCTGCACTGCAGTAAAGCCAGTGCTAATGCTCCAGTTTCAAGATTCTTGCTAGAATTAGAACTGTAGAGGTCTAACACAAATAAAATAAAATAAATAAAATCTCACAATATGAAGCTAATGATAAGTGACTTATAAAATTTCATTATAAACATGAACATTTATGGGGTACACTTTGTACATTAAGCAACATACTTGTTTATACGTGCTTGCTTCCACTTCAAAAGATACAATGCCTTTTGTCATGGCTCTTTACTTTTGTACTGCTTAAGTATTAAAAAGGCCACATTTTTTTTCAGAGCAGAAATTATTGCAAATTAGAGATTTCAAAAGTTTGCCATGTTTTTAGGGATGGATAAACACAGAAGTGACTAAATACCATGAAGCACAGCCAATCATCTGCATGAGTGTCTCATCCTTAAAAGGACACGAACTTTATGGAATGAGACTAATTATTGGTTTAGAACGTCTGGAGTAGAAGAAATCTATCATGCTTTATTCTAGGGGAGAATTCTCATTTGTTTTAAAGTACAGTTCTGCAAGTATAGTCCAGATCAGTAATTTAGGTACTTTCTATAGACCACAGAAAGAAATGGACTATTCTTTCTCTTTGAGGATGACCGCCCAGGACAGTATACACAATACCATGGAACTGCCTTTTTTTTNTTTTTTTTTTTTTTTTTTTTCCAGTGGCTATGGAAAATAGTGCCAATGATTCGTGTGGAGGAGTTGTCTAAAGACCTCAATGTCTAACTACTGGTTCAGATCTTGTGAGATGAATTCCAGACTCAGTCTGGAGACTGAGGAAGGCACTTTTTCAGCCGGGATTTCATGTGCTGTTCATGTACCAAATACAATTCCCACCAAACCAGAAATTTTTGCAACATCAGACTCTCTGTTTGAAATTACTAGCTGAGAAACTATTTTCTGGTTTGGTATACACTAGATGATGAGTCCTGTTTGCCAGTGTTGTAAAACAAGGAATAGCTGTACTAACTCATCTAGCTCAGAATACTATACCAGTACCAGATTATATGTTCTTATTAGAGAAAAATCTCTTGTATTTAAAGAAAGGGAGAAAGAAAACAGGTCACAGGACACTAACTCAGAATGGTCTCCAAAGCGAGCTATCCTGGACAACATGTGGTATACCATTGAGCTCATAAATAGCATCGCACGTCAGGAAAGCTACTGCTCACCAGAAAACAAGAAAACATGATTCCAAGCCAGCATCCCTTCTTTCCCAAAAAGTAGTGAGCTGAGCTATAAGGAGAAAAAATTCCTCTTACATTTCTAACTTTGTTTTAGAACGGTGTTGTACTGTTATTATCTTGTCTTTACCTGTGAAGTTGTCATTTTTGGATTTACTTGTATTAAAGTTCTCATGATAATTACTGTTATATTAATAATTTTTTTTCCTTGAACTTGAAATGTTTAGCTCTAAATGTGGTATTAGATAAATATGAGATGAAAAAATGAAAAATGGGTGCTGAACAGAAACAAACCTGAAACTTGAAAATTTTGACGAGATTTCTCTTTAGAAATGCATTCCTTCATAAAAACATATTAAAACAAGGGTTTGATTAAACAGCTTAATGAAGTAGATAACAATTGTGTGAAAACATTTATTTTCAACACAGTGAAAAACTGTATTATGATTATACACAAATTTGATATTTCCAGCCCTTAAAGACTCAAGAGAACTTCAGAATTGGTGTCTTTTGGGAGTTTTTCACTTAGCTGTTTGAGACAATGAGGTGAGTCTCTTATAAATTAATATTGTAAGATAGGCATAGGTGCATCTTAAAACCAATGTCCATTAATTTTTCCCCACAATAGGGGAAAGAATAGAGGTGACAGCATTCCCATAGCTATAGATGACTTTGTCAGCATTTAAATTCTGAATTTTTGCACTTGGCCAGATGGCTACCAGGCTTGGACCACAGGATAAGACTTAAGAAAGACCCCTTAATTGCAAGGCAGAGTCTGGGACCTAGCAGCATCATGAGTAATACCCTGGTTAATGATGATTATTTCCAGGCCATCCTACTGGAAGTCATGCTGGCATGCTATAAGCATAAATGGAAGTTGCTTTCTATCAAGACTGTTGCTAAATCCTTCCATAGAAGTCTCTGCTGCAGTGCTTACTGTGGCTTAAGCACTGAGCTAGCAAACCTTAGCAACCCTTTCTTGAATCATGAATATGCTTTCCATCAATGCTGCAGGTGATAATATCTGTGTGGTGGTTCACAACTATGTTACTTTCTGTTTTTCTATGTACCTTTCCAGCTGATGTCAACTGATTAATGCTTGCCTTCAGAGTGAATCTGAGCTGAAGGATTCGTGTGGCCAAATATAAGGAAGCAACTGAAAGAACAAACACAACATCTGTGAACCCCAAGACAGTGATATGTTTTACCATGTATCTGCTGGTGCTGTCTCATTGCTCAGTTACATCTGCATCAAGGCAATCTCTTGGTCTGGTGCTTTGACTAAAAGGTAGTCTGTTTTCACATTTGACAGTTATCTACTTCCGACAAATATTTCTCCTCAAATAATAAAACCTTATTTATTTTTCCCTTTTGAAAGCATTTTTACTTAAAATAGTTACCAAAATGCTGAGCAGTGCAATCAGATAGAATTTCTGAATTCTGCTGCAAAGATTAGATGAATGTGCATGAATTGCTTCTATTCTCATTCTTTGTCACTGAATTCAGACATCTTTCCATTGATACACCTATTGTTCGCAACCTCATCCGAGTTCCCCTTTCATGTGGCAATGCATTTGCTGCTTCTCATATTCACCTGCAGTTCTGCCTTCTTCATTTATCCATTGATCACCTTCACAATCTGTTCACTTTTCTCATTATGCATATCAGTAAGAAAATGTCCCAGATCTGAGAAATTTTTTTGATGACACAGTTTTGATTTTTATCCATGGTAAAGGATATGTTTGAAGATTTAGTTGTTGCTAATAATGTACGAGATCTTTCTTTGTATGCTGAAATCCACCGTCAGTTTCAGGTCCAGCTTCCATGTAAGTCCCACTAAAGCCTTCAGAGGAAAGCTCAAGTGCCAGTACTGCAGTTGTAGCCTTGTAAAGTAGAATTTTATTATTTTCTCTGTAGCGTTTGTTACTCATCAAATGTCTTTCTAAACTGATTAGTTCTTTTTTACTTTATCACACTGCTACCTACAGTAGATAAATTCATCTGTTTTCAGTTGTACAAAGTCAAAAGCACACTGAGCCTTTTTTTCCCTTTGCTAGTTTAGAACTTTAGCTTGCGTTTTTTGTTCTTGCAGTTGTCAATGATTAATTGCGAATGATTTGTGAAGCATTAAATAGAGTGTATACTAATGATACGTTAACTATATATTACCCAATTAACCATGAAACTAAAACACATGTATTGGAATCAAGGTGAGCAGGAGAAAAATATTAATACACCATGATTTATTAATAGTGGAGAGGAGGATAGTTACTCCATCAGGCAGGCAAAATCCTCCCAGTGACAGAAGAATAAGTCTCTTTACTTTGATCTTGGGGAGGTGGAGAAGCAAGAGAATATGTGCATGACTGAAGTACTGGGTGTGGAATTGCCTAAATCAATAAACTTCCTAATTCTGTTTGGAGAATGGCACCTATTACTAAACTTTCCTTCCAAGCTAGTTTCACCCCCCAAAAAAATGGTGGGGAGGTGTTAAGTTTTAATTCCTATTTAAATATTGTAAGCTGGTGGGGCAATAATTGAAAAGGTTGCTGAAAATTAGATCATTAAAACGTAGTTTTAGTACAGAGGTATTATTGACATCAGGATCTTGGGCTAAGTATTTTGAATTAGTTCTTAAATACTTATGAGGTAGAACGTATTTCACTAAAGAAGTATGGTTATATTTTTTGTAAAAATTTTCTTTCTTAAATAGGTTGTATTTTTAATTTAAAATGTTTCTATTAAAATAAACACGAATGATACTGGCTATTAAAATAAATGCAAATGAACATGGCTGTTTTAAAAAGCTAACAAGGAAAACTGTTTCATTTAGAAAAGAGCCACAACACAAATAAGTTAAAAACTCTTTAACCATGACTTTGTTTTCTAGGGTCTTGCTGCATATGAATAAATACTTCAAGTTATTTTCTGATGGGTGTCAATAGAGAAACTATATATTTTATTCAGATTCTGAAGCTACTTTTCCTCATATAAAACTATTTCCAAGTCTTAGCTGTATTCAGTAGAATAAAAATATGGCTGTGGGTAAGTAAAAAGTTTAGAAGTATGAAGTAATTATTTTGATAAATTTCAGTTTAGCAGTTCTTCTAAGGCCTAGTGACTGCACTAGTGGAATAAACTTCTCATTTACAAACTGTGCTAAGGTCCTGAAACAACTATTCACTGTCCAGTAACTCCCAGCAGTTCTAGATCTTGTTTGCCTTTCCATAAGATTTTGCCGAACAGGCTTTCATATTTTGTTTTCTTTCAGGACATTTGTTAGAGGTTGTATGTCCCTTTTTACCCTGAGCACAGACACTCCAGCATCAAAGGACAAAAGAAAATCTAGTTTGCCCCAGGGGTTACTTTTTCAGTCACATGAAAGTGCACAAACATCACATGGTTTTACCTGCAGCAGTTTTGTACTCCTATCCTGCAAACTGAAGGTCTGTTTCATGTGGGAGGCCGAGAGCCAGGAAATGTGTGAAGTATAAGCAAGTGTAAAGGTCTTGCTGAAAGTGCTTCCTCCTGTTGAAGATTCAACAAAGTCGTCATCATTTGGAGAATGCACCATGGCCTCTAACGAGTTCAGGTGTCTGCTGCCTTCATTCAGTGTCCTGTGGACCTGTTTACTTTTTCAAAAAAACTCTTGGGCTGTAACTTCTCTCTTTTCACATCAGGACAGCTGAGAGCTGCAGCTCTGCGGATAATTCTGATTTTTTCTGCATACCTCTTTTTTTCCGCTTTATCTGTAACTCTTGCCTGCTGAAGATTGTTTGCTCATGACAGGCTTTTCTGAAATCTGCAAAACTGCAATCAAGTTCACCACATAACGCATGTATTTCTTGTGTGTACACACAGCCTTATTTTAGTAATACTGAAGCATTTTCTGGAATACCTAATAATTAGTGAATTTTGTCAGGGGCAGTTGCTCATATTATTCTCCTCTAGTCATGCACTTTCAGTAAGTCAATAAATTCTTCTTGACAGTTCAAGTAAAAAGTATTGTTTTCAATTTTAACCTATTTTTAAAGAATGAAAAAAAATTGAAAGCTTAACATGAAGGTTTGACTATTGAAAAATAGAAGGCAATCACAAGAATCTTGTAAAAGGAGTCAATCCTCATGTAGCAGCCCACGGCTTTACTGTAGGCTGCATTTTTCCTTTTTCTTGAGAAGGAGTACAACGTTGCTATTGTTCGGTTTCATGTTAGTTCTGGCTGCTATTCCACAAATCCCATTGACAATATAGTAACCTAGAGGCTGCTTTTCAGCTGGGTGGGAAAGGAATTGAAAAAATAATATTTTAAATATTCTTTAAAAGTGCTTGATAGTTTTGTAATTCATTCAAGTGACCCAATCACATGAATAAGGACATTTTAAAAGTCTTTGTGAGGCACTTGAGTCTTATCTCAGTTCCTAAAATACTTAAGAGCTAGTTTTCCTTACATGTGTAATGTCTCTAGTCTGACTGTTTTGATCTGTTTTAAATCTGAATAAGATTAAGTCATTTACAGACCTGCAAATGAACCTTTCTGAAGTCTTTAAAACACTGTTGAATTTATCAGAAATACATAATCATTATGCACTGCTATATGTTCAGATTCTCTTCCAAGTCATAAGGGATGAATGTAGCTAGAAAGCCAGTTTCTCTTGGAGCTACCTGGTCACATGAAAAAAAAAAATCACACAAAATATTTTCTTGCACTGGGAATTGTTGAGGATTAATTTTGTCTTCCAATATTCTTGAAAAAAAGTAATTTTTTGTACAAAAAGAATTTTTTTGTAACGGAATAAGCTTTTCTTAGCTTGGTTTTGCATATTATCATGTTATGTGGATTTGATTTTATTTTTAAAGAGCAGAGCAAGTAATTTTTGTTTGATTCCATGATGCAGTAAAATATAAAGTCATGAAAAGTTATTAATTTTATAGAGAACAATGAAAGGTGACACAGCAGCCAGATGCAAGGAGTGAAGGTCAGTATAAGCAAATGAACATCAATTGATACTGTGTCTCAATCAAAAATCCAGATTTTACCTGGTCTTGAGTTTAATCAGATATTTATTTAAAGATTAATGCTCCCATGGAGACTTAGTGTGTAATTGGGAATGGAAAGTACCAGCAATCTCTGTCTGGATGTAGCTGGCCAGAGGGAGTATGAGTCCTCCTCCCTTAATGTGGGAACTCTAGGCCTCGTGGGCTTTTTGTTCCCAATGGGTTTGCAGAAAAATATACCCATGAAAACCAGGCAAACTGAAGCATGAGGTCTCATTTTTCATGAGAGGAGTGAATAACAGCAAGTGAAAGTTGAAAAGAGTTGAACCCAAGTGTTTAGGAAGGAGACGCTATTTGGGCTTGTTTAAACTTGGGAAAAAACAAATGTTACAGGGATTGGATATGAACACTCTAACTGGAAAACCAATCAGGGTCACAATGAGGGCTACAGTTATAATCAAAGTATCATTGAAAACTTTGATATTTATGAAGTATCAAATGACATAGGAAGAATTAATACAACATAGATACTGGTTTGTATTAGCAGTGACATTACTTTGCAACTGACAGATAATCCGTATGTGGTTTGGTTTATAATGGTGGCATGAGTTCTATGATCTCATTAATTTATCGACAGAGATTAGAAAAATGGATATATTCTTTTTTCTGTCAAAACACATAGATGTAAACCGAAGCAAAATGAGTCTCTCTGCTTTCTCAAGTCACGATGTATTGCAAACTGAGTTTTCAAAAGCTTCTTTTAGTTGTACTTAAGGACTTGCTATGGGAGAAGTGGTGACATCTACTGGAATTTTAAAACACTTCATCCTGTGTTTCCAAGACTGCTAGCAAGACATATTTGGTTTAGGTCTAAAGTTGGATGAATAATGCAGAAACAATTTCTACTTATATTTGTGCAAATTTGGAAGCAAATCTTCAGCCATCTTGGGGTTGCTTTTGGTTTCATTTCCTGCACACACTCATAGACTTATTAAACTTTAATCTTATAACTGTTGGCAGAAAATAAACGTTAAGCTCACACAGGAATACTACGAAAAGTGAATTTCAAATGTGCTCTCTGTAAGCCTGTGTACCACAAATCTGATGCCATGAGTTATGTTCGTTAGGCTGGAGGATGGAAACAACAATAAGTGATTTATGGGATCAACTGCAATTGAACAGCAAGTTTGTGCTTGGAGTAGCAACCTCTTACTTTAAAAGAAATTTTTAAAAAATTCAATGAGAAAGGAATATGTGAAGCAAACTGCAACCCGCTCCTCACATTTCATGGAAAGAAGGAAGGAAACTCATCCATCATTAAATGCATTCATTAAAAATTATTCACTCAGATCCATTTAAACCTTGTTCTAACTTTAATCTCTTGATTTCTTGGGGCTAGGCTGTGATGTGTACTGCATGCCCAATAAGAGTGTGAAGGCCGTTCTCGCATCCTGATGTAGGTTATCTGGACCTTGGGATGGGGCCTGCAGGAGCAGCAGGGTTATACATCTGCTTCCTCTCTCCCCGTGAGGGAGCATGCGGAGGGAAACGGGGATGGGATTGCAGAAGATGAAGCAATCTCTCTTTATACAAAAAAACCCTCTGACTGGCTTGCTGGGATTGGCTGGGGGTCAGGGTTTCCCAAAAGTTTACTGCTATGAACCAGTGGTAAATAATTCCCTCTGGGACAAAGAAGTTGTAGGCAATAAATTGGCCTTTGAGATGTACCCTTGAGGTGTGTTTTCCAGTGTTCTCTGTGTGCTATTGAAGTTTACCTATCCCACCCCCTTCAGTCTACACCTAATATCCAGTCCTTAAAATCCGAAGAGTTTATGACTTTACAAAATGTATGGCCTGATTGTATGTGATTGTGTCATACAATTAAAAACCAGAGAAAGTGAGGAGTAGGAGTTTTCCCGCTCTCCTTAAACTAAAAGCCAAATTACTGAGGTCTGAAGTAGTTCAACAGGCTTTCAGCAACTCTCTATTTTACCTGGCACTTTGTGTTTTCAGCCTTTGCATACAATCTACTAAAGAAACTCTGTGATTTCTGGTGGGTAATATTAAATGGTTGTTCAGTGCCTGATTGAAAACTATCCAGTGGAGTCAAACTCATCTTCCTAGTAGGAAAGCTAATCACTTCATGATTTTTCTGCAATATTTAAAGTAAGAAGCACAAGAAATATCAGGCAAAAATGGAGAATGATGCTCCTTGAAGTCCCGCTACCATTTTTCATTCTTACTCAGAACTGTTTCATGTATTACATAAGTAGCTGGTTCACTTTATTATGCCTGTTTCATTAGTTTCGTTATTTGTGGGTCTTGGTGGGTGGTTGTTTATTTGTTTGTTTTTCCGTTATATAAATTTTGTTCAAAATAGTCTAATCTGTGAGAAATTTTCTGTAAGGCTTCCCACCAAGCTGTCCTAAGGATTTTCTACTTTTAAGGAGATTTATTTTTATGGTATGACAAAAGGAAACCATCTGCTCTCATTCATCAAAATGCAAGTGTACCACCAGGCTTACCTCTAATTCTGAAAGCTGCAGATGTGTGGAGATTTTATGTTGATTTTTGCACCTGTGAGCATATGACCTGTTGTAATTCCTGTTTCTGCAGCCTTCAGTTGAGTCCTCTGAATCAAAGCAGATCCTCAGTCACAACAGCTTTTTTAGTAACAGGAGTTGTTTAGTGAGCTCCAGTTATGAGTCTGCCTGGCTAAAGAGATTGTGAGTGTGATAGTCTAACTTACCTACTACAAAATTGGATCTGTTTGGCTGTCTGTTAGCATTATAGTGAGAAACTCTGACATGACAGTTTTCTGACTCTATTAATACATTTAAATCCTCTGAACAAATTTTGTTAGTTTGTGTTGACTTCCCTGCATTGTGTCTCTGATTTGCTAGACCAACAAGTTTCTATGAATCCAGCAATCTTATTTAGCTGGCCTGCTGCTCACAAGTTTCTCTAGATTTGTCATTACATATATAACACATTCTTAATTTAACAGAGATTCCCTTAGTCTGTATGTATATCCACATCCATTTCTAACTATTCTCATGGCTAAAACATATTCTTACTATAGACTTTTAAATATCAGAGATCTGTACACAAAGTTTTTGTATATTTTCAGTTAGTACTTTCCATAATTATGCTTTGCTGAATCAGGCCAGGGTGCTCAGTCTCTTTGGGAAATGTACCTGTATGTAAGAAATGCAAGAAGTTGCCTGTACAAGGGAGCTGCCATGCCATCTGGCACAAGTTAATAGTATTTTAGTGCTACACCGGCTTATAGAAGCTGAAGATCTGGCTGAAGACACAGCTACAATATGCTATGTTAAGCTAGTAAGACAATGAATGATTGAGAGTGCAAGTACTAAAATCTTCCCCAGACAATAGTACATGATATCCAAATAATAGTTATGGTAAATCTGTCTGAAATGTATTCCATACAATTTGTGGCAAGATTTGCTTTCAATCAGAGATTACAGAGAACATTTACATTAGCAATGAGAATTACCCTGAATAACAAGCTCATTATTTACTATATTTGCATTTTGTTGAGTTTATTAGTAGCACTGAATGGTTAGATTTTGTGGATCCTTTTCTGTCCTTTCTGCCTGAAAGCCCAGCTATGGTACATTTCTGAAAGCAACAATTGTGATTTTATAATGAACCACAAGAGGGGGGAGAATGAACATAAATGAAAGAACTTGATTTTAATGAACAACTGTTACACTTAGGACAATGCTGTATCAATGCGGAATTTAAAAACCTTGGCCAGGTGTTGTCTGTGGAATGAAGAGTTTGAACTAATGGTGAGATGCTGTTCCTAAGATTCCTTTTTTCAGGTCTGCTGGTTTATTATTGAACTTCACTTAAAGCTGTGGACAAACCATACTTTCAAAGTTGCAAAATACCATGCCCGGTGCTCATCCCTTTCCTTATTGTGCTGATCAAACAGAAAAAAATGGCTAATGAAATGATAAAAATAGAGATCTCTGTGACCTGAATAATCAGTTGTAAAGCCTCCTACCCTGCCTTTTAATTTTTTCCCCCAAATATACAAGGGAGTTCTCTAATTCAAATAATCAAGGAGTTTCTCTCTGGTGCATAGACAAGTTTTTGGTGTCGATACAAACATTAAATCATCTCACTGTTGTGATCGAGGACTGACACAGAACTGGTGAAATTGCAAGAGTGTTTTCGAATTACTTTTTAAAGAAGGCTCGTAGTCCCCTGCTCCTCATTATAGTGATGACAAAGCTGGGGTCTCCTAGAGATGGTACTCGGCGACTTCTGAGAGCACATGTCCCTCCAGCTGGATCGGCTCTTGGGAGAGCAAGCGCAGGCAGCTTGGACAAGCAATCAGCTTCCTAAGCCCAGGCCTCTGTGGGCTTGGTGGCAGTTCCTATAGCCAGCAAGGATAGAAAACAGATTTCAAGAAGCCACCCACTCCACCTTCCACCTTCTCTTGTTTCAAAGCGGACAGGCAGCTTTCCCATTTTTTAGTCCTCTGTGTCTCATTCTGTGTCCCTCCTGGTCTAGGTTGTCAGTCTGCGGGGAGATGGATAGGAAAGAACACAAATCTTACTTCCTCCCAGAGTCAAAAAGAAGGAAAGCAACAATTGTGACAGTAATACGAGGATGGTATTGCAGCAGGTGGTTGCAACATGGCAAAAAATAGTAGCGTAGGCAGCAAAACTTTTCAGTTATTCTCTGCAAGTAATTGCGAGTAGCCCAGTAGACTGTAACTCCGATAGAACACCGTGTAATGTTATTAGGCAAAATCATAATATCCTTAATTTCATGTTCAAAAGCTGAATGGTGCTGAAGAAAGCTTGAAGAAGGAAATTAAGATAGTTACACTAGAAGAAGACAGAATGTTGATTACCAGCAGCGAGATATCCAGATTTGACTAATGGCACAGTTATTGTATGCATAAGCCCTAATGGTGTTTAAGTGGTTGCTAGAATGAATGCAATTAATGTAATTTATTTGTCAGCATCCAAACACCATAATACTCAGAATCGGATGGGAGGTCCCTTGCCTAGCATATAGCCCTATGAATATTTTTCAGTGTCTTTTCTCGTAAGCACACAAAACCAATGACTCTGATTTTTTTTTTTTTTTTTTTTTAATTCTCAACACATTTGAATTACAGATTAAGCTTTTGAGACTTCTCATTTTATGTCTGTGCTTTTGATCTCACATTTTTATAACCTTCTGACCATTTCAGTATTTTTACTTTGTGTTTTGTTTGTTTGCTTGTGTTTGTTTTGATCGGTAGGGTTTGTTTTATTTGGTTTTGGTTTTTTTTCCCCCCAGATCTAATTACCTCACAAATATCAGATATGTGGACAAAATCACCTTAGTGCTCTTGCTTGATATTTTCCTGTTTACACAGGGAGTCGGGGGCATCAATCCCATTGAGAGCTATTTATTTACATGATACAGTTCCTCCAAATGTGTACAGTAGCTCTACTGCTGCTCTCTAACCTCTGCTTGTGCTAGTGTGCAAATGCTCCTAGCTTTGGCGTTGTTCCTAGTAAAATCATAGCAAAAGCAGATTCGTTATTATTGATAAATGAAAATTAATGCATATGTTAGGGTTAATAGCAAAACTATCAATATGCATTTTCTTTTCAAGTAAGTTATTAAAAATATTAAGATCCTCTTTAAGTTACTGCTCCTCTCTGCACTGAGGACTGACATTGTAGGACTGTGATAAGCCATGGTTGCCTTCAGTCTGGATCCAGACCAATTACCTTATTGTGAAGCCACCAACAGGAAAGCCATGACTGGGCTGTATATCAAAGTTCAACACAAATAGGATCTGTAAAAACCATCAGATTAATTATTGTTCATTAATGGTTTCTTGTTCAAGATGTAGAACCCTTCCAAATCAAGGCACAAAAAACTTGGAACTGCTGTCTACAGAAGCAGATGTGTATTTTGATGAGGGTTTATGGATTTCTCAAATTATTATCTACATGCTAAATAATATTTTTTTTTTTTACACCCCTCTATACCAGGGGTGTCAAACTCATTTTCACTGGGGGCCACATCAGCCTCACGGTTGCCTTCAAAGGGCCAAATGTAATTTTAGGACTGTATAAATGTAACTACTCCTACACCCCGGTTCCATTGTAAATAGTGGAGCTATACAAATTTATATGACTGCTTCATCTTTATTCCCCCTGACTTACATTACCAGCTTGAAGGCAGTGTCATATTTAGGATAGCTTAAAATAGTACAGAAATATTTCTCTTAAGATATATGACTACAAATGGAAGGCTTCCCTTTTTTTCTTTGTTGGAGTTTGGCTAGCAAAATGTACCCAGTAAGGAGCATAGTTAATAGGGAAGCTCCTTGTAGTGGAACAAATAAACAGCTAAAAGTAGCAGTCTTCTAAATCAATGAAAGACTAAAATTTAGCTCTGATTCAGATAGTAGTAAGTGAGAAGCTTTATTTAACGTAGTGGTTGAATTCTACTGTGCATTGTTTCCCACGCATACAATCTATATAATGATAAACCTGAGCTACTTGAGTTCTTTACCTTCAACAATTACCACTAGAAAACCACGAATGGACATTTCATTTTTCCCTTGCAAGAGCTTTAAAACATAAGGTAAACCCTGCTGCCAAATCACTTTTATGGGAACCTCACAATCCTGTTCACTAGTTTTACTCCAGTTAATTAAGAGCAACACTCCTGCCCTTCGCTGTGGTTTCCAAGGTATTCACAAGGGCACATGCCCCATCCGAAGTCCTAAGTGAGACTGAATTGTGTGTCCTTGGTGGGTTCATACCCCAGGGCTCCTACACCTGGGGATTTGAGCTACAGTGCCCATAAAGTCCTCTTCTCCAAAGGATGGAAGCCATACAATGCTGAAATGAGCAGGCCACATAAAATCTAATACAGCAATGAAAATGAGCTTTCTCAGTCCTGATTCTCTTGTTTGTTTCAAGTAGGACTGATCATTTTGATGTTTCTGTAAAGAGGTGAAATGAATGTCTAAATATATATTTTTTTTAACACATTCCTGTCTGTAAAAGGTCTTTAAGCATTCTGCATTCTCCTTGCTTTGCAATTAAGTTTTCTGGTCTTTCTAATACGGTCCTCTGGGTCCTGGAAAGTAACAAAAACAAGAATGCATTTAATACCTGGCCTGGTGTCTTGGCAGCAGAGCTTAGCACTCCAGTGTGGGGAGCAGCAGGTTCAAGACCAACCCCAGGAGTCTTACTACTTGGACTGGTAGAGGGCTAGCGTAATGCACAGACAGTGAGCTCATTCTGCAGGTGGAGTGTTCAGCTGCATTGATCTTGTGGCAAACCCAGCCTGCTAAGGTTTTGGAGAAACATTGGCTCTGATCTAAAAGGAAATTGTGCTGCCTTTCCCTGTCTTTCTACTAGTTTAGCTTGCAAGCTCTAATAACATTAAAACATACTTTAAGAAAGAAGGCTGATGCAGCTACAGAAACACAAAGTAATTTCCTAGAAATAGTAAATACAATAAGGAAAACTCTCTAATCTCTCATTAGGTAATTGTATTTTCATGGGGTCAGCCAGCCTCCCTGGCCAGGTTGAGGTCAATTCTAAAATATGTGAATTATATACATTAGGCATCTGTTAATGAAACATAAATTTCATCAGCAACCTGGGTGCCAAAATCAACTCATTTGGGTACATGGTTTGCAACTACAGTGGTGTCTTATGGATTTGTTCCATAGCTGAAACAGCAAGTTTGTGTAGATGACATGAATGGCACATAATAAGGAAGAAAAGAACACCAGAGGCATCTTAGAGGACCAGAAACCCTCTGAATTTTTGCTAGATGAAATGCAAAATTCAGTGGGTTTTAAGATGACAGTAAAAAAAGGGTAAGAAGAGATCATCTTACCAGAGCCAAGAACACGCTAATAATTATTTCCTTCAATGAAGATGAAATAAAAGTAGATAAATATGAAATGGAGCTTCAGTTTAAAAAATCACCAGTATTTTACTCAGGTCCATCACAAGTACCTTGGTAGAGAAGCAGCAAGATGCCACCCCATCAGCAATCAAGCAATAAGCCTTCACGCTTCTTACTTCTCCTGTCAGCCTATGGTGTTAAATGAAGAATTTGTTCCCAACAATGGCCAATCTAGACATGAAAACAGGTTCAGTAACCCTGATGCTAAACCTTATGATGATGATATGACAACAGTCTTCCTTTGCAGGCACATAAGCAAAAAACACTTGACTGCTTTGGAGGTGAAGTGAGGCTGTGTTCCCTCTCAATATGAGGGCTGGAATATTGCTTTATTTTGTTTAACCACCACAGGGTCTAAGGACAGCAATGATCTTGGCCATTTTTTATTGCCCATTAAAGTGTTTCGGAGTAGTAGCCAATGTGAAAAAGAATATGAAACGAAATAAATTCTTCAGAGTTCAGAAACAGCCCCTTTTCATTCATTAAGTTTCCATAGCTGAGCACAGGATTGGTGTGTGCTTTGGCAGTGAAAAATAACATTTCAGAAAGAGCAAACTTTACCAGTAGCACATGTTGGAGCAACACTATAGGCTCTAAGTTGTGTTAAGCCAACTGTAAGTTTGACAGCAGAAATATATCAGTCTCTTTAAACAAATAACCTGAGGAATATATGTAGATCCATGTGAGCTGTTCTCTTAGTTTTAATTCAGTAATTTTCACATGAAGTAAAGGTGAGATTTTAGTAGGCAAGAGCATGAACAAATTATTGGGAAAAAGAGCACACCATGCCAAGAATTGTCCCGCAAGACACAGAATCCCAAAGGGAACTGATGACCAGCAAGTGTGTGAGGGGAAAAGATGATCTCTTAAATCTTCATTCCTCTTCCTTTTCCAGGTGCGGAGAGGATGGGTAAGTAAAGGCAAGTTAGTCCTTCTTACTCCTGTGTATCCAAACTTCAGGGAACAAGGAACTGAATAAACAGAAATATGGAGAAGGGGGGGCATACATCTCTGTGCTTGTATGTGAATAGGAGAAGATAGATACAGACTGCTATCAAATCCAAGCCACAGCCTGACACTAGATACCTGTATATGTATTTTAAACCTCAATTTTATGCTGCTTAATAAATAAACATTAAAGGTTAGATGAATCAGAGTGCAGCATACGTTACCTGTTAGCAAGAGTAAATTTTGTGTTCCGTCTTCCTCACGAAAAATAATTTTCTTCTTGCAAATTAAGGAAAGTCTTTCTGTTTTCCTAAATTATTAATAGAAAAATCTGTCTTCAAGGGACAGATCTCAATGATCCTGTCAATTTAAATAATGAGATATATCTTGAGGTTGATTTTTAAAGTATTATTTAGGCATCTAGTTACAGAACTCCATGTAGATTTTGTTCCTCACTTGAAAATGACATAATTTTCTTGCTCTCAGAAAATATTTATTAACATAATAAAGAGCTTGATAAGCTCATTTCTTGGTGAAATCCACCTTTCTCATGGACAGAGACCACTAAACATCCATTCTCTTTAGAGCTTCTCCAATTGTGTCACCTGCTGCCATTCATCATGCTGTTCTGTTCACGTAGTTTGGTAGCTCAAATGATTAGAAGATACTATGATGAATGGTGCCAAGCAGTAAGCAAAATATGCCCATGGATACTGAAGAGAACTTGGAATATTTTGTTGGCTTATAAATGTATACGGTATAGTGGTAAGTATCCAGCAGCTACATACTCTGTTGTGCCTTTGTACATTATGAGCTATTGCTAATTCTGTAACCACTGAGTTTTTGTGCTCAGTTCAAGACCAATTATTCTGAGCTTAGCCTGAGTATCTCCCTTGCACAGCTAAGGAGGAGGCTGACTGCAGGACAAAATACTAAGAGACAGTAGCCAGTAACAGAGAACAAAGTTTTGGTAAAGAATAACCAGTGGATGAATAGGTTACACGGTTTGAATATAAACCAGGACATTTTTGAGACAGAATGACATGTATCAGAAAGGAAAAATGAAGGCATGACCCTCAAGAGTAGTTAGCATTCATATAAACTGATAGGTCTTCATTAGTGAAAATGCAAAACACATAGACTTTTCTATGTGCATCCATACCTGGCTGTAAAACAAAGTGAGACCCACAGAATCCCATCTATCTACTTCAGTGGGCTTTGGGACAGGCCAGGGATTGTCACATTGGAGTGACGGTACAAAGTACCTTTAGAGAGGCTGATAGTTTCCATTCTGCTGCAGGTAACTGTGTTACCGTCTAATGTTTAAGACATGTTTTATGTGTACTAGTTGAAAAGAAGCAGATCCTGATTGCCTCTGCAAAAGAAAGCAGTGAGTGAGACACCTCAGGTTTTTAATACTGTCAGCTTCCAGGTCAAACAGGACTGATTCTCTTTTTGAAAATCTCTGTTCTGTTGAAATTAGTACAAACACTATCACGAATTTCCTGGGGGCGGGGGGGAAATCAATGACATATTTCCCCCTTTATCCGTCTAGCTCTGGGAAATGTAACGCTGATGAATACGCTGGCCTTTGTAAGAGATGTAAAACAGAATCTGTGATCATTTGCGGTCGTTAAGGATCACTTTTTTTTCCCCTTTTTTCATGAATAGAGGTGTTAGTGAAGGTGTTCTGGCCTAATTCCAGCTCTGGTAATTGGATTTTTTTTACTTTTTTTTTTTTTTTTTTTTTTTTTTTTTTTTTTTTTTTTTTTTTTTTTTTTTTTTTTTTTT
>VWYH01005371.1:61041-238644 GCA_013399365.1 Pampusana beccarii | reverse complement strand
TACACACATTCCTTCAGCAGTTTCGTTTGGCCGTGTTGGGCTCCATTCAGCATTGCCCCACTGGCCCCCCTTGTATCAGCTAGACTGATGCAGACAGACACTAAGACAACTGCAATTTCTCCTTTCCCTCCCATACAGTCCTTCATCCCAAGAATATAATGCTTGGCACAGCTTCACCAGATGTGTCTTCAGTGGTATATTTGTACCACCTCTCCAGGAGTGGATGGTAGCAGGTCATTTCTAGATGGTAGTAATTCTGTATGGACTTAAAACATGAATTAATCAGCTGTTAGAGAGAGACTGGACTTTGGAGGCTGAGTTGTTGTTCTAACACAATGATTTTTAGCCCTGTAGTGGCACACAGGAACGCTGTCAAGTCAGCTTGTGGCAGGAGGTGTAATCTGCTACATGCTGTGCAGTTGGATTTGCGGTGATGGATGGTATTGGCAAGAGATAAGGATAATTCTGTCTCTCTGTGTAACCTGGTAAAATGTTTCCAAATTTGTCAAGGAGGGAATAAGTACACTAAAGACAGAAACACAGTATTAGATAGGAGAAAGGAAGAAACACACGAGGCTTGGGCAAGAAACTGAATCAAAATAATACGCCATTTGCTCTGACAGATATGAGTATATAATGGAAAACAAGGTTGCTGTCTTTCTTCTACTGTGGCTAACTGAAGTCACAAAGGATGATGAAAGGTCAGATCCAGAACAAACCTCTAATTTTTCATTTAGACTTTGAATAGTTTCCAATGTGCTATATGCTACCAGTTTTAGTCCTTCTACACAGTGTTATAGATGGGCTCTTCAGCCGGGCATGAGACACCCTAGGACTGTTAAACAGTCTGGGGGTGGCTGAGGTTTGATGAGCTACTACAAATCTGTCTTTTTTGCCTCTCCACAGACATCAGCAGAGCTAATATGGGGCCAAGCAACCAAGCTCAAAGATTTCCTTTCAGACATTCCTTGTCCCGTGTAACTCCATGCACGCCACAGTTTTAGATCCACAGGTAAACCCTTACTTCTGCACCAGAAAAAAGTCTTTTCACTCATGGAAGAGTGATTAGGGATCACCGTGTATTTGACTAGACTGGAAATTTCCCTGGTCCTTCTTGGAGGTTATTTTTAAATAAGAGTGACAGAAGCTCCAAAATTAGAGCACGGTTAAAAGGCTGGAATGAAAACTTTACGTCAGGTGTACTCTCACATCTCAGGTGACAGTGCCTCTGTCCCCAGGCTGTGACCATCAGCAGAACAGGACATCACAGACGTGCAGGACAGGACAGGTATCCAGGACAGAGAAAAGCACTGTGCTTAGGAAAACATGTATGTACAGTGCTAACGCTTACTGCTCTTTTCAGGAATACATGTGCTTGCTTGCAGAAAACTTCAGTGTAGGCTATCAAGGGTTAAAAAAGCATTTCAAAATCAGCTTCTATTGGACTATTTTGTTTGGCCAATATCTGACATGGGTTGTACTGAGCACATTTTGCCACCTGGCCAATTTTTTTTCTTGCCAAGCTATTCACTCAGGCTTGTGGTGTGAAAAATAGATGTTTAATAGTCAATGAAGTACTATAGTGGGTAATAGTTTATAAATTTCCATGACTTATTATGCTCAGCCTAAGTGACTGTTTATTAAGTGTATTTAAAGCCCCCCATCTCATTAACTTACAGTACTGGTGATTCCCTCCTCCCACCACTGCTGTTTTTAATGGAAAATATTCACCCATGTCTTTTGCCTAGGGCACATGAAACAACTCAGTGGAAAAGAGCCTGCCTGGGTAAGAACAGGACATCATCCTTGGCTAGGCACAATGTGTTTATCATTTTCGGAAGTAAAACGAATCTGAAATATGAGATATATATGTTGTGGACCAAAAAAACTATAAATGTCCTTTGTATAAAACACAGCTGCTAATATCCTACCATTTTCTGCTTTGGGTTTACAGCGAATGACATGGTCAGTTTTATCAGTAAAGCGTGTCTCACGTAAAAAAATATTAAACCAGCAACTTAATTATGAAATACTGGCTTTATTTTCTTAATGAAATTCCATAGTACTTCAGGGAAATATTGCATACAAAGGTTAAATAAATTCTCTGTTAACAAAAACCAGGCCCAGTCTTAACTTGCGGGATCTGCTGTTAGCTGTGCAATGGGAAGGTGAGTTTCTATAGCTGAGAAAGGCTGCTAATTATAAAAGAACACATTATGTTCCCTTATATTCACCTCTAGAATGAAAAAGGTAATTGGTTGCTCTTGATAAGTTCTGTGAAATCTGTCAGAAGAATCCCACTGAATCAATAAGTGTCTTTTTGTCATATATAACATTTTAGTAGTGCTATGTACATAAAACTCCAGATTAATCCTTAAGGTGATTCCATTGAAGCTACTAGGAACATAACACAGTCAAGTTTAGTCCTCTATTACTTGGCTTACTGCTTCACGTTCTTTACATCAGTTTCCTGAGATTGTCTTGGAAGCTGAAGATAAACGTAAGATAATGACTATATGAAAACAGAAAAATTGGTAAGTATTATGACAATGTGAAGAAATGGCTCTAATAAAGGTAAAGGAAGTTGTGCATAAAATATTCTCTGGTAAAGAGCATCTGAGAATACATTTTTTCCAAACTGGAATGTTAAGCTGACACAGATGTTACAGAGCAGCCTCTTCTGTATAATCCTGGATGCCACCTATGGAAAGAATCACAACCACCTCAACCTGCAACTGTGCGGAGCAGAGCAAGAGCAGGGCCACCTGTGCTGCAGAGAGGGAAAGCCTTTCTTCGGCCTGCTCCCAGGTACTTCTTCACAGCAGATATAAAAATACGTACCCCCAGCATCGAAAGAGTTAATGTGACACTGCAAAATGAGCTTTGCTATTTGCTGTTTTGTTTGGCCAATAGCTGACACAAGCACATTTTGCCACCTGGCTAATTTTGTTCTGCCAAGTTATTCATTCAGGCCAGTGGTGTGAAAAAGGAGACATTTAATAGTCAACAGAGCACTATATAGGGTAATAGTTTATGATTTTCCATGACTACTTAGATGCTGTTCAAATTATTCTTGATTGAGCAAATTATTCTTTTTTAAAATCATCCCATTCATTTATTTACTAATGATTCTATCCCTTCCCTCCCGTACACCCTTTTTTTAAAATGGGAACAATCATCAGCCATTTTCATGTTTGAGGGGATTTAGCTGAACGAAAACTAAAAACTAAGAGCACATTATAGCTTAGATAACAACTTTGAAAGACCTTTTGCCAAGGCATTAGAGACAGAGCAAAATTCCTTTCTGAGCTTTCCAGGGAGCCCTGCACAGAGGTGAGGTGGGCTGTGTAAAGAACACTGACATCTTCGTTTAACAGATGCAAATTTTAACCCTTCCCCCCCACAAATCCCCCAAATATTTTATTTTTTCACCAGGTAGTTTGTTGGTTGGTTGGTTTGTAAGCTGAACCACATCCTGACGGGGATGTGTCAGGTTATGTGACGGAGACCTTCAATGACAGGGCCGAAGGGGAGGCAGCGCGGCTACGCACAGGCGGGAAAAGCCCTGGGGCAGGGTGCCGAGGGGAGCAGGCCCTTGCCCCTGTGTGCCAAAATCCTGTGCTACAGACAGTTGCCGTCTCACTCCTCTCTAGCACTCTCTCCCTGTCTCCGTTTTTATTTTTGTTTTAGTTACCTAGTTCAAAACCCCTTCACCCTTCACTGACAGGGAGTTCTTGCCAGGGCCACTCAAGATTAGCGCTGGAACAGCAGACTCTTCCTCAGGATAGCCTGCCTGATGACAGATGAATTATTTATCCTGCAAGGTTCTGGTACAGGCACTGATGTGCATGCCAGAGACAGCGTTCTGTGGCAGCTCTCTTTGGTACTGTTTGTTTTTCCATATACTTCCTAATGTGATAGAAGCACACAGGAAAGGCAATCTGTTGCCTTTCATAGCAAACACACTAGCACTGTATGTAAATTAGATTTCCACACTTTTGCTTATCTGGGTTAAACCAAAGGGAGGAGGGCAGATCAAGCCATCTTACTTCATGGATGCTAGTTGATTAAGCTATGGTGCAAGAAGTTGTCAAAGCAAAATTATGCTCACTTTTGTGAGTTTATCTGATGTCATATAGTTTAGAAAAACCCTGGTGTTAATATTCATTGTATGGCTTAATTGGTTTGATACAGAATAGCAACATGAGTATAGCGAGATGCTTGTTATGTAGGTCTTCGTGTTGTTTCAAAGTCTTTATTATTATGACAGCAAAGTCTTGTTCATTAAAGTTTCACAATCCATTTTCATTAGGATGAAACTGATTCTGTAAATGAACGGTTGCTCTGAAAAATCAAACCCTTGCAGCTATCACAGGGGAGGTACAAAGTCTGTATTAATTATCAGGAATATGGTGTCGATCGAAGATGTTAATTGCCCTGATGGTTAGTTATTTGGGGAATTGCCATGCATTTCATGCAGGGATAATAAAAATGAATTTTTAAACAAAGAGATCTTAAAATAATATATAATCTGTAGAGAATACCAACATCAAAGCCTTATCTCAAAGCTTTGAATTTTATCTTTGTGGTCCAAAATGTTAAAGATGAACTGAGCAATATTTCAGCTGGTTCAAGTTTGTGAGAGGAAAACAAAACAAGAGTTAATTAACTGTTATTACAAACCTTTTCAACTTTAATTTGACTTTCAAATATTAGCATTTATCTATGAACTATGCTTCTGGGTTTGACAAATTAGCTTTCACGGAACAAGTTTAATTAGGCTTCATTGTGCTTTTATGTCACTTTGCACAGTTCCAGACAATGAATGGATTAACTTGCTAAAAGTCATATGTTTAAAAGAATTTGTTGAATGCTAAAAAGGTTGACAAAGTTGCAAGGCTTTACCAGCCTAATGCAGAAAAGATGCATCCTGTTTAGCATGATAACACGCATTCTCTGCAGAGAACAGCTGGTGCTGACATAGACAACCCTGCCTGGCTGCTCTAAATACCCACAGGCTATGTCACCCCCATACCACTCTGAGAAAGTGCGGGGCGTGTGTTTACTACCGAAGCCTAATACCTGTGAAAGAGGAAGGGGAGCGAGCTACAGGTGCACACCACATTACTTGCCATGCTGCTTCTCTAGCTGGAATAAAATTATCTCAGAGTGAACTTGTGTTTCTGTTTTATTTTTAGATTATTTTTTTTTTTTACCAATGGCATTAGAGATGCTCCATATTTATGCCTGAGAGATCAAAAAAAGGAAGACTGAAGCAATATAGCAAGCTGATTTGACTCAACATAGTCCCAGGTGAGAGTGGTGAATGTTGTAGTAAAGTATAAATAGCTCCTGAAGTTCGAGAAACGTGTTGCTGCTCTTTCTCACAGAGGGGTATGTCGCTTTAGGACTCACTACATACAGATCTGGCAATATAGCAGGAGCTATCTGTGTACAGGAGAGCTTGTTTTGTGGCTGGCTATCAGACCATTTCTGGTTCTCTCCAACTTCTGTTCCTTCTCTATAGCCACACATATGCCTCTCTGCTCTGTCAGGGATATTGTAGTGTTAAAACTTTTCTGTCTAGACAAGCTAGCTGGTGCTCAGCAGAGTCTGGAGACCTTGAAGAGACCTAAGCAGTGGCTTAATAGAAATCATGCTTGATAACAGAAAGTCATTGCAACTTGTGCCATGGAGAGAAAGAGGAACAGAATTTTTCTAGGGAGTAGAGCAATGTATCTGACCAAGGAATGTATTGGTGATGGCTACATGTAGGGAGGCAGAAGGAAATGCTTTTAGAAACTGAAAATACTGAAGCAGCAGCAGGTTTAGGCATGCTTACCCATTCCAAATCCCATAGCTATTTCCTGGTGGCCAGTATTATGTAGGTTAACATCAGGACTGTGCTAGCTCATGGTTGGCCAATTGCCAGCGGAGCTGTTCCAGGAGCTGATATGGCACCAGGTTTATCCAGTCAGGCCACTTATACTCGAAATACATCCTGTATTCCTTGGACAAGAGAAGTCCATGCCATGTATGTTGATTTAGTGGCTCAATGCCAGTTAAGGATTTTCTCTGTGCAGGAGCATTGCCTGGTTTCCTGGCCAAATCCTGAGGATGTGTGTTGTGTTAACTTTTGGATAAGAGTACTGTGTTCAACTGTGGGCTAGCTGAGGAAGCACAGTGTGTTTGATAGACAAAAAGAAAGGTCGTGTGTTAGAAAGCGGCAAAAAAGGAGGTTAAGAGGTTAAGGAAGACAAAGTAGGGAAGGAGTGTGATGGACAGAGCTGAAGGCAACAGGGAAGCTGCTATTAAACAGCACTGAGAAATAAAACTTTCGAAGTCACAGAGGGGAGAAAAGAAGTGACCTGAAAAATACATTGCAGAGCGGTAATAGCAAGCTCAAACGAACTTAAGAAACAAACAACGAGCATCAGGCTGCCAACTAAACCCCCAAGGCAGCCAACATCAAATATCTCTCAAAGATACCTTTCCTGTAGTGACCATTTTGTAAAGGGCCCTTTAAATCTAGGGGAGAGAGGCAGCTTTAGCCCTATCAGTACACCATAAAGTTGCACCTCTCTTCTCTTCTCTTCTCTTCTCTTCTCTTCTCTTCTCTTCTCTTCTCTTCTCTCCTCTCCTCTCCTCTCCTCTCCTCTCCTCTCCTCTCCTCTACTCTCCTTTCCTCTCCTCTCCTCTCCTCTCCTCTCTCTTCTCTTCTTCTTCTTCTTCTTCTCTTCTTCTTCTCCTCTTCTCTTCCTCTTCTCTTCCTCTTCTCTCTTCTCACTGGCAAGTACAGTTACTCTGTTTTTCTGTATGTCCATGATTGGAATTTTCCAGCAACTGTGCACAGTTCACACAAACATATACAACAGAAATCTAGATGAAACAAGGGAAGAGGAAATTGGAGAAAACATGCAATCTACTTTTATACTTCAGTCTCACATGCCTCTTATCAGGATTTGTGGGCGCTCAAGAGGGATGGGCCCACATTAAACAAGCACCTTTAACATTATGTTATATTTTCCTAAAATTCTACTAAAAATATATATAAAGTCTAAAAGGCTGTGTGTATAAGAACTAGCTGGAAAATGGAAAAACATTTTATGGAATACTTTAAAATATTTGACATCATTTATGGTTTATAAAGTTGAAATATGAGTAATGTTTGCAAAACACACTCACTATTTTAGAAATCAAGGGTTTTTTCTTACCTCTCTTGTTTTTCCCTTTTGGTACTGAATCAGTTAGAATCCATAATATCTATACTTGCTTACTTCCACCTTTCCTACTGTTTTCAGTCTGTCATCTCTGCTTTATCTATATTGGGAAAGTTATAATAAAAATAAATAAATGAAAAGGATCTCCTTCTTTCCTAAGTCGAAGAAATTAAAAAAAAAAAAAAATCAGTTCCAGAATACAAATTTACATGAAACTGAACACTTTATTTTGCTAAAGAGCATTTCTCAACAGCTTTGACGTGTGAGACTCTCATATGTAATATCTTGATCTGAAAACACCTTTCAGTACTCTGTTCATTACTTATCCTGATTGATTCCAGTATGAGGTTTCTGAATAAGAGTAGTGTAAAATATTAAGTAAGGACTTCAGGATTTGGTGTGCTTTCATTAAAGTCCCCAGTGTTAGAAAGGTTTACACATTTGCTTTAAATGTGTGCACTATAAGTAGGTCCCTTGAAGTCAGTGGGACAAATCCTCATTTCATATCAATCGCTATTCCTCTGCTGATTTCAGTGAACTGATAACATTTACAGTAGTTGAAGGCCCAATCCGTAGGGACTAAATGCTGTTGTAAAGTTGTGTGCTTAGACACTTTTTTCTGCACTTATACCAAGTCTATTTCTCCTCTGTTCCCAGAACTTTCAAGCAGCCTTTTACGGTATTTCATTTCACTGCAGTGATGACAGCAGTTTTATTTCAATGATGGAAGAGAACCCTATACTTCTGAGGAACATAAAATGCTATAAACAAAAGGCAAGTGATAAATCAGATCCACACACATACTGTGTTTTGCTTATATACTTTCAATTTATATAGTTTGCTGCTTGTACTTGTATGGAATTCTCCCTTGTGCCATTTTTCATTCTCCTGAGTTGTACATGGGTTCTGTGAAAATGTGGTCATTGGGTTTTTTGTTTCAATTTCGTGGAGTGTCTGGCGTTTGTTTGTTTGTTTGTTTGGGGTTTTATTTTGGTTTTTTTTCTTTTTTTTCTTCCTGTTGAAAGATGAAATCAAGTCAGATTTTTCATCCGTGTTGTCACATTTGACAAAGGGCTAACAGGACAATTTATACTCTCGATTTTCACCTGTGCAGCCCCTTCTTTTCTCTCAAGTGTTAGGCTGATGTTAGAGTATGTTGATCAGAAACGGATCTCTGAGGCTTCCCCATATCTTCTCTTGTAACTTTTTATATGCTTGTATGATATCAAGTAGAGCTTGGCTGTATGTTAGGCCGCAACATACAACAGTCAATGTTTTCATGACTTATCCTTTAACTTTCTCTACCGTTTGTCATCTGGATTCAGTGCCTACGGTAGCATCAAAATGGATGTTGAGTTGATTTTCATAAATTTCTAATTACACCCAGAAATACTTTGGGAGGGAAACTGAAAACAAAACCAAAACAAACAAAAAAAACCCAAAAAACCAAACACACTATTTTCCCGAATTAGCTATTTCAGAAGATAAGATGGAGCATAAATGTTGGTACTGGGGAGAGTTGTCAATTTTTTTAAAAAGCAGGCATCTGCATTAATAAAGATACAAAAATCTGAACTTAGATTCTTCCACACTGGAAATCCTGACAGATGAACTTTGGGGCAACAAACTTCAGCTGTGTGTGAGACAATTGGGAAAAGACAGGAACATCAGATGGAGCCAAATCATTTTGACATGGCAGTCCTTTCATAAGCAGAACACAAATGTAAGGCTCAGGCTAAGCCTTTTACTGCTGAATCAGGGAATATAAGTATTTTCACACTTCTTTTCTGGAAAACAGCAAAACCATCTTGGGTAATTAGAAACAGTAGCCTTACTTGTAGACTCAGCAATATATAAACTCTATAGCTACCTTTTTTTCCGAAGCATGGTTCCCAGACCCCAGAAGACATGGCCCAAGGCCAAAATCCCTAACCCACCCTTCCTCAAGGGAGGAATTATGGTCTCTTGCTGAAGAAAGAATGTGTGCCGCTTGCTTCTGAGGTAGCAGCACTGTGAGTGTACTTAGTCCTTGCAGGGGGGGACATTCTCTCATTTTCTTTCTCTGGAAACTTCTGTCAGCTTCAAATGCTAAGTCGTGTCCAGCTACCTTCAGTCAGAAGATGATCTGTTGGATGAAAATGGGGATGATAAGAGGAGGTAAAATACAGATCCTCAGATTTTAGGGAGAGAGGAGGATGAATTATTCGCCTATCTTGTGTGAAAATGTAAAAAATGAAAATATGTATTCTTTGGAGATATTACTCCTTAAGAAACGTGTCATTGTAGGGACGTTGGGATGTATTTGCTCCATGGAGGCTGTCACTAGCAAGCTATGCACTTTGCTCAACAATAACCTATTGTTACTGCAGACTTTGCAGGTAGATTGTCACCCATTTGCTGAGTTGTTTTGTGCAATCTCTAAATCATTGCAGGCCATCTATTTGAAAAGCGTTAGTGGAGGAAGCATAATGTGCTTTCATGGTAATGTAAAATGCATTAGAAATGAATTGCATGATGCTTACCTCTCAAATTACAGAAAAGACAATGACAACCATATGTGCAAATGCAAATTATATATAAAAATATCACAGATGAATCCCTGAGCTATAACACTTGTTGTTCATTTCTATAAATATTAACATATCAGGATTTATTTTGACATACCACTAAGATAAGTGCTAGAACTGACAATAATAATGTATAATTTATGTCCTTCATATTACCTTAACATCACTGTGCTTACATTATTGCATAAATTAATTTAATGTTTCTGACATGCAGCAGATTATTCAAGCATTTGTTCTTTTGTCTTCTACTGGTTTCTGTTGCTGTTTTCCAAATTACAGAATATTATTATACTCTAATGTTTATTTTATGGTACATACAATTCATAAAGTCACTTTAAAGTTCTGAAAGCTTTTATTTAGCACTCAGATAAACATGTGTTGTTATATGATGTGGAAGGAGCATTAAAGCTTTTGTATATTAAATAACTTTATGCTTGTGATGCAAAGTGACAATAGCTGAGAAATGCAAAGCTCAGGATAAGTTGAATCTGTGGTCTGTACTGTTAGGGTACTTAGGAAACACATGGTTGGTACTGGGGGGATGTGTGTGTGTGATTCTCTCCCAAATTCACATTAAAAAGTCCTAGCTTTAGCAAAAAATCTGTTGGAATTTCGTCAGTTTTAACCAGAGCCCTGTCATTACCTGGCCCATATGATAAGTTGTGTATAATCAAGTGTGCATTTTCATATGGCCACCAAATGTGAAGTTATATGCCTACTGCATCCCACTGGTCCCACTGGCGTTTCATTTTGCACTTTAGGCAAGAATTCAACTTTTAATTTCATATAAAAATTCCCCTCACAAAATGCAGAATATCCTCTCTGGACATAAAGTGTCTTTTCCTTACAGTTGGAATAATTTTCTAAAAATTGACAATTAAACCCCTTCATTTCTTTGCATTTAAAAGAAATGAAAAAATAGTTCCCTTTGGAAAAAAAAAAAAATGAAACCAGCAGCATCTCGTTTCCTCTGTCTTGAATTGTTTCAACAATCCCTAATTGGAGGGATTTTAAACATGCAGTAGCCGTTAATAGCATAGAGTCACAGAATCATAGAATGTCCTGAGTTGGAAGGGACCCACAAGGATCATTGAGTCCAACTCCTGTCCCTGCACTTGACAACCCCACAGTTCACACCATGTGTCTGAGGGTGTTGTCCAGTCTCTTCTTGCACACTGTCAGGCCTGGGGCTGTGACACCTCCCTGGGGAGCCTGTTCCAGGGCTCCACCACTCTCTGGGTGAAGAACCTTTTCCTAATGTACAACCTAAACCTCCCCGGCACATCTTCCTGCCATTCCCTTGGGTTCTGTTGTTGGTCACCAAAAAGAAGAGATCAGCACCTGCCCCTCCTCCTCCCCTTGTGAGGAATCTGTAGCCACCATGAGGTCTCCCCTCTGTCTCCTCCAGGCTGAACAAACCAAGTGACTTTAGCCACTCCTCATACGGCTTCCTCTCCAAACCCTTCACCAACTTCATAGCCCTCTTCTGGACACTCACCAGTAGCTTGATATCTTTTTTATCCTGTGGTGCCTGGAACTGCACACAGTGCTCCAGGTGAGGCCGCACCAGTGCAGAGCAGAGCAGTTGCACATCTTCATCGAATCTGGAGAAAAGAGAGTGTAACAGGGCAAAGCTGCTCACAGATCAACCCAGGCTGGTAGCCTGGAGAACTCCAGGTGAAGGATTCCCAAGCTGAACCCCTTTGACTCTTGTAGTGTCCCAGGCTAGTACCACCCTTTTCCTGGGGCTAAAGGGAACACAGCACCACCTTTGGCTGTAACAGTTCCAGGGTATGAAGGACATAGTACAGCAAGAATTTTCACTGGTAGATTATTTGGACTGCTTCCTTTGGTCTTCAAGGTGTTCAAGGCTACATAATCACTACCTGTTGGTATTTTTAAAAAACTAAAAAAATACATTAAAAAAAGCAGTATGGGCACTGGTTTGTCTTGACTCTATTTTGCATGTTCTCTGAAAAGAAAAAACATTGGAGCAAAATTGATTTACAATTTAAAGGCCAGATTCATCTGTACAGTGTGGTAGTCTTATGTGCTTGCCCCCAAATCCAAAACTGCTGTAGCCTCATTTACACTAGCTATTGATGTGTTAGGTAAATTAGTGAATGTCTTCTAAAATTAATAAAAGTTATTCGATACCAATACTAAGTAACAAATCATTAGAAGTATCATAGGCTTGGGTTTTTTGTGCTTGCTTACTGCATTTGTTTGGATATTAAATAACTGTGGATCTTTTCTGACAAAATGTTACAGAAGGGCAGATCTAAGGTCAAGATTACGTGTCGGCAATTTGGGAGAGACAGGTATAAACATATTAATATTGTAATAAGCCCAAACAAACAATACAAACACTGGAAAGATCCACTAAAGATTTGGACACTTTAAATTTCAGTGCAACAACCAGTTTGTAGTCACCTGTTCTTCAAGGTAGAATCTATAACCTTAAATTACATCTCTGTCTTTTGTGTGTAGAGACTGAGGAAAGTTATTCTCCTCAACAAGATAGTCTTCAGATAATTGTCATCTGTGCAGGGAGCTACTAAGCACTGGACAGTAAGGAAATATCAAGCAAGGGTGTCTGCTATCCTCCTGCAGCTCTCCCAGTATAAGGTCCCAGGGGACAGGTAGAGGTTTCGGTCCATCAGGGACCCCCATGGCAGGAAGGTACATCCAGCTGCCTTTCAGGGTAAGTTCAGCTTTATTGAAGGGCTTGCACTCCCTCCAGTTCACTCCCAGTTGATATGTACACACATTGCTCCTTCCTGGGAGATTATCCCAGGCATGATGATAAAAATTGCACGGTTAGGGCAAGCACTATTGCTTTATCGGAATGTCCCTGTGCCAAAAAGAATGCAAGATGCTTTGCATCAGAGCCGAATTCTGTGTCTTGTGATGGGAGATTTCTGGGGTTTCATTTTACCTCTTAGGGAATGGTTTGTTTTTTTTTTTAAACTGCAATGATGTATCTGGGATAGGAGGAAATCTTTTTCTTCATTGCCTTTTATTAATTGATACACATAATCTATTTCTCAAAGAAATCTCACTCAAGACTTTTACACTTCGACTCTTTTTCGAGAAAACCGGTAACAACTTGAATCATTTGTTTGTCTGAAGACATTAGTAATCAAGGCATTAGTTTTCTGTGCTGAAATACTATTAACAAAGCAACCCCTTGTGCATATTTGCAGACTACCTCTGATGCTGCTGAGTACGGAGCCTCTTTGGCGGTGCTGGCTATGCCACTCTTGATGGTGACTGACACAGAACAAAGTGGCCTGTTGGAATTTAATTGCTACCTGTGTGTTTGTATGCTGGGAATTATAATTTTGCAGTACTCTGGTCATTAAAAGTTCAACTTAAATGACAGATTTAGGTGGTTCAGTTTAAATCCCAAGAAAGAACAAGACACTTTTTTAAAAGGTAGTGCATTTTGTGGTTGTTTAAATCAGCTATATAAAGGAGCATTAAAAACGATCTTTCAAGGAAAAACATTCAATATTTAAACAGAGTTGTTGTTTCTCCCTTGCTAAATGTTTGAGATGCCGAACTGTCTTCTGTTTAAGATAGTTTCCCATTTTCACTGGAGTCTGCTCTCAGCAGTGTTAGAAAATAGAATGCTCCTAGTCTTTTGGCTTATTTTGATGTAAAATAATCCCTTTATGATTCGTCTTTCTCCCTTATTAGAAGGAATAGTACTGTGCTTTTTTATGTATATGCTGTAGGTTAAAGGCAGAAGAGTTATAAAAAAAATAAAACACTGCTCTGCAGACACTGATGTGGAGCAACATCTTTAGAATCTTACTGATCGAGAGGCACAGGGGAGGTAGTTGTGTTCTCTAGTGTCTAACTGCAAAATTCGCAGTCTGACCAGAGCAGAATAGGTTCTTAAATGTACAAGAGAAACAGTCTTGCTGATAGCTGGTGCAGAAGCAGAAATTGCTTCCCACAGAAAGAGATCCCAATTTGAAAGAGAACTACAGGCAGGAGGCAATAATACTTGAGAGAGACAGCAAAACTGGGAAGGGGGTGTAAGCAGTTGTAGATCAACACTTTAAAACACAACTGCAGCAGCATATCAGGGATGGTATGCTGCATATTCCTTTAGGGTGAAAAACAAGCAGCTGGGCAAAGCCTATAACCAGGTGATGGAACTGGAACTGATTGCAATTATTAGTATAGGTATCAGCTGTGAACTGGAATTGAACCTAGAAGATTAAAAGCTTTGTGAAGAGTGGAGAAAAGGTGACATATCTGAAATCTCTAGAGAGGTGGTGGGACAATTCAACTTTCCTTCTAAGTTTAGCTTAGTGTCCTGTGATACTCGTACAGCAAGCAGTCAGGATGAGAAAACAATACATTGAACGTAGCCTTCTGGCAAAAGGATGGAAGAGTGAGATGGCTTGAAGCAGTTAAGAAGAGAACAAAGCAGAGAGAGAAGCTTCGCTATGCTGCACTCGCATACCTCTGCTTCAATAAACAATTACTAGCCATGGAAGTAAAAAATTTGTGAGGTATGAAAAAGAATATATGAAGAAGAGCCCTACTGCTACAGGACACTGGAAGCCGTACAGGAGGAGCCAGGTAACTTGGTTGGTTGTGGGGTTTTTTTATTAGGTGGTCATGGTTGCAGTCTCAGAGAGACTCACAGACACACTCATGTTGGCAAATGACTGTTAGGTTGAGACCAAGAGTGTGCCTACACGTAAAAGTCAGTGACGGTAGAGATGTGAAAGTCTATAACACCAGTGATCCCTAGTCTGGACACAGCTGTACTGGCAAAACTAACTCCCAAGAGAGAAATTAGCTATGCTGGCAAAAGTTCAATTTTGCTGGTAAAACCACATATATACTAGGGCCTTCTGCCAGCACAGCTGTGATGGTTGCAAATCCCATGTCCTTGCAACCCTGACTTTCTGTTACCAAAAGTTTAGTATAAGATTTGCCTTAGAAAGAAAATAATAGGGAGATTCACTTGTATTTATTCAAGGCTACTCCTTTTAATATAGAAAGTAAGGCAAAATCTCCATAATGTTATAGCTTATTCAGTCTCTATTTAGTTATTTTCTCACTTGCAGTTCTTAAATGTTGATTTTTATTGTGTGTTGAGCACTTTAATACCAAATCATCAAAAACGCAATCTGGTAACCTGAGTCACATTACAACACTGCCTCATTCTGTGCTAAACCACAGTTCTTTGATAAAAAACATGATGAAGAGCTACATTGTACTAACCACAGTACAGCCAGCTGCAAATATTCCAGGGTTATCCAGTAGTAAATAGCATAAAGCACCGAATGTGTGGAGGCTAATGCTTTCGTTCATTCCTGGATATATATATATATACATATATATATATATACTTTTAACATAAAAATCAGATCAAGCAAGCAATGTAAAATCTGTCTACCATCAGCTGAAAACATCAAAAAAACTGAAAACGGAACGATTTTATCGCTTATCTGCCAAATGAGAAAACAGCGCAAATATAGATGTACTTTCAGAGCTCTAAACGAGATTTAAGAGTGAACTAAAGCTCCAGATTCTTTCTATTCTGTGATTCAAAAAAATTGGGGTTGGACCTTGCTTTTGTGTGTCAAATCGTACTGATTTTACCCCCTTGAGAAAGAAACTTAGAAGGCTTCGTATTCTTAGAGTCACTGAAATATGTCACATAAAAAAATCATGTTATATAAAAATTTCTGCAGATAAAGTGTATCCATAAAGGAACTGAAGATGTAGGCTTTTTCCAAGAGGCCTATATAATGAATGAGATTGATGTATGGGACCTGTCTGCCCCGCTTGTTTGTTGGTGAATCTGATGCAGATTCTCCTTCCAAATGGGAACAGAAAAGCATTGAAGTTACTGTGATAGTGTACAGACATGCGCAAGTGCAACCAGGACAGAATATTTTTAATCTCTGAGTTCCAATGTTGCTGAGCTACATGGATACTGACAGGAAAATAAAAGGTAAAAACAAGTAATTCCAGGGGCACAGGAACTGTTGCAGGCTGGCTTTTGATGGAACTGCATATAATGCTTGATAGTGCCTGTGGCTCAGAAGGATCTCCCGCCTTTACCCTAGGATTACCATCCTGTTTTTTCAAAAACATAAAATTAGTTTGGTCTCCCCAGTGTAAACTTTTCTGGGGACCATTAAGTAGACAAGCCCAGCTTGCAGCTTTTACTTCTATTGATGGCCTGTTTTCACTCAGGATAATATCTTTGATACTAGTTCTAATTGCAAATGTGGCTTATATGGGAAGCTTTGAGGAAAAACATATAAACAAATGTGATTGCATCAGCCTTGTTTTCTGAGGAAACCACACTTGGAAAAAACATTTGTGCATCTATAGATAAATAGGAGAACTTTGAGTGACCTCTTCATAAGAAAGATTGCTTAGTAGGTAAATATCCTTTTCCAAAATGCTACCTGAGTTTAATATGACAGTTGTTGGAAAACTCTCTTTTGCCAGGCGTATCCTAAAGTAGTGCCAGAGGCTTGCTGGCTTTGAGACATGTTAGGAGTTATTCATAACTCAGTGTGGGTACTTACTAGCACTGGAATGTGCAAAGTGATTTTTTTGAAACCCACACAGAATCTTCAGAAGATGGTCATATTCGATGTAGGATTTTTCATGCTATAGAGACTGTACATAAATAGTGCCAGGTCTTGAAATTCCAGACTTTTCCCAAGGAGACAGTTCCCACTTTTTTTTTCCTCTTTTTTCTTCCTTCTTCTTCTTTTTTGGTCATGCTGTGGCCAGGAGATGAGTAGGAAGTATGATATTCATTGTATTTTTGTCTTGGTGAAAATTACACTTGTGTTGCTGTACTTCTGAGTGAATATCTGTGATAGTTAATTACGGCAGTAACACCAAAGCACTAAAAACATTTCTATACAGTCACAACTTGTCAGGAAGAAAGCTTAAACTCAGATTTGTTTAAACGGTTTCTGTTTTGTTTTCCTAGAGTTGTTAGCACAGACTAAGCCTAAGTCTGGCTATGCTGAAAAATAGCATCTCTCCTGAAGATCTGTGGATGCTATAGGTACTGTGGTCATCAAAAGGAATTTTAATGATGACTTGTTTTTCATTAAAAATGAGGAGCTTTGGGAGCAGACAGCAAAACTGGAATTTGATCTCTTTAATTTTTTTTTTCATTCTTTCTTGTCATATATTAGTTTCTCAGGCCAACAAAGGGAACAGCATTTAAAAAAATACCAATCAATACGGTGAATGGGATGACTAAAATCTATGCAGCATATTTAGAAACACTACAAGAGACTTGAAGTGATTCTACATGACAAATCATGCAGCAGAGCACATAGATTTGACACAGTACATGGTATAGACATTCATCACAATACCTGTTTTTTGAGGTCAGGTGAGACTTTGCTGTATCGACTGATCACAGGTCAGTACTGATTACTGAAAAAAGATGGTGGGTTATAGGGTGAAGGTCTCTCATGTGACATAGGCATGGTATAACAATCTTGGCAGAGCACAGATGAGAAAGAATGTGCTGTCAAATATTCCTGCCACCAAGACTTGGGCTACTTGTGAGAGAAACTTTTTTTTTTTTTTTTTTTTTAGTTAGAGTCTCTGTGCCTTTCTTCTTCTAAAAATCTTAAAGTAGTGAAATTCATACTTAGAAGAGACTCAAAAGTTCAGCTTTTAAAACCGTAAGTTCCTTTTGTTTTAATTCTAACTTCGTGAAGATGGTCGTAACTCAATACTTTTCATAAGCCTCAGGTCAACAGATCTCTAAATATATTTCTTTCCATGGTGATAAAATAATCTCTTCATGAAAGTCTGGGTTCGTAGGGGACCTTTTAAGTCATAGAATACTTCCAGCCTCTGATAACATTGAGTAAATTAGGAATTTGTCTGCTCTCTTCTCTACAGAGATACATCCCATATGGTTGTTGTGCTTATTGTCAGTAGAAGGAAAGGTCAAGCAGCTATTTCTTCCTGTACTGTTTTGTGTCAATGTACAGGAGATGTGCCAGAGAAATTTGGGGTCTTGCATTCCAGCAGTGAGGAACTTGCCTGCTCTATGACAGAGAAAGGGTTGCTTGCTTGGTTTTTCTTTTACTTGTGGAAGGTCCATTGAACCAGCCTCTATGTTAGGAAGTAAATAAATAATGTTTTGGCAGTCTTTTTGGCAGTCTTTTCAGATTACTCAGAAAATGTGAAGTTTACAAGAGATCATTTGGATAAATAACTTCCTTTCTGCAAGTGGTTCAGTGCATGGCTGTAGACAAGATGGAGCAATTTGAGCTGGTGTGAATTAAAGGCCAAACAGATGGTTATTCCCTTACTTGCCTTGGGGCAGATGTGCTTTTTTGTGTTGTGGCTTTTTNAAAGGGTTTTTTTTTTTTTTTTTTTTTTTTAATTAGAATTACCAAGTATACACCAATAGGAAAGATTCATCTGCCTTCACTTCTTTTTTTCTTACCTGAGAGAGGATGGTCCTGATCTATAGAAATTCCCCAATATCAGATCAGGCTAAATTACAGCTCGTTGCTTCACAAACTCGTTGCTTTGGAGCTCACCTGTCATTTCTGGCTGCTGAATATTGAGCAACTGAATGATGGGCAGGGCAGAGGGAAGTCTTGGTGACGATTGCCATTCCCCACAGTGCAGTGATCCCTGTGGGTGACTAATTCTCTGAGGTTGGAAAGAAGGGGTGTAGGGCCACTGCTATCTGCACTTTCTGACCAGTTTTGCAGTATAATGCCTCTTCTGATGTAAGAAGGAGCAGTTTGTAGTGTGGGCATTTGGGCTGCAGCGTGAGCTGGGGCACGTACAGTTGATGAGGTCCCTGCCTGCAGCCTCCCACCCCTTTGGCAGAACATGAGTGCGGATAGAGCTTTTTGCTCTAATGGCTGTGAAAAGCAAACTCAAGTGGAACGCATTCTGCAGATCAATTCTGAACTGCTGAGTGAATGCTTTCAAGAAATATTTTATTTGCCAATTTGCCTTTTCTTTTTTTTCTTCTCATTTTTACTTTTCCTGTGCTGTGGCTTCCAGCCCTTCTGGCTTGAAAGGCAAAGGCATTATTTCAAACCTTTAGGGTCCTGAAATCAGTAAACAGAGAAGATTCTTTGCTTTGTTTTTGAGCAGCACAAAAGGACAAAAGTCACCCTTTTGGGATGCAGACACACAGAGCTTTTTTTGTAAGCTCTAGTACAGTGTATCACTTGGTGAGAAGAGGGGATAAAAGAAGAGGAATTGTTGAATGACAGAACAGTCATAATCTGCATTCGGTCAATGATCTTGGGGGGCTTCAAATCAGATGACCTGAGCCTGAAGGCTGTTCTGAATTCAGTAGGAACAGAGTCTGGCGATCAATGGTGTTGGTTGCTGCTCCTCCTCTTTTCTTTCTTGGGCTATCCTATATGGAAAAGTCGTAGTCTTTATTACACACACTTCAAAACTCCTGTGATTTGGGAACTCCCTATGTGGGCTGTAAGACCCTTAGTTAAAGAACACAATTGGAGTGTATTTCTGGCTCCCTGTCTGGGAAATCTGTGGTGAATCGGAGCAGCCCTGACATGCTTGGTTTTTCTCCTGGTAGAGAAGGACCTGGCCTGCAGGAGCAAAGAGCTTGCGGTTTGTCTTCACAAGGTATAGCACGCCCCAGTGCTGTAAATATCCAGAGCTCTGGTGTGGGGGGGAATAGACTGCGATCCAGAGGGCTGCTTTTTGCTGTGTGTCATCCATGTGTGCGACCAAAGGTAGTTATCAGGCCAGAAGCCCTTCAGGATATGGGAGGAATGAGAAGCTCCTGGAAGGAGGATTTGGTCATGTGAGAATCGTTCTAAAGTGGAAGATAGAAAAGTACAGAAAATGAAGTGGATCCCCAGTGAGACAGCATGTGGCAAGGAGAAAGGTGGCCTGTACAGAAAGTTAGGAGAAGTGGTAGTACATGGGAAATGAGGAGGTGAACAGAGGGAGAAACAAACTAAAAAACCACAAAGACAAAAACCAAACAAACAAAAACTAACAACAAAACAGGCAACTTGGCTGTAATGGGTTGTGAAAAGCAAAGGGAAAGAGAAATGAAGTCAGTCTCAAAATGCAAAATACGTGTTTTATTAATTGGATGGATCTGTCAAATGAACTCCTTTCCCTCAAGTCACCAGGATAATCTCTTTATTCTACTGCAGCTCATCCGCTAGTCTAGCTGGCATGAGTTATAGCCCTTTACAAAATGGGCATGCACTGCAAGCAAAGCAGACCTGTAAAATACGAGCTTTCTTAAATGGGCTATGAGGAAATTATTTGGCTCCATCCACATACAAGATTACAGTCTCCTTTAATGAAAGTTTTGTATTAGACTTTCCAAAAGAGATAGAGGGAGGCCTTGCAGCAATTGCATAATTTTAAATATTAAGGGTGTAAATTGGATAAAGCCTCAAACCATGCTTGCGTCTTAATTTTTCCATATTTTCAAGATGGATTGTACATTGGCTTATGAATTTCAACTTTGTTTCTCATATTTTAAAATTGGGTTTACTTTCTAGTACATCTTTGTCCTACTAGTTAGTTTCATGGATTATAAACAGGACAATAGAGAGATGGTTACATTCTGCTACATGTGCTTCTTTGAAACTTCGACCCTTTATGGATGTCCTTGTTTTCTTGCAATGATTTTTCAGTGTTTACATTTACTTCAGAGAGAAGAATGTATAATGAGTCTCTGCTAATTTTATTAAGGGTCGTTCTCAAAATGAAGGATGGTGTGGGACTGACATTTATGGCAGTAATTGGTTCACAAACCTGAGCATTGGTCCATTATTGCAACTCAGTTGTAAGAACTACTAGCATGACGTGTTCTGGGGCAAATGAATGGTGTGTTTAGTCCAGTATGTTTTCTTTGACAATTGCCAGAAGCAGAGAAATTTCGGAGAAAACAATCTTGCCTCTGTGACTCCACTCTGGTGGGAAGTGTCCTGCAGAACCACTCAGAAAACTGACTTTGCTGTAAATAGAACTAAGAGCCAAAAAACACTTTTTTGCCTCAGCAAGCCTAAGCGTTCTTACTGACACAAAAATGAAGTCTCTGTTTTTCCTTGTGTCATGTCGAGCTGTTTGATGATTCAGTTACTAGTAACAATTGCATGTGTTATATGTACACACATTCAACAGGATGCTTAAATAAATTACTTGCGTAATTGTGCAAAGTGGAAATGGATAATTTGCTTTCAAGTAGGTCCTTGCAAACAGTAATTTACCGAAGAAACTCTTAAGGACAACAGGGGTGACAGGAAAGAGAGAAGAGATAGGGAGGAAAATGGAACAACAGAGGAAGCAAACGATACAGAGGAAGTGAAGATCACTGAACACTGGGGAACACACAGTATGAGGTGCCCATGAGTAGATTTAGGTTGAAAATCGGGACCAAACCTAACTACCAGAACAGAGAGTCTAGAGCTGCTTCCATGAGCCCTATGGACCAAAGTTACCATTTCTGAGATCAATGTTTCTGCTTATGAAGGGCCCTACATGAAGTGTGCAGCTGTGAGGCCAGGAGCTGATAGCCCAGGTAGCACTTGCATGTTCTGTGTTTCTGCTTGTGCATATAGTTATCCTGTGTACAGCGTGCAAGTGACCATTAAATTACCATAACATGGTGCTTATTTTCCCATGTTAAACCATTGTCTTGAGTGTAGACAGTAGAATGTTAAGGGTCAGACTGTATGCTGCACAAAAAAATCTTGATGTATCTTTTTGTTTCCAAAAATATACTATTAATAATAAATATCACAGTAATCATTAGGAGGCTACAGCTCATCTTGCATCCAGAAAGTGGAAATCTCCTTTACTAAGTATTTCTGGGTTTTTTTTGTCATTAGTAGTTACTATTTTAGATGCATTTGCATAATAACAGTCAGTTACATGATAGACACATAATAACACTAGGCAGTAAATGGTAGTAGTCAAGCAGATTTAATTTGTTTTTTAAAAAAACTTTTCACGTGAGACTCAGTCCTCACCTCTACTGAGAACAGGCAGAGAGATGTGGGCAGAATCTGTGTTAAGGTTATTACAGTTCAGCCTACAAAATTGGTGATGTTCCATTTTTAATCTTCGTGTAGATTCACACATGAAAATTATACTTTTTTTTTTTAATAATAGAAGAGAGTTTGCGCACAAGCCAATTGATTCCTAAATCCATCTGTTCAGACCAGTATGTTATGCACTGTAAATGAGGAAACTCATGAAAAATGAAAAGCGGTGTTATCGTATTAGATAATTTAGCTCTCTTTTTCACATATAATGCCAGTTCCCATATTCGAATAGACTTTTCCCCATACTTTTAGAAGCCTGCAGGCTAAATGGAAGTGAATGCCATGGGCATTATGGTCTTGATTGTAAATATACATATATATGGTATATCCATTTTAATATCCTGGATGTCCGACCATAGCCTCTGGGCATCTGTAACAGAGGAGCATGTCTACTAACTCCTGCATTTCTCACTTGTATCTGCAGCTGTACTTTATAATGGTTTGGAGTACTTCTGCTGTTAAAACTGCTGTAAGAACTATTTCGAGTAAGTCACACTGAATGGCTAATTTTGTTCTGGCTATTGGGTTTCACAGGTACAGCTCCTCGTTAGATCCCAGCTATTCTTCCCTGAGACTGCCATGCTTTCCAAGTTCTATTTTCATTCGTTTTTTTCACTCCTGTTCCTCTTATAATCAGTGTCCCTGTGGGCACCTAAAAGCTTACCTAAGCTTGAGTCACTTAGAACAATGTTTCAGTATTAGGTTTCTGTGATGAGAACGTAGGGTGTCATGCAGACAACAGTAAAATATGTTCTTATAGAAGACCGAATTGAAGGGTTAAAGACAAGAAGGAAGTATAGGGCATTTATATTTTACTTTGTCAATCTTCTGCAAAATAGCATCTTGCTTTTTGTTCTGAACTCAACCTTTCTATTGTCGGAAGGAAAAAAAGTAAAAAGCAAAACTTTTTTTTTTTTCTTTTTTTCCCTCCTGTTAAATGCACTGGTTTTAGTTTCTGGAGTTTTGACTTCTTTCTCAGTGTTTCAATACACCCACATGAATGTACATTTATCAAAGTGCAAAAGAAAAGAAAAATCTTGGTAGTGTTAATGGGAGCTAACCAGAGAAGTCACAGAAACTCAAAGTAAGCAAGCAGAGCAATCTTTTAATCTTTGTGAGGTGGCTTGTTTTCCCATCTTAAAACTCCTGTTTACTTAGTGTCTTCTCCTGCACCTTTTCCTTGAAATAATTATGCTGCCTCTCAATAAATTTTTTCCTCCAAAGCACTGGTCACCCCAGCTGTTGATAGTCTACCCACTCTGTGTGTGTGTGTGTGTATATATATATATGTAAACCGAAACGTTCTCTCAAACACCTGTGCTTTTGCAATGGTGGTGACACTTGCACCCCCAGGGAATCTGATTCCTTTTAAAAAGACTTTTGTCAGTCTGAAATTAGTGCTCCTGACAGTCTTGGTTAGTGTCATGCAGCTCACCTGGCCAGTTAAAGTGGGGAACCAGACCACTGCAAAGCATGAGGCCTAGGACGTGCTTTCTCTAGCATTAGAGAAAATGTTTCTATCTGTGTGACTAACGTGCCTACCTGATTTTCTGGCAAGACTACGAAGGCTTGTGGGGAGGCTCATGAAAAATCATGAATGAAAAAGCTCATAATAGGCTGATTGGGTAAGGATGAGAGATGTAAATTTGCTGTGGTGAGAGCCCTGCAAGTATCCCACACTAATAACTGAAATTCTGTGAGTGTTTATGAGCAGTTGTTGGAGCAGTTATGCTGGATGTGATGTATACACAGAAAAGGCAGCCTTTGCATGGAAGCATTCATGGTTTCAAAAGGCAGAGAGAAGAGAGAATATTTCTGCTATTCCCATTTTACAGAAAGGAGCAAGAAAGAGATGAAATGTTTACTTCAAAAATGCCCAGGAAGCATATGATAAAGTAGGAAACAGACTGAAGCTTTTGTGTCCCAGTCAGCGTTTTAAAGAACCAGCTTTTAAGAGGCACATGTCCTGAATACTCTGTTATTAATGGTGATTTACATAACAGCTTGTAGCCCCATTTCAATATTACAGAATAGGACTCTTCTTTTGTGAAAATGACCTGGATTTGTATCAGCAGTAGTAAAATATTGTTGCAGTGAAGGGCTGTGAAAAGGGGGGAGGGAGTGTGAAACTAAAAATAAGAAATATGTACAGTACATAATTTTAACAATGTTATCTGAAAGACAGTAAAAATAGACTCAATTAGATATTGTCAGAGCTTTTTTTCTCCATGCAGCTGCCTAGCCAAATATGACAATTTTTCAACAATATAAAAGTTCTAACACAATGCATGATACATTGTACTGAATTCATTAACACTTTGCTACCTTAAACATCATTGTAAGAAGGAAAATAATGTATGGGAAGCTTGTCATTTTTTGTTGTTGTTCCTTTTGTTTCTGTGACATGTTTGGAATTGCATGCCTGTGAGAGTTTTGTGATCTAAATTTAATGATCCTAAAAGGGATTTAGTAAGATATTGTTCTTTTCTCCTGCAGACATCCCTAGGCTGAGTGCTACATGAAAAGTGTGACTCAATTATACAAAAAAATGTAATTTATCTTTAAAAATAAAAAGCCTTTTCATGCAGTATTTCCACAGGGACATAGCCTTAGTGTAGAGCTTTCCTAGCTCTGCTTTGCAACAGCATAATTCCTAGAGAATGAGAATTTGCATACAGTGTACAGAATATCTATGTGCGCATGTGTACCCTCCCTTCCATGAATAAAGACATTATGATGACAGTCAATATATTTGGCTTTGCTTTGGCATCGAGATCTGCAGATCTCTGCTCTCATCCAGTGTTGTCAGTATACAGAATTAATAAAGTGGAGAGCTGGGACACAGTGCAGGCATTAAAACTTTAAAATTCATATCTTCAGCTGTGTTAACCTGCATTAGGCTGAAATGTTGGGTCCAGTTCTAACACTCTTTGTGCAAAACAGCTCTTTTAGCTACCGTTTTCTCACAGGGTACTATGTTTGAGATAGGCATTTGAGAAATTTTTCGGGGTTATGTTGGAGTTAAAAGTAGGAATAAAATGTTGATCATATAAAGAAAAAAAACCCACCTCACTGCTTTGGGGATACTGTTGGGCTTAAGAATATTTTCTGTGGCTTTAATGGGCTGCATCATGTACATATGGCTTGACCATCTCACTTCAACTACAGAGAAAGCCTCCAGGAATGAAGAAGAATTTGATGAATTTTTGAAAGGAAATAAGACTGAAGACTGAGAAAACGTTGATTATTGGGCAATATCATAAACGTATAAATCTCTTATTGCATTCTGTTTTGTCCAACTTAGTGCAATATTGTACTTCTGGCAAATTAACCTGAAAATACTGCGTTCCAGGTCGTACAAAACTTAACCAAGGTTCTTTTGCTATGCCCTTTTACCCTTAGCCCTGGGAACTAGAATGATCTCTCTCCCACGTGCTCAAAGCATGAGCAAAGAGGATTGCTGTAATTAGTTAATTGGGTTTTAGTAGGTGATGGCAGTTGCTTTCTGTGGGGTTAGTCGTCTTCTCTCCTAACAAGGAATTCATAGCTGTATAGATCTAACTTTCCTGTTGCTGTCGTGTGTGGCCCCCATCAGAAGTGGTGGTTCACTGCTGTTTGGATTGTATTTTTCCCAGGACTCTGCAGTTCCAGTGCAGGAGTGACAGACATGTAGAATGCTGCTTTGGCATGGAGTTTGCATTGCTACGTATACAAGTATATGTATACAAGTACCTGCATGTACTGGATTGTCTGTTTTGTCTTTCTAAAGTGAACTTTGGAGAACTGCTTCCTTCAGATACTGGTCACACTTTACATGGAAAGAGTTATGGAAGCTTATGCAGGTGAAAACGACACAGAGGAACGAATTTCTGTAGGAATCTGGTCTTAATACTTACACGGAATAACTGATAAAATTTTGAGTCTGACAGCAGCCTATTTCAGCTCTTTAAAGATGTTCTCTGCATAAAATGATAAAGTTTCTTGGCAACTACATGTCAAAAACAGGAAGGAGACATTGGAACTGAAGAACTTTGAATTTGTAAATTGCTGCAATGACATTTTCACCAATTATATAAAGGTTTCATGTTTAGTTGTAGCATCTTATCCCAAATAGAGCAGGGTTCTACATAGAAATATACTGTACCAGTCAAATATTGAAGAGATTAAGCCAATTGAAGAGAGAATAGCGTACACTACCCGCTATGTGATTAGCATGAAAGAGCAAGACAGTATTTATTAGGGAACCATTAAATAGTTGAGGCAATAAAAACAATGCTGGAGATTGGGAAACACCTTGTGCCGAGGCAGCGCTCTCATGTTTCATCTTCTTACTTTTGTTGTGAATAATATGCCAGTCTGCACTGGCAAAAGCACTGAAACAGATGGAGGGGAAAAAAAAACCCTGAACTTTGACTGGGCATCTACCTGGAAACAGAGTGGCCATAAAATATATTTTACTCATCACCAATATCATGGGAATAAAAGATGACATGAGGAAGAGCGGCTGCTCTAATGACATGTGAGGAGGAAAACCAGAAATTATTTTAAAATATGGGGGGTTTTTTGAGTGCTACAGAAAAAGCATGCCACACTGGACACTGATGCCTATAGGCATAAGAAAATTGACTCCATCCCAGCCAAACCCAGCACAGCATGTGCCGAACTTTGGAAAAAGTTAGTTTGTGTGAACCCATGGTGAAAAGACATGGAAACTCAAAGAGCAATATTTTTTTTTCTTTTTCTTTTTAAGGTATGAAGTGATCTCTTAAACTCAGTTGCTTTCTTCATAAATCTACTGAGTTAACTCTTCTTACCATTCCATACTGTCTAATGATTACTTCAGTTCCACGTGAGCTGAGAGTGTGCTTCTGTCATAAACTGGAACTTTTTAAACAAAGTCTGCAATTACAATTAAATTTAAACCACATACAATCGTATGCATATACTAGTAAAACATTTCTATTGCATCTATCTATAAAGTGTAGAAGAGCCTTAAAAAAACCTACCCAACTGAAAAATCCTGAAGAACTTAATAGATGGTTTGGAATGTATTAACTTGAATTCTTTTCAGCCCACATGAAGTTTGTCCAGTTGTATTTGTGGTCTGACAGGCAACAGTACAGATTGATTTGTGTCTCTGCATCAGGTCATGTGTACTTGTTTCATGACACTTTGTTGAACTGAATGTCTCCACTCTGGTGTTGCTGTGTGGCTGTGGCATACAGCTAAACCCTGCTTCCATCTGCTGAGGCTGTGTCTTTGGTAACGTTTTTGGTAATTCTTTTTTAATACTGAAGTAGGCCACTAGTAGGCTTTGTGACAGTGCTCTTCAGAGAGTAAAACAGCAACATAATTGAAAGTATGTGCTACTAAATTATGTAAATTGTGTGTAGCCACTTCTAATTTGGGAATATGCAGTTTACTAATCCTCTATTTAGGAATACAAGACTTGGTATCTTAGAGTTCAACAGAAGTAATTACACTTCGCCAATCAGCGTTGACAGTTTGTTTATTTACTTTACGAATTTTACCTTGGGAACCAATGGGAGCAAGAGGGAATGGAACTATGTTGCGCTAAATTCTGCTAATGTTTGCTAAGGCACCCTCTGCTGCTTTTTATACATTGCTATGGACTTTTTAAAAGTCAAAAGATTTCTGTTCCAGAGAGGTTTGGGTTTGAGCGGTGAATCAGTCCCTCATCTTAGTTACAAAAGTGTCCATTTGTTAGAGCTCTTCGAGATCCTTTCAGATGAAAAATGCTAATAGATGTAAGATAATGGGTGCATGCAAGTTCATCATCATTAATAAATATTGAAGAAAAAAAAGCTCTCTGTGAAGGATGTAAAATAACACCAATGAGTATTTAATCTGCTTTTTTTAATTGAATTTTCAGCTTAAAGAGGGGAACTTTTTTCTTGTTTGAAAAATTGAAATAGAAAAATGAATATTGAAATGTATTGGCTTGGGATTTTCAACGCAGTTTAAATAACTAATTAAGAAAAAGTTGCAGGGAGGAAAAACATTAAAATATGCAATAATTTATTTTTAATAAGTGTAAAACAGATTATTTTAATTACCACATTTTAAAAAATATGGGGTAAATGCCTTAAATTGTCATTCATAAAGATTTGGAATTGAAGTGTAGAGATTAAAGCCTTTTATCAGTAGACGTAGACAAAAGACTTAATGAATAACGAACACAGAAATTAGCTGAAATGACAGAACTCCCTGTGCTACTTTTTTTTTTTTTTCCTTGGTTTCCCATGCTCTACTGGCTTTTTTCACTTCTTTGGTGTGGCTTTTTAGAATAAGCGGTTAGTCAGGTGAGGTTTAATGACATCTTCTATATTAGTATGTCCTTTTATAAAGCTTTAAAACTCATTTTAAATATGCCTCATTGCCTTTAGAATAACAACTACCTGGTTGACCTCTTCTGCTGCATGAGGGCTTAAAAGTAGATGCTAGTCCATGTAATTTTTTACACTTAATTTCCAGTCGCCTAGGTTTCCACTGAAATCTTTGTAAGCAACTTTGCCAAAATCACCCAATGCCAATCAAGCTTTGGCAAAGGCTGCACACCCTGGCTGGAGTTACTATTTTTTATATTGCTACATAAATTTTGGATCCAAGTGCTCCTTATGTATCCTGCAACTTTTCTGGAGGGGTTTGGAGGAGCCATCCTGCTGTCTGTCAGTGCAGGATCACAGTTCTCTGAACTGGGATGTCTCTTGGAGAGCTGGGTATGGTAGTCAAGATTTCTTCCTTTTGATGTAACAAATGCAATGCAGATATAGAGCACAACTGAGCAATATTTGCTGTGTTATGTCAAGTGAGGGTGAAGTTTCCTTTTCTGTGTAAGCAGACTTTCTCAAAAACGTCTGAATGACATGCACTCTGTGTTATTCACTTCATGTTTATCCAAAAGCAGAGTCTGACCCTGAAGTGCTGTATTTGTGGTGGTTGTTATAAGGCTGTATGCTCATTGTGCATAAATGAGTAATTGTCCTTCAGAGGCCTGTGCTTTAGTTCAGTCTCTGCGGGCTGCTGAGCCAACAAGCACAGAAAGAGCTGCATTTTGGCATCATTCCAAAAAGTTAGAGGTCGTGAGCCAAAAACCCCAGGAAAGCCTTTCAGCTTTCCCGTCAGCCCGGTGTGCTGGAGTTCAGAGCTGGTGATCTCACCTGGAACCGGGCAGCAGCAGGGGCAGCTGTGTCCAGAAGGAGTCTACAAGTGCTTCAAGTCTTCCAGCACTGGGGAAGCTGTCCTGCTACCAAGCAGGAAAACAATTCATCTTTGGCCTCTGTTCTCCGCTTCTCTTATGCGTCTGATTTTCCTTCTTCTTTAAGGGCAAGAAGAGATGCTGAGAAACCTCTGTAAGCCAGGATAGTTCTGTCATTTCTCCCTCTCGTTTTGGCTCTTCAGATCTTCTTCTAAGTGGGGAAAAATAATCTGGGAGGTCACTGGTAGTTTTGCTGTTTCATAAGGAAACATTAAAGATAGGAAGATTTGGCCCAGTGGTAGCTGGAAGCACTCTGGCTCTGCCAGGATTTAATTCCTTCTGAACTCTGACCTGGAATGAATGCAACATACATGCTACTGTTCCTCTATAATTTAGCATCCCTTTTTCCTGTGTGAGATTTTTTTCTCCCCCATTCACTTCTGCTAAACCCGACTGAGTGGTTTACCCTTTATAACTAGTATTGCTGCAAGGGAGAGACTCTCACTGTTTTTACAGGCCTCTTAAGGCTCCAGCTAAAAGGTGCTGGAGATTTGCCTTCACTTGCATTAGTAATGTTGCTGTTTTTGGATCCCAGGGCCTCCAGTTCAAATCCCCCCAGTAGAGTTAGATTCCTCACAAAGTAAAAAGGCACTCCTCGGATTAAAGAAACTGATTGAACGCCGCTGTGTAGACCACTAATGTGCTACAAGGGTACTCAGTTCTGTAGCAGGGATTGCGGTGTGCTGCTCGGGGACTTCTCAGGCACTGTTGCTGAGAAATTACATGGTGCTACACCAGCTCTGGGACTTGTAGATTTGCATTCACTCTGCAGCTTCATTAACAATTTTAACTGGGACATATTTAGACTACTCAAGCTGCTTCTATAGGGTTGATTATTTTGTCTTGTCCTTAGAAAACAGCTTATCCTTGTGAAAATAACATATAAATTGTACTATTATATTTAGTGCTGCAAGCTTTGCTGTTACTGTTAGTTTTCCTTTTGAAGACGTGGAATTTCTGACAAATAATGCCTTCTGAGTTAAAAACCACCATCATAAGAACATATTCTGTGCCTTTTCCATTCTTTCAGTAAATTCTATGAACCCCTGCCATTAGCAGGTTTATTGCCTACAGAATAAAAGAAAGGGCAGGAAGGATGTCTCAGGGAGTAAGACACAAGATGCTTCAGACTTGTCATCTGATCTAGGGAAAATCGTTCAATCCCCATGTACCTCCATCCTGCCTATAAAGTGCATGTGCTAATATCTGCTCACCTCTGAAGCCTTGTGTGTTCCTTAATGTGTTGAAGGATTTTTAGTCTCTCCTATGGAGGCTTTTATGGAAATGAAAGTGTTACTCTTGTGACCACAGGTGTTTTGTGGTTTTCTGCTTGTGAAATCTGCTGCAGAATTGCTGTCCTTACATGGAGCTGTGGTCCAGAATCTGTGATTTAGTTGTCAGTGTTGAACTGCAGGAAAAAAAGAAGTGTAAATATTTCCTTTCCTAGCACTCAAGTGTCCAGAACAGTCTCTCTAAACATAACCTGTTTTGCCTCCTTTAGACTGGCAGGGTTAAGCCTGAAATGTGATGACTACAGGTTTTGTCATAATTAAAACAATTTTTAATTATTGCATGTATACCTGCAACATACGTGTACATTGGTACTTCTTTCATCTTTCTGTCCTCAGGAATAGGAATATCCAATGTTACAAGCTGTAGCTACTTAAATAGTTCTCCGCAGAACTACATGGAAATAATGAGAGTGTACAGATAAGGTGTAACAGATTTCAAGGAAACTAGATAACATGTGAGCAAAAAAACTTTATGTATTATTCCATTCACTTTATTTTATATCGGAAAGATCCAGCTTATCTGAAATCAAATAAAGCTGCCACAGCATTTCTAGGACTCAATGGCATTTGAGATTTAATTTCTTCTGTGAAAGCACTGTTCCTTTCTGTGGAATTCTGCAGGTGCTATGTATTTGTATGACTTGAGATCCAGAAGGTCTTAAATTTTGAGATGTTCAGTATATTCTGTTTCATGCAAAGCCTACAGTAGGCAACCTGTCAATTAATGAAAATGCCTCACCAGTTCATCTTTTATAAAGTTTCTTATGTGTGTGTTTAAACCACAACAAAGGACAAGCCCAAATGCTCTTTGTGCTCTTTCATTGTTTTATGTGACTAGCAGAAAATAATTATCACACTTGATAAAGCTCAGCCTTCATAAGGAAGGCAATGAAGAGCAAACTATGCACCAGTGCATAAAACAGCTTAGAGTAGATCAGTGATGAAAATGTGTTGCAATACCAAATTGCTTTTTAGTGTCTTCTCTGAGAAAAAGAAATAGTTGTTTCCAAGGATTTCTGAACAATCTCTTCAGGCTTCTTACATTGCCTGTACATTTTGTAGTAGTTTTGTATGTTGGAAATCTAATTTGGAGTTGCACAAAGTCTCTGACTGAATAAGATAGTCTGGGGATTAAGTTGTGACTTTGTTTCTTCATTGGAAATGTCCAGCTTTCCCAGTCCTACAGACTGTAATTTTTGTTATCCTGTTTGAGGAATGCAGGAGCCGCTGGATTTTTTTACTCTTCTACATTTGATTGAGGAGTGTACGTGTGTGCATGTATTTTATTATTCAGTTATCCATAGTGTGCATCATGAATCAAGTAAGGCATGAAGAACATTTGCAGTGACTGAGAAAACACTAAAGACTTTTTCTTCTCTGCTTTGAATCCACCTATTTCTCTTTCCCTAGTTGCTGAAATCGATTAACTCTTGTCCTTTACTCTGTAATTACGCACTGTAGGTGAGCTTTCCTGTTACAGAAGGCTTGACAATAATTCTCATCTGGTTATGAGTTTTGATGTCGTAAGAAATGTGACCATTTAATGGTGTTTTTTAAAAAAACAAATACAGCATTCACTAACCAACTAATTTGCTTTGCTATGGATTTTGGACAACACTAAACTTTTTGCAAGAATAACACTTGTTGAACCGATTTAAAACAGGATTAAGAGCAGCCAGCTAGTTTCTGAAAAAATACCTGTTCATTATTTTTGAGAAAACACCCACTGCTTATTTTCTTTAGTATGTTTAAGTGTTGATAGTTTTTCTGCATGCATCTGCAAGAACTGCCATCTGCATTTCTGATGGTTACCATTGGGTGGTGCCAGGCAATCAGTATATACAATATGAGACAATGGTTTCTTTTTGTACATACCTAAAATCACACTAGCTTTAAAATCTGATCTCAAATAATTTACAGTGCAAATAAACGAAGCAGCCAGTGCAAATAGTTACTTTGATGCCTTTTTTAAATATACTTAACATAAAGGAAGGGTCTGTCTGGTATATGCTGCTTTATATGTTATATGTGCCTGATTGTGTGTGTACATATGCGTATCTATATGTGTGTGTGTAAAGTATGACCTGACGTGTTTTTGCCCTGAGGATACTGATGCCTTGTTTTTGATCAGGTTGTGCTAATGTGGCTTAATTAATTGCCCTCTTAACGTCTCTGTTAATGTTCAGGCTTTTCTTGCTTGCATGTGTATTTATTACAAACCTGTTAAGTGTTGAAGCTGACTGGAGACAAATGATAATTTCCAACTTTGGAAAAACAATATCTATTTCATGCATGTTTAAGGAAGACTGATTTACCGCCTTAGCTCACAACTGAGTGCCCAATGAGAGCAATGAAATATTAATATTTTAAAGTAATTTTAAAATTTCCAGTCTACCTGGTTCAAAATCTATATTATGTTAATGATACTGATGTACCCATTTATTCTTTGAGCTATCTAACTCAGATTCTAAAGTATTTGGGTTATAATAACCGAGCAGTAGAAATTAGGACTGTGGTTAATGAGAGGGAGATACAAATGTTTATTGAATATCACATTTGAATAGGCTACTGTCTGTGTAAAATAAAATTATAATAGCTGAGAAATATTATTGGTAATTGATTATGTAGATTAGGACAGTCTAAAATGCTTGATTTCACATTTCTGTTTATATTCACTTTTAATAAAGGGGTTGAAGGTTTATGTTTAGAAAATCACATATTGGGGGAAATTAACATTTACAACTCATTTGCTCTTGAGCACCTTTTGTTAATGTATTAAATGAAATGCAGCATGTGGCCTTGCAACAGAATAAGCTAAAATTAAAAATTATTTGTTTAACTTACATGGGTTTGTAGAGCTTGTGAGTTAGATGGAGCAAAGCAGTAATTCTTGTGACAAATTTTAGATAATGCTGTTCTCTTCACCAAATAGTGGTAATTAAAAACAAACAACCACAACAAAAACCGCCACAGAAAAAAACTTCAATGGACCAAAGAAAAACCCTCCCACCACCAAGAAAAACCCACCCCACAGTCCTTCTTTCTTTCTAATTTAAAAATAAAATTAACCTAAACGTAGCCTAATAAATGGGTTGAATAATTTCAAATCCACAAGAATAACTTTGGAGGATTGGTGTAAATAATCAACAACAGCCTAACAACACGAATCCTTTGTGATTCAACCTTCTTAACCTATCAGTTTTCCCCTCAGTGAATAAGAGTAAGATCTACTTGTGTCTCAGATGATGCTCTGAGCAACATTTTTAGGCTAAAAGCCTCTAAAATATTTGTCATAATTTAGATAGTGATTGCTCTGTCTAGACCTTTTACTCTTTGCTAGACTTTCATTTAAATATTGGCCCTTTTTTTCAGACCATAAATCAGTGGCAAATGTGCACATTTGGACTCTCTGAAGTTTTACTTTGAGAATGTTTTCTTAAAGCATTCCAAAACACTGAAATCCTGGAATGGCAAGGGAAAAAAAAAATCAAGGCAAAAAGCAAAAATTATTTATGGAGCATTTTTGTCTCTAATCCTAAAACTGAGAGTACTAATAGCAGCAGTGATGAGCTTAGCTGATTCTTGTGGCTAATGCTTTTCATGAAGTCAAATTTGATTGACATCTCATCATAAATTTCTATTCCTCATAACAAATATATCTTTTCCTCTATTCGTAAGTGCCTTTTTAAGATGCTTCCTTTAAAACAATGTAACAGTCATTTGCAGCTTTTTATGGCATCTAAATGTACGCCGTTATGCTGGCTTGGTTCTACTGACATTTTAACATTGTTAATAATCACTGGCCATTTGCGTGTGCTGTGCGAAGGCATAATGTGCTTTTATATAAAGCACTGTTATGAGGGCTCATTATCTTGCGAGGCAGCAGTTATAATGAAAATTAAACAATTGCAAACTTGCTTTGCCAAGTGTTTTTTAAATAAATTTCACCAGGCTGATTCACAGCTCCTACCTGATTCTGCAGGGTTATATTAATATATCAAAGCTGTTGGAGAGTTGCACGCATAAATTCCTTCATGCAGTCGTGAGCGCTGTGTGCAGCAGGCTTTTCAGCGCTCTGCTAAAACTGATCAGGAAATGCTTGTTACACAGGCAAGATCCTAGCAGGGCATGAAATAACTGTAAACCTTTGAAACTAGTCTCTGCGGTATCAATAGCTAAATGGAGTTTACAAATGACCTTTTACTTACAGGTAGCCACAGAAGTACTGGATATGCAATCTGTAATCTATTCCTGCTGTTTTAGTAAACACTCAAAACACTGGCTATATAAAATTGCATGATTAGAAATTACCAAAGTAGATGTATTTTTCATGCTAAGAAAAGGCTGAGAATGTAAATATGGGCTATTCAGGTTTTTGTTTACAGACTGCAAGGTTTTACAAAACACTTTACATAATGAACGTAATTGTTTACGACTTCGCTAGTGTTTCTACATAAAATATTTAAACAATAACTACTTTAATAATAAAGTGAATGAATTATGAGAAGTCCAAGTAGGCTTCTCCATGGTGTCTGTGTTTTAGAAGAGTTACTCTAGGATCTAGCCATTTTAAATTCACTTCTAAAATGACTGTTGCTGAGTAGTCTTTCAAAGCCGAGGTAAACAGTGCAGTTTCTGTAATTTCTGACGTGCTTGCCTTCTGTTAGGATACCAGATTTGTCCTTGTAGGAGCATATTCTACTGCTCCTCTGTCTTTTATTTTAATGCAACACTCAGATGCAGATTGTTCCAGCACCGCAATAGTCAGGGAAACTAAATTTCCTTTTTTTTTTTTTGCACATGTTTAATTTTGAAAGCTGTCAAGGCATGAAACAATAATTCAGTGAGGCTCTGTTTCAAACTACCTTTCTTCATTAAAAAATAAAATATAATATCCAGGAGGTCTAGCACATTATGTCACTAAGTCACACAGTAAGAGGGACCATCAAAGAATGGTGGGAATTATCACAGCAGCTTGCTCCTTGTTAGAAGCATTTACCTCATGACCCTTTCATTTGCCTACTGCCACTTTAGTTTAAGAGTGACAACACTGTATAGCACTCCGCACTTTCTGTCTGCCCCCACCCCCCTTCGCTTTCCCTTAGCACCAGATGCCTTTGTAAAGCAGGCTGGTGAAGCAGTGAACAAAACCTTGTGGGAGAAGTCTGACACTGGAAGTTAATGATTATCAGTCGAAACAAAACACTTGTTTACATGTTGTAGTCATTAGAGGTTCCAGTCAGTCATACCTCGGCTGGGATTCCTGCCAAATGTTTTGAGGGTTCTTTCACAAGCTGTGCAGTTTTGTAAATACAAAAGCACTCTTATTAAGCCTTTTTAGTATTAGACTGTGCAATTAAGATTATGGGTAATTAGATTCCTTTATTTGGAGTAGAATGGTCCAAGATATACATACAACTTTCTTAGCCAGAGGATACCATCAGATCTCAGTTTGGGTGTTCTATTACAGATCAATGACTAAGAGAAACTCTTTTGTACTGTAAACATTTTTTTCTTTATTAAAAATTGCACTCAGAACTTGGGGCAGTATGGCTTTTTCCTTACCTTACTGTCAGCACCTCTGTCACAGCCATAAAACTTTCTTTTTTGATTAGCATGCCCCAATTTGCTGGAAACACTTTGCTTACATCTCTCTTAGTATTGCCGGCTTTTCATTTCGGTCTTATTATAACTAGGATTAAGGAGGTGATTTGACTATGAAGGAATTTAGGAAAATTTCCAGTAAGCTAAGGATGATTTTAAGTTAACTGCAGGATAACAGGGTTGTTGAAATGAATGTTTCTTTTAACACTTGTGAATTAGTTCATACCTGAAGAAATAAATTATTCCTTTGGTATTTGGAGTTGGTATAAAACAGCTCAAATCCCACCATTTTATTGTAAACACTTTAATCATGCAAAGATGCATCTAATACAAATAATCATGTGAGCTGGAAAACCTGCTTCACGTACTCTTCTGCTTTGACAGAATTCTCTGTATTGAGCATGATGGTAAATTATTTAAGGTTTGGGAGGCCATTTTTTTTGTAACTGTGAATTGTGAGACAACTGAATCATCCATACATATTTTATCTCTATTTTTTCTTTGCCGAAGAAGATATCAGTTTTAGTTGCTCCAATGCAGGACTGCTGGCTTTGACATTTCCCGGTTGTCTGTAGTGCTAGGCAATAATTAAATATCAGGTGCATAAGCTGCTCTTTAATTTGACATGTGTGCTCCAGGCAATAAACACATGCAGTGCAACGTGGGAGTGTAATTGCTAAGGAATAAAATCTTGTACCAAGTGAGATCATTGTATCAGGTACTGTGTGACAGCTCATTTGATCATTATGCCCAGGCTAAAGAGGTTGCCTAATTAGTTTCCATTAAAACTCACCCTTTAATCAGGAATTATTCTTGCATAAAGAATGTCACTTGGTCCAGATGAATGAACAATGGTTCCCCCTTGAGATTCAACTATCTGTTACACTTGGGATGCCATATGTCTCTTCTAACAATTCAGCTACAATAGTAGTCTGTGAATTTGGATCTCACAGCACTAGGCAGTATTCACATTTTCTTGGTACCAGCTAGTGTTCTATGGAAAAATCACAATGGTATTCTGTATATACTTCATCAAGCCAGAGAAACTATGTTCAAGCAGCAGGAAGTGCGTTGTAAACACACAGATGCCTAATGGGCCTCTCTTAACTAGTGTGTCTTGGTTGTTGTATTTATTTCATAAGTGGCACACATAGCATATATGCTCTTACTGGGAGCTAGACTTTGGTCTCTCCCCTAGAAACGTCAAGGTTCATCTAAATTTAATATTTTTAAGGGAAACAACTTCCTAGCTTTTTTTGTGTGACAATAGCTTTGTCAGCTGAAGCTGATCACAGAAGTAGCTGTGATTTCCCACCCCCATGCTCCCCGCAGGCCCCTAATCTTGCAATTTAAGTGCCTACCCCCTGCTCCCGCAAGACACATGAGGCTCAGCAGGTTACTGGGCTCATGCGCATTGTGGATGTGGAGCTCAGTTGTTGGGTATGTTTCAGTCTGAGCCACTTCAGCAGGTTCCTGGTTGTCCAGCTGCATTTGCTCATCTGCCGTGTAGCAATGGCAGTGGCTCGTCTGAGGTGAGCAGAAAGTGCTCTGCAGGAGAGGCATCTCCCTTTGGCAGCACAGGCTGCTGTAGGCCAGGTGGAGAAGAAGAGACTTCTAAGTCAAAGCCCAGCAATATAGTCAGTGGCCTCAGTCAACTCAATATATCTCACTCCTACAGATGTGAACTGATTTCTTGGTGTTTGCAAAATGCCATGGGCTGGACTGGCAGTCTGAAATCTAGCCTGTGGGCAGAGCTGCTGTGTCCTCTTGCTTTCCCCAGTGACATCCTGGTAGTAAGCTATGAGCTAAGATTCTCTCCTGTTGTGGAGGGATGACCCCACAACATGTCAACGTCTGCGCTATCTTCCAGCGCGATGTCCATCCTTCTTAAATGGTTTATGGAACATCCAGAAAAAAGGGTCTCAAAAATACTTCCCAATCTTTTTGCAGCTCAGACTGTTGCATTTGGAGGAATGAAAAAATGTTTTGCAGACAATGCCTTTTACAGAAACAACTGCAGTCTAAGGTTGTGTGAAAGATTGCCACAAATGTTAAGCCATGTGGTACGGAACATGGCAGGAACAGGCAGGATGCCTGTTCCAAGTTTGTTCTTGGTAAGTCTGGATTCTTTAACCTTCATACTTAAACCTAAGCCGTATGAGCTTTCACATTGCAAGAATATTCAAGGCAATGGAAGGACGTGCATGCAAGGTGAAATGCAAATCCTTAATATTTCTTGTTGGTATCACTCTAAGTGCTCCCTTTCTTCATACTCAATAGATGATGTGTTGTTGTGGTTGAGATGGACAAACAACATGGACCAAGTTCTTCAGGATGAAAGTAGTAGATGCCATTTATTGCTACAAGTGCGTTTTTATACAGTTTTACAAACTCACGTGTTTCTTCACTATTGGTTAAAAGTTACATTAGTAACATCTCATTGGCTAATTTGCTATCATCAATGTTACTCTTCTACTCCATTCTCTCTCACGGGTACATCCCTTCTCCCTCGCGGTTACACTTTAATATCTCTGGATACTCCTTTACTCCCATGTTTTTCACGGGTAAACCTTAATATCTTCAAGGCTGATGTCTGTTCCCATACCTTCTGTCAGGGAATCCATGGACCCACCATAGTTTCCCACAATATGTCATGGCTTAAGCACATGATTTAACATCTAGAATCTGAGGAGAAGGAGTTTGATCTAATGTGACTCCCTGAATAGCAAAGGCTTTTAATTTACTGTTTCTCATACCTTGAGCTATGTGTTTAGGACAATAAGTTCTGTGTTGTTTGAGAGTTGTCTACCTTTACCTAACACTTTCTTTCTGGCCGTGGCCAACCTCTGATACATAGGAGTAAGATGGAAAAAAAGGAATAAGAGTTTCTGTGAGCACAGAAACTGAATTCTGTTTTCCTCTGGCTTCCTGTCGTTAATCGATACTATCTTGGCATTCTTGCATGTATTTTACACTCCCTTCTAGTATCTCCTGCAAACATATACTCAGTTCTCTTTCATGTTCTCTGTGCTACACCTAGTTTCTTTTCATGCCCCCAATTTGTATTTGCCCAGGCTTCTGGAGAAATAAGTTGTGGCTGATTCAAACTTACAGACATCCATTTGTGTCAGTTGCTGTCTCTTGACTATTAGTCAAAGAGGATCTGTTGCATCTTAGTTACTTCAGACCCAACAAATGCCTAGAGGGGCTCCATTGCGATGATTTATGCAAATGATTTAGTGAAGCTCCTAGATGGTATGAGACTGCTCTGCTGGTATGCAGTGATGAAGATCAGTTATCACTAGAATTATGTGAATTATCTGGCTATGATATCTTTATTTTTACTTAGGTTATCGGTAGCTCAAAAGCAAGGAGATATGTTTAGTAGTCATGAATGAAGTGCCTTCTCTTATTCTGCAGGCCTCTCTCTAGGAAGCCTGTGCACTGAAGAACCCACAATCTTTGTAGATGATTTATCTCAGATCAGTCCTTTGGCAATAAAGACTAACATAACTCATAGAATCATTCCGGTTGGAAGAGACTCTCAAGATCAAGTCCAACCATAACCTAACACTAGCACTAAACCATGTCCCTAAGAGCCTTGTCTAAACGCCTTTTAAACACCTCCAGGGATGGTGACTCCACCACTTCCCTTCCTAACATCCAATCTGAACCTCCCCTGGTGCAACTTGAGGCCATTTCCTCTTGTCCTATCACTTGCTACTTGGGAGAAGAGACCAACGTTCTCCATGCTAAGACCTCCTTTCAGGTAGTTGTAGAGAGCAATAAGGTCTCCTCTCAGCTTCCTTTTCTCCAGGTTAAACAACCCCAGATCCTTCAGCCACTCCTCATAAGACTTGTGCTCCAGGCCCTTCACCAGCTTTGCTGCCCCCCTCTGAACTCTCTTTAGTACCTCAATTAAAATGGGGAAATACTAATGCTGAATTAATAATGGGTAAATTTAATAGCATTAGTAGCAGCAGTAGTATTTGGTACAAAGGGCAATGTGACCAAGTGGAGAGTTCTTGTCTCGAATCAGGTTAACCTCTTAACCAGTTAGTTTTTGTGCTAAGCATCATGTTTTATATTCTTGGGGTTTTGAATGCTATTGCTGCATTTTCCCTACCCAACTATGCTTTTTGATTATAACAATAAATTCCATAGGTTACTTATAATTTGTGGTTTAAATAAAAGGGAGTAACTTCTTTAACACTTTAAAAAGAGCGTGTTTGCAATCTTACTGAAAACTCCCTTATTTTCACATAGTGGTAGGAAACATGGGAACATCTGAATTCACTCATATCATGTGTTCAGCGCAGTAGCTCTAGCATGTTCCCTCCCTCTTCCCCTTGCATTTCCTCTGCAATAAAAATTCTGAGTGTTTCCAGCTTTCCTTCTGCGGATGTATTTCTGTGACTGTGCTCATGTCTGTTGCCTGGCTTTGAATCCTGTCAGTTGCCCGATTCTTTCTCTGTGTTCTTTTCAAGGTAGGATACACAGAGCATATAAAATTATTCCATAGGTGGGTGTCCCATTGATTTATAGTATTGAAGATATTATTTAAAATTTGAACTTTCTGAAGATAAAAAGATACTTCTATTTTAAATGCAATGCCATAAATCAATGAGGGTTCATTCTAGACTTGACCTAACTTTACTGAAAGGTTCATGAACTTAGCAAACTTGGCTCAAATATTGATGAAAAGCTGCCCCGAGATGCATCACATTTTGATGAAAATCTTGATGTAACCCTACTATAATTATTAAGCATAACTAATTATCTTCAGTAGCAAGCTTAAAACAAAAATGACCCAAGAAAAATACTTCTGCTATAAACAAGTATAGCGGCTGAAACCAGTTTTGCATGAGCATTCGGGGCTACTTTTAGTTTCTCCAAACCTCTTTGCCAAGATCTGAATTCTATATCTTTTCTACAAAACACTGTTACAAATACGTATGTTTATCTTTGTATTATAAAGTGGGAACTTTTTTATTGCTGATGTTAATAATTCAAGGAATCTTTTGTGTTTCTGTAAGAAATGCGCTAGAGTGGAACCAAAACATTGTTTAGTACAGAATTAACCTTTTCCATATGTAAGAAGCAAACTGAACTGCGGTCAATGTAAATACAGTAAGAACCATCAGCATTACTCAGTGTAATATCCTGATACTTTACAGTCCTTTTGGACCTGAACATATCAACCATACTTCAGAAGCCTTCATAAACTTGTATAAATGTTTTCTTTCGCAATGATTTTTCAAAGTTTCCAGTAACAATCATTTATTTGCCTCTTGTGAGTTGTACTGCATGGATTGAATATTATCAAGGAAAATAAACTGGTTTTGTTTTATTTCTCTGAAGTGCTTTCTAAAAGAATTCTCTTCAAAATGTACATGTTGGATCATACTATAGCCCCTAGCTATAGTATCTGATAAAATGCCATTGACTTTATTACAGTCCACTTTGACTCTGGCATATTTCCATGTACTCTGGGCTGCCAGTATAACTGAGGGGGGAAAACTTGACCTGGGGTACGTTTTGTTTCAGAAAGAACTGCATTATTTATCCTCAGTGAGGAAAGTAAAGTAATTCACACGTTATACACACTAAGATGGAACTAATCCTAGAGTCCTGTTGTAAAGGTTCCCTCTTGCAGAGCTCCCCAGTAATGTGCTTCCTGGAATATTCAGCTGCAAGCACTCACACATGGGCAACTGTGCTCAGCTTCAGCTTGTGGCTTCTCAAGAGTATGAAACAAAAACTGAATTTAGACACTGCGCAGGTCAGGGGCCAGGGTGAGTTCTGCTGTGAGAAGGAGAGGGACTGGGAAGGGGACTGAGGGCTTTGCAGCATTGGAGTCATTGCTCTTGATGTGATGGGAAGGATGAGGGCAGCAAACGCTCTTGCTGCAGCAAGGAGGACCATAAGCCTGAACCAACCCCGGTATCCCTGCTGCGGTGAGTGCTGCCCTTATCAGCTCAGCTTACCGGGGCCCTTATAGAACTGAATTAGGTTCAGTGACAACAGGCATCTTTGACATGCAAGCTGATTGCTGGTCTAGGAAATGGCCATAATTCTTTATGTCTAGTTGTGGCCATGACTGTGCAATGCTCTCCGTCCACTGAAGAATCTTGACTGGGGGTGAAGGGGTGATGAGTGTAGATAGGTCTCTCTAGCTTGGAAGACCTAGGTCTGGTCTACATGAGAATAAGGAACTGAAGATGTTTTCAAAAATGCGAAATGGTATGTCATTTGCTACAGACTGTCCCTCTGTGTGGGTACTTCATCATGAAATAAAAGCCATTTTGCTTTAAAATAACTACTGTGAGAAAGATAATTTATTTCAACTGGAACATGTTCTAGAAATTTGTCTGTGTATTGAGTTAATGTTTTCCAGACTTTCTCTGAGCCATGAAGCTAGCAATTTTGTCTTTTTATTACTTTAGATATTAATACTGCTTTCAAAATATGTCATTCCAGAAAGAATACCAAATATAGTGAAATTCAAGATAACAGTGTTAGAACTAGGACCAATGTTTATATTTTTGAAATATACCGAATTTACAGCAGGAATGATCTACACATCATCCTTATACATTAGATTAGTACAACTAGAAGTACAGTGAAAAAAATCTAATTTTAAGAAGATTATGATGCATTAGTCTTCGAATTTGCTCTGAAAATGTAGAACTTTTGTATGTGCTATGCCTTCACTTTTCAAATGTTATTCTCTAACTTTCTAAAAGGCCAACTTTCATGGGGGCTTGCATCTTAAGTTCAAAAAAGAGTATGCATTTACAGCTGACTTCATTTTGAAAGCTTTTACTGTTCATTCTTTCACATACAACATTGAACACATAATATTCACAGCCCTCATGATAATAGGTTTGCTGGGACAAGGAAGGCATCTTTCTTTCTTGTTCCATTTGAGTTAATACATCTGGTTTAACCACTTGAGAAATAAAGTTGGCATCTACAACCTCTAGATCCCATCCTCTGTGGTCTGTCGGGAGTGGTTATGAAAGGGTCTCTTTTGAGCTTTGAAGAAAAATAATTTTTGTTCATGTCTTAAGAGTTGGTTTTAAACCAAGTTTATTTATTACTGTTATTTTTTGTATTTGGTAAAGCTACCAACTGCTAAAACAGGACAGATGTACATGTTAAGTTGGATTGAGAAGTGAAGCAGAAACACACAGATTTCACAAAGGGGACATAGAAGATCTCTAATGCTTTTCTGTACAGGAAAAAAATTGCACTAGTGTCGTTCTTAAAAAGTGGAGTATAAGCTTTCAGTGGCAAATGACTAGAAACATTTTTCATTTAGCCCAAAACCCTGCAATCACTAATATCTGTAGGGAGTAAAGGAAGGATCAATGCATGCAATTGCTTTGGTTATTTATTTGCTAAAGTGGTATGATTCTCTTAAGTCATAGGAAGACACTGCCATTATTTTACCTGGAAAATAACATGAATAAGAATTTGTATATATATTTATACATGCTTAAAGAAAAACACAGATTTATGATCATGTCAATTTCAATGTTTACTTATGTTGGCAAATTTTAAGAACTTGTCTGACATGCATACAATTTGCACATTCTAGCTACAGAGTGCTTGGCCAGAAAGTTGAACCAAGAATAGTATCTAGGCTGACTGCAGTCATGGTACAAGAAGCAGTTGCATGGATAGCAAAATGGCCCTACTGCCCCTCCGTTGCTGGTGCACAGCCCCGGGTGGCTTGGGTTGGCTAATGTTGCTGGAGAAGTTGAGAACACAGTGTGCTCTGTGGTTATTGCTGGCAGGTGGAAGCTGTGCCCACTACTGACAGCAGATCTAGCACAAGGAAAGGCTCTCCCCTGGGATCTCCCAGTCTTCCGGCCTCTTGTCCTTATTCCCCCTCCTCCTTGGCAGAATTAGCTTGGTCTCTTCTTGTCAGGATGGCAAGTCTCTATCTACCTGCTTGAAACAATTCTGCATTATATATGCACTATAATGTTTTAACAGTTTATTATGTTTTAATGAGATAAGGACTAACAGGTGGGCTATAAGGTGGGTTGGAAACTGGTTGCACCAACAGGCTGAAAGGGTTACTGGTTCAGGGTCCAACTGGAGGCTGGCCACCAGTGGCATTCCTGAAATGTCAATACTAGGGCCCACACACTTTAACTAATGTCTCTATTGCCAAATTGGATATGAGATGGAGTGAGTTCATGGGTAAAAGTATGCTGAGGAGAAAGCACAGTGATCCAGAGAAACCTTGGCATGCTGGAGGAATGGGACAACAAGAATCTCATGAAATTCAGCAGAGCCAAATGCAAAGTTCTGCACCTGGCATGGCAGATTGGCAAGGATGTACTTCTGTGGAAAAGCACTTGGGTCCTTGGTTGATAACAAGTCAAACCTGAGTCAGTTGTGTGTACTTGTGTCCAGAAAGGTCAGCAACCTACTGCTGTATCAGCAAGAGAGCAGCCAGCAGGCTGAGGAAGGTGACTGTTCCCCCTCTCTTTGGTGAAAGAGAGGTGGTATCCTAAGTGCTGTCTCCAGTTTGTGGCTTGCCAGTAGACATTAGTAAAGAGAGGCAAGTCCAGCAGAAGTCTAACAAAATCATTGAGGATACTGAAGTACATGATAGAGCAGCTGAGGCAACTAGAATTGTTTAGCCTGGAGAAAAGGAGGTGGCGGAGAGACCTCGGTGGTCTCTTCAACTACCTGAAAGGAGGTTGTAGCATGGAGGGTGTTGGTCTCTTCTCCCAAGTGATAGGACAAGAGGAAATACCCTCAAGTTGTGCTGGCAGAGGTTTAGATTGGATATTAAGAAAAACTTATTCACAGAAAGGGTTGTCAGGCATTGGAACAGGCTGCCCAGGGAAGTGGTTGAGTCACCATCCCCAGAGGTATTTAAAAGACACATAGATGAGATTCTTAGGGATGTTGTTTAGTGACAGTGTTAGGTTGATGGTTGGACTTGATGATCTTGAGGGTCTCTTCCAACTAAAATGATTCCATGATTCGATGTGCAAGGAGCATCTTGAGAGTTTGATCACTCTGAGGAAGAGAAGATGAATTATAGTGCTGTCTTCAACTGCTTAATACATTATAAAGAAGATGGAGTCAGACTCTTCCTTAGATGCGCCCAGCAAAACAAAAACGTGCAATGGACACAGATTACAACATATGAAATCCTGGTTTGATATTAGGGAAATTTCACACTGAAGGTGCTCAAACGTTGGTAGAGGAGCCCAGAGAAACTCCACCTGTGAAGATAATCAAAGTGCAAATGAACGAGGCCACGAGGAACCTGATCATAATTTTTGCAGTTGCCTCTAACCTTGTCTATGGCCCTGCATTTAGTGGAATGTTTGGATCAAATGATCTCCAGGAGTCTCTTCCAACTTAAATTATTTCATGCGTCTGTATACATTTTTGTATTACAGGATGATGCTCTGCTAATAGCAGCCTCTACAAATTGAGAATGTTACAGTAATTGTAACTTCTAAAGTGCAGATCAGATCTGAAAATTATCGCGTTATTTTACATATTAATGAAAGTCACACAGTATAAAAGCCCCTGCTGGATTGTTTTTTGCTATAGACTATTTGTTTTGAGCAGCTTGAACTATTTTGTTTGCTATCCTGTTGCAAGAAAATCCATTTTTAACACTTTTTTTTTTTTTTAATGGTGTAATAATCAACTATTTACTAGATACTATGGCCATTACAGTATCCTCAACCTAGGTGCCTGTCAGTGAATCCAAGTTCTCTTTTGGATTCTGCTCATTTCCTGAATTCTCTGGTCTTGATTACCCTTGTTCGATGACCAGTACCTAATCCTCTTCCGAGAAAAACATACTGAATCATTTATTTTCCTTCCTTTCCAGTGTGAAACTGCTCATTTCCCTTCAATGTTTGTCATATGAAGCTCTTACGAATCCTCTTTTTCCAATCTGTCCACTTACCTTTTTAGCTGGCTGCTTTGCGCATTGCTCCAGAGTATTGCTTCTGTTGACAAAACTGTGTGAATGGAAGTACTGAGCCTCGGCTTCCAATTGCTCCTGCCTCAACAGCTGCCTACTTCTTTTTACTAAATGACCCTTGTCTCTTACCTAATAGATATGCAAAAGAGAATACCATGAAGATATCGGTGACACAGCCTAACACCAACATGAAAACTTTGGTCAATTCATTAATGGGTGGGCAAGGAGGGAGAATCCCCAAATATCTCCAGGATATTTTGGCAGAACTTTATGGCCTAGTTTTCTTGGGTACTTCAGCTAAAGCATTCAGAATTGAAGTGATTTCTCTTGACTGCTATAAATGCAGAAACTTTCCTGGCTTAGACTTTTGGCTGAATGTCACCTGAGATGGTTCAATATCTATTATAAATCCTTTATAATGAGACATTCACCCAAGTTGTTGGTGGGTTTGTTTTGTTTTGTTTTGTTGGATGGGGTGGGAGGAGAAGGGGAAACAAACCAGAACTGTGTGGTTCTGTTCAGGAGGGCAGCACTTTGCTAAGAAAACTGCAAATTGAAGGGAAATATTTATTGTGAATGCCTTTGAGTACAGCAGTGCTCTGAGAACATGTCCCTGAGTGAGAGAGAATCTGAGAGACTACTTATGGATAGGTGTGGTGAGAAATGGACATCACTTAAGATGCTTTTATTCAGAGCTGGTCTGGAGATCTCAGAAGATTCATGAAAAGATATGAAGACTTAATTGGTAGTATTGCAATGATATAGTTTTTCTATAATCTTAAGAGGTTGTCATAAGTAGTACAACAATAATTATATCTACAACATTTTTCTATTTACCTGTAGGCTGACCTTCCCTGAAGCTGGCCTAAAGGGACAGATGTCTTTATTTGTGGCTGTGATGGATACTATTAAGATGCTCTTGTTCGATCATGGTTGTGCCATGATCCATTGGGAAGAGCAATGGGTTCCTCAGAGATAGAGCCTGCGACGGCAGGGGCTGCTGGGCAGTGGCTGGCAGCAGCATGGGGCCATGCTGTGCTCCTGTATTGGGAACTTATGGTGGGCTGCAGGATACAGAGGAATCTTCCTGGAGCCCAAAAACCCCAGGGTTTGCTGATGTTGAGAAACCAGGCTGGAAGTGAGGGTGTGTTGACAGAGTAACAGTATTTTGTAAGAACTTTTCTTTTTTTGTGGACTACTTGCTGTGAATTTGCTTGGGCTTTGCCATTTTTGCAATGGAGAAGAGTATCAGTGACACAGGCAGAAACACCCAGCTTGGGCTGGAAGAGGTGTCAATGTGTATGTCTGCACCAGGTCATTCCCTCAGACCACCCAGCTTATCTGAGGTGGGTCTCACAGGGGCCAAACTTTCTCAGACAAAAAAGCAGCTGGCTGCTCAGAGGAGTACAGACTGCTGTCTGAAATGAGTGCAACCTGGAGCTGGGCATGAAATGAAATGTTGCAGAGATTACCTAGAGACTAACCTGGAGTATTGCATTTAGTCCATTCACAAGAGGCTGCATTCAGGCCAGATTTCTTGCCTTTATGATCTGAAGCAGCCTTAGAGTGCATAGCAGAGAAGAGCAATTTTCATTTTCTCTTGAAACTGTGCTCTTCCACGATGTAATTTCCTGTAGTTACTGCATGTACACTTCCAACAACGATACTGATTTTCATCACTCTAAGGCATGCAGATAGTTTGTGAAGCTACAACACTGGTATGATCATTAGATCACATCTAGGGAATATTGCACAATTCTTCTGTTTTTAAGTCAAAGACTTCTTCAGCAGAAGGCCCTCTTGTCTTGTTGCAGAATGTAATTTTGCAAGGACAAACCCCTGGGGATTAGAAAGTTTGTCAGCTCAGTTCCAACATGGTATGGCAAGACTGGCTTTGAGTTTTCAGGAGAAAAAATATTAGATTTGCTGGCCAGAGGACATGAGAGTACACAAAGAAAAGAAAGGGTGTTTACACTGCTTTGCATGGTTCTTTATACGAATTTACATAGAGTTCTGTCTTACTCACAGGAGTAATATGATCCTAATTACTGATTGATGTTATTTGGGGTAAATTACTATCTGGTAAATTAATACCAGAGAAAGTTTTGTGCCACCTGCGGGCTTTCTACAGCAGTTTATATCTGTCCAAAAACTATTATAGTTGTTTATAGCCCCAAAAAATTAATTAATTTATCCTGTCACTGAGTTATGACTGCCTTTTCTAAAGCTATCAATGGACAGTGACATCTTACATTTTCATTGGAATTGCTTCTAATATTTGAACTATAAGTAGCCTCCTAGAGCCACTACTTTCCCAACAATTTCTTAATAAACGTTATGCTGTATAAATGTTTACCATGCTGAGCCCAGTGAACAGAAAGATTAATCTCAGCAGAGTGCTGGAAGCCTGAATTCTCTCCCAGGGTATCTGCAGGTTGGTTCCTCGCTGGGAGGGACCAGCCTGGGGCTTGTAAACCATGTGGAGGTTAAGGCGATGGAAGAGCAGCTCCAGTGCCTGGCCATGTGGTGGCCAGCATCAGGGCTGTGATAATATGCTAGGGTTGTTAATAATCCAAATTCATTCCATAATGAAGTAAGAAATGCTGAGGCTAGTATCACCAAACGGCTGAAAGTTATTTTTTTCAGCAGAGAAGAAAATGTTCAGGGAAACCATTCTGAGTTATTAAGGGCCATGGTGTACTGCAGCTCTGTACAGAGAACTTGTGATTTAGAAAGCTGGACTAGATGGCTCAATGCAAATAACGTTACTGGGAAAATAATCTCAGGAAACAGGGATCATTAATAGAAGGAATAATTTTCCTGCATATTCTTGACTGTCCATAGAACTTGCTGGTGGATAAAGTGAACCACCTTCCTAATTTTTGTACTGTTATTCTCTCAGTTTCCAAATAAAGCTTCATGCGTGCATGTGCAGTGAACATTACATTTTTTCCCATAATGGTAAAGGCATAGATAGGCATTGTCCATCCATCCATATTAGAATCAGGGTTGAACATAAAGATTTTTTAATGTTGCATGAGCGTTACACTTTAAGCATGTAGGAGAAAAACTACTAATATAAAAGCTTACATTACTTAGATGCTAGAGGTATAATAACTTAAGTCATGTCTGTACAAATTGTAACTGACTTTATCATCAGAAGCCAAACCATGTCTTAAAAGGACTGCTACATGTGTTACTTAAATTCAAGTTGATGTACTTTGTTTTCAGTCACATTGGCTGGCCAGAAACTTTTATAACTTGAACACAACTTGGCTGAAATCAGATTATTGGACAAAACATTATTATAGCAGTTCCATTAGCACTTTCCATTAGCCAGCGCATGAAGAAAAGGATACAAATCCCAGACTGGATGAGAGTGGACATCTGTATGACCTCTGGCCAGGTGTGGTGTATAAGCAATGGACTTGTGGCTCTAGAGTAAGACAAATTGATCTGAAAATAATTTGTGATCAAGTAATTTTAAGGCTGTGATTTAAAGAAATCAGAACATTGGACTCTTGTGAGATGTCAAAATTCAGTAAACTGGCATGGCACCGGAGGTGGGCTGGCAGCAGGACTTAAGGAAAATTATATCATCTGCTTTTTTTTTTTTTTTTTTAAACCTGGGAGAAGGGAAGAAAATGTCTCAGACATGGCCTAATTGTGATATAGGCCATAATAAGTTCTTTATAGGGACTTTCAGAAGTTGTTGTACTTTAAGGCAAACAATTGTCTTTGAGATGGTTCAGGGCAGCATGTCTTCTCCTTATGTTGGAGCTTACAGAGGAGGGAAGTAGACAATCATATCCTCTCTCCTCCTTATGTTGTCTGAATGCTATTAGTGGTGAGCAAGTTGGACTTTCCAAAGCCTTCTCTCAGAAACATCTTCTCATTTTTTGGTGGGTTTTGTTTGTTTGTTTTTCCCCATGTATTCTGTCTTTTTTATCTTGTGTCTCTTCATCCAGAGCTCTGCAATTTCTTTGCCTGCTTCCTGTGTTTGTAGGAAGGAAAGCAAAGAGGAGTGATGGCCTGCTCTGAATCCTGAGATCTTCTGTCAGAACAGCTTGCCATTGCAGCTGTAAACTGCTATGTTAAGGTCTGAGCTGGAGCCTGGCCCGATGAGGGTCAGCAGTGTGGTGTTGTGTGTGTTGTTCTCTCCTCATTCGGTGCTAAGGCAGTAAACAAGCGAGGGAATGAAGGATCAGAGGAGCTACCACATCTCAGTAGCCCTTCACTTTGGGAATGCAGTATTAAAATGAACAAGGAGAACTTATGCAGAGACCACATTGCTCCCCGAGGCTGCAAGAATCAAAAATCAGAATAGCTGGAAAGTGAGGTCATCAGAGAAGCTGATTGCAGAGCTGGAAACAGGCCCCAGGATCTATAACTTTCTATGTTTTTCTTTGCTAAGAATTCTTGTAAGAAAGCTTATTAGAACGAAAAAACCTTCAAATCTCATCAATGACAATAGCTGGCAGCTACACAGAAACTTAAGTTTTAGTATTTCAGGAACCATGCAAATAGCTGTTACAGTGAGAGAAGAAGAAATTAGTTCAGTTTTTTTTTTTTAAAAGCACCTCCTGAAGTGAAGATCACTAATTAGTAATTTGGGATTGTTGTCAGTTCACTGGCCAGATATGAATTTGCAGTCAAGCATTGATATTGCTGCCTGTTAACAGCGATCTAATTAGTAACAGTAGTTCTAGGCTTTATGTACGTCATCCCTCTATGTGAAGAAGTTTTCTGGAATTAGCAGGTGTATAGTTACTATTGCCAAACAGTTCATATGTCTTTGAACCGAAAGCATTTTCTGAGCCTTTCCAAAAACTAACTTCAAAGAAAATTTGCTTATGTTTCCATCTGCACCTCTGTTAAAATTATCCAAGAAATGTGTGGCACCCCTTTACATTGAGCTATGAAGCTACAGGTCAGATTCTAGCTAATAAAATATGAGAGAGGGAGCTGAAGTGCAAGAGAACGAGCATGCTGAAATTATAATGGACCCATACTCATGCAGTTATAGTTTTCGATTATGCTTTAAAATGAAGAATGAAAACCTTACCACCTACTTCCCAAAATACCTTAGTTCCTGACTGCTGCTCTTCTGTAATAGCTGTTTATCAACAGTATAAAATACTTTTCATTCGACTTCCAGAAGTCAAATGCAGAGTTTGCAGGCTTTTACAAACAAGCCTAGAGAACTGTTGAGCAGAGTCAAAATATTCAGCTGAGACATGCAACCTTAATCTTCAGCAAGTTATTTATTCTTGACTGAATAACAATGGACCTCTGGGCCAGTGACGAGTGCTGACTTATGAGTGGTGTGCACGTGTCCACGTACCAAACCTGGCCTGAGAAACTGTAGGTGGTTAAATTGCCACTTATAAACGGTCTGTTCAATTTAGAATAGAATAATAGTAATTTAACATACTTGAGCCAAAGTAATTACCTTTCACTGTTTCCACAGCATGAAATTACAGTCTACAATAATTTCAAAATATTGATTCTTTCAGGCATCTGATGTTAGCAGTGTTTCTTGAATACATTGTACATAGTAGAAGAAAGTGAAGTTTTTACATGCTGATGTTGAGTAATTTGACTTCTTTTTAAATACAGTATTTACTGTATAGAGTCTCATACTACTGCGTGGTTTGAGACTGTCTAGCAGCTGCAGAGAAGTTTCCACTGAAATTCCTCATACATGCACCTCAGGTGCCATCAGGTTTTGTTTGTTCTATGAATTTCTGATATGCAAAATATGCATGTCCCCAAGATAGGCTTTCTTCCTGTTTTTTTCTTTGAGTTTTCTCTTGTTTCTATATCTTATTGAAAGAAATTGGTTTTGCATGGAGAACACCATTAATAATGAAATGCAGCCTATGTGCTTTCTAGAAGTCTATTTCTTCCTTATAAATAAACGGTAATTTGTTTTAAAGCGTCATTGCACACAGTGTTCAGCTGGCTCTCATGCATTCGATTATTTTAAATAAATGTACCATAAATGGAACAAGTTCTTTCTAATTTGCAAATGATACGCAACATTTTTCAAAAAAAAGAGAGAAAAAAGAAAAACTGTAAAATTTGTTCTTAACTACATCTCATTAATGTGAAGCTGTTCAATGACCTGTAAAGATTAAAGAATTAGTGAATTGGTAAAATTATCAGAATGAAAAATCTGTATAATTTTGATTTCAATTTAAAAATCTGCAAAACAGTCTAGGGGCTTTAGAAAAGTATATTACTTTTTAATATCTGTTCCACAAATGTCCTAGTATCAGTGTTACAAATGGACTGAAATAAAGGCAACAAATAGTATGTTTAAATGTATGGTGTTACAACATTCTGTTAAAGCTGTTTTTTTTTTTTTTTTTTCTTTTCATTAAAACAACTGAAGACGTTTAATTAAGTGACCACTCTGCTAAGTGGAGCAAAAATTAATATACATAAATGAATTTATGTGTGGGCAATGATGCATAATTAAAAATATGCTTCAAATAAGGGATTGAGGAGAAAGAAAACAGTTTAACAAGAATCTTCAAGACTATTGCCTCCTGAATTTTTAAACTCAGACATGCATTGAATTTACTTATTGGCAGCTTTTGAGCTCAAATTTATGATGGAATTTTCTTCAAAATACTGGAGCCGTGGTATTGTGGGATGATGATTTGCTGAAAGCTGGTCTTGACCAGAGAAATAGTCATACTATCTTGTAACTATTGCATATTACTCAGCTTGCTGAAAATGCTGCTTTCAGGCACACTCCATCTTTGCCAGACTTTTATTCAGAACTTACTGAAGTTCTTATGGCAAGATGTGTCAAAACTGGAGTGCATGGAAAACATTTATATGAAAACTGAAATATATGGAATATAAATGTAAATTTAAGGAACATTCGTTTGACATGGATGGTCATGTTATCTCAGTTGTAGACTACCTACCTGGGTTAGAAGTTCACTTTTTATTGCGTAGTAGGTGGAAGTCAGCAAATAAAAGGAGTGAACTTCCTTTCTTAAGTGAAAAATGGGTTCACTTGATCTTTAGACCCTTGAATGTTTCATAGCAATCTACATAGTTATCTTTCGTGGGACGTAAATTGTGGGGTATTTTTTTGTGATGCAATCTTCGTAGGAAATGCTTTGAACAGCCATAATTCCATTCAACCCAGGGTTTCAGGTATTTTCTCCATATTTTCCCTGTCTAGTGAACAAATGTCAGAATAATGAACATAAAGTTTTTACCTGTTGCCAATCTCACGCTCCTGTTAAGTAGTATATAAGGTATGTAATGATGGAAAGTACAGGTCTGTTTTATCTTTTCTAGCAAATACAGAAAAGAAATGAATTTGGATTTTGGTTTTGTGATCATTTTTGTAATACTTGTGTTTCCCCAAAAAAGCTCTATGTTTTTTGTCTTACGGATTTTTGACATGTCATTAGAACAATTACTGCTGCCTTCAGCCCTGTCTACTAGTCTTGAAGAAAAAAAAACACATAGGAAGAAAGCTGCAGCATCCAACTACACACCTCTTGCATCATGGTGATGCTGGAACGTGAAGGAGAGCGATACAGAAAACCTTTCCCACATGGCTTGCCTCTCCCATTCCAAGAAATCAGCAGCTGCCATTCTGGTGAGGGTCAGGTTCAGCTGAACTCCCATCCCCACTGAAAAAAAAAAAAACAAAACCAAAAAACCAAACCAAACAAAAAAACCCAAAAAACAAAACAAAACAACAAAAAAACCCCTAAAACTCCTTTACCCCCTGTGGTATTTTATTGGCAAGTTTAGTTCAGTAATGGGAGGGCACTTTGGGGAGTACAAAAGCTAGAGTCCCTAAGGCCAGGTATAAAGAAAAGAACCGCAACGGTTCTTTACTATTTTTTACTAATAAACACATGTACCAGTAACTGCCATTACTTAATTACTGCAAAGCAGTTTTAAACAACTGGCTTAACACTGTATTAACACAACATAAAAACAACCGTACCAGGAATATCACTTGTCATTATTGGATATGGCCCTATTGAAGCCAATAGCACGAAATTAATAGGCACAGGGTTTGGCGCCTTAAACCCCTGTTGATCTAGGAATTCATTGCCTCATGCTCAGGTTTTCCATTGCCTTACAGCTCCAGCAGTCTTATTTCATGAGCTTTCACAGTGTTTCTACTTCTAAATAAGTATGTGTAGGGTTTTTTTGTGATACCTATGGAGTAAGAGCTTAATTTTTTCAACTGGTACATGTGTCTGCTTCAGACATGAGTTAACCCTGAGAGTGCGTAACTGTAGAATAGCCACTGCCCTCAACATGTAAAGCTATTCCCGAAGTGTAGATTAGATCTCATGGCTTGGACTTTCAGATACTGTCAAGCAGAGCCCCATAACTGCTGCCAGCTGTTCCTTTTCTGTGCAGCTCTTTGTACTTCCAGATAGTTTTAATTTCTCTGTACCTGTGAGTTTTATCCAGCTGTTTTCTTCTTCTTCTTCTAGCTCAGTTCTGGAAGAATGCTTTGTCTTCCATGAGGGTCTACCAAGATACTTTGTTCTTGTGGGAGCAATAGAGATGAACTGAGCAGCCACCTTTCTGTTCCATCAGTTGTGATTTATCTTCTGTGCTGTTAATCACAGTGAAATGAGGAGTCCACAAAGAAAGGCAAATGTTTAGAAGGCAGAATATTCTTTTTCAACAGTAGATGCTGCTTTCAGGGTTGTATGTGATGCAGGAGTGAGGAATTGTTCGTAACAGCTGTCGGAAAGCTGCCCCCCACTCCTTACGCACTGACTGTCAAAAGCTCATTCAACTTGCCCTGGTGAAAATTGCTTTATAATATTTTGCCCTGCAATGTTGTGAACGTTCTCCTGTTTCCAATTCCTTTCAGAATCTTTTGATACAATGTTGCACAAAGGGCTTTTCTAAGTGCATGCAGGTTTTTTAAGTATTGTGTACTTGTAAGTATTGGGGTCTACTACATAAACTGATGTTTGGTTTTGGTTTTTAAAGTGCTTTGATACCAAAGGCAAAAAGGTAGTTGGAGTTAAATCATTTCAGAGTACGAGAAGGTGGAGAAAAATGAAGTGCCACAAGAATCAGTTTTAGGACTAACTCAATTTACTTTATATCTTACTGATCAAGAGGAAAAAACATATGGCAAAAGGATTTAAGATGCCCAAGATACAAAGCAAAGGGTAGCCAAAATAAAGAGGGCAGTACAATTAAGAATGAGCTGGATAAATTAGCTACATAAATAGGAAGTAATCTATATTTCTGGATATTGAGCAGTATAAAGCTAGGGACAGATATATAAAAGCAATGTAGTACTGAGAAGTTATACCTTGGTTTTGTGTTTTTAGGATAGAAAATACTGTAAATCAGAATTATTTGGGAACATGCTAAATATTTCCAGCAGGATAATACTTTGAAACAGGAAACTTGCTCCCTGATGCTTTTTGTACTACTTGATTTACAAATGAAAATTGTCTCTCTCCCAGTGTGAGCACTTACATTCTTCATTTCTCATGTACTTATTTTGTAATAACAGCTAGAACCCGCATAGTGCCATCCACTTTCAGCTTGTGCAAAAGAGAGCGAGCACAAGGATCACAAAGACTAAATTATTTGCATTTGAATTTCTTCGTAACTTTAGAAAATAATTTTCTACTTTTAATATATTTGGAAGAAAGATTCCAGCCTCCTGCTCACCTTCCCTGTCCATACTTGCAAATTTTCCCACGCTCGTTACAGAAGAAAAGAGAACAACTGAAGCCTGTTTATACAGTGTTTCTCGCTACCTGATTTGGACAGTAGATATTTTCTCAGGTGGAATTCTGGATCGAGTTATAACTGGGAAATATCAACTTCTGAAATCCATCCAGCGTCCCTCTTTCTTCACAAGCAAGAGTGTCGTTGGCAAATGGTCTCTTTCGAGTCCCTCTCACAGGCGCTATCCCTACATGTAGGGGTCACACACTCTTCTGACGTAACACCTTAAGATTTTATGATTTTATCCACTGACTAGATGCGGCAAGTATGTGTTTTTTGGGTTTGTGGTTGTGTGGGGCTTTTTGTGGGTGTTTGTGGATTTTATTTTATTTTTTTTTTTTTTGTTTTTTTTTTTTTTTTTTTTTTTTTTTTTTTTTTTTTTTTTTTTTTTTTTTTTGGTGGTTGGGGTTTTTTGAGTTTTGTTGGGTTTTTGTGGGGACGGGGTGGTGGTGGTGTGGTTTTGTTTTTTAATCTCCCCAAAGCTTCTTTTGAAAACAGACCAATAACAAGTCCAGATGAGAATGAACAAAGTTATAAATACCATTCATGGAGGTACCAAGTAATGATACACATTTTCAGAGGAGATACCAGAGATTCTGTCCTCCTTTTTCACTGAAGTCAGATTTTGGTGGTAATTGGGAAGAGAGAAGCACTGACAGCTCTTTAGCCTGAAGAAGGGATCACTGCAATCACTAGATTAGCTGCTGTCCAGCTGTGGGGATGAGCCAAACCAGTCAGCATGCCTTCTGTTTAACTTCGTTTTTCTGTTGCAGTGAAGGGGCAGCACCTTTCAGCCTGGTCAGAGGGTAACCTTGACTGCATCTGCAGTGCTCGTGGGAGATACGCAGTGTTCCCTGTCTGGCTCACCCAACAGATTTCTTTACTATGGACAGCAGGTTCTTAGGAGAGCAGGAAGGAGAAAGGTCAGAAAACACCTCTCATTCCGGGTGTTCAGATGCATGTTTTAGTTCAGACACAGGCTATGCTTCTGCTTTGCTCATGTCAGGTCAGTCATGTTCATCACCCTGGAAGGTGATTACTTGTGTCTTTCTTTCACAGAGGCATTCTGATCTTTTTGCACAATGTTATCTATGGAGATCTCAAGGGAAAACTCCTATGAGAATGTTTACATTACTTTTTAATAGGCCTTTTTTTTTTTTTTTTTTTTTTTTTTTTTTTTTTTATTTTTTTTTTTTTTTTTTTTTTTTTTTTTTTTTTTTTTTTTTTTTTTTTTTTTTTTTTTTTTCCATTTTTATCAGAATCACATGGAGATTTGCCTCCTTTGGGGATTAGGTCATTTTAACTAGTGTCAGGATACCTACTAGTTTTGAGTGCTTTTTGTTCGCATTACCAGTTGAACAGACAAGATTTGTGCAGATACCACTCCATACTGTCTTCACTCATGGTCTTTCTGGGCTTAAGTTTATCTCTACCTTTCTGCATGTAAGGTATTATAAAAGACTGGGGGGGGGGGGAAAAATAGGGTGGTGGTTTTTGCTCTTCAAATTTCATGGAAAGTCCCCAGACGTTTTTCTGGCCTGATGTCTGACAGGGGGAGAAAAGGGAATTAACGTTTCCACAGAAAGATCAGACTCTGTGAAAATGGTTAGTTGGAATCTTTGTAGGAAATAACTTGGAAAATCACTCCCTCCTCACCTGATGTAATTCCACCTAAGCTGGTTTTCAAGATGAAGGTTATTGCAGAAAGGGAAACTTTTCATCTCTCCTAAAGATTTGCCGTTGTATTACTCTATTGAAATACGACCATCAGATTTCAGTAATGAAAATTTAGAGTTCTGTAAGTCAGTTTGTATTGAAATTTCAGTATCAGTCTACCAAAAAATAGAAACACTCTTAATTATGAGAAATATTTGTGAAATTTAGATTTTGAAGCTAATTTTGCATATTTGCCATAACTTTCCACTAGAACAAAGCATCCAGAGGAGACTGTGGTTTGATTGCTGGCATTTTGAATACTTTCTCTTCCTCATGCCCGCTCTGACCCTGCTTTTAGGGGTGTGACTGCTCCCGAAGGTAAAAACTGAGTAAAAAGAGAGAAGGCAAGTTGTTCAACAGTAGTACTCCAAAATGTGCAAAACAAAATGGAAATAGCATTAAAAAACTGGATCTTCTTCTTTCCTCTCTCTGTTCCTCATAGAGAGGAAATTTCTCTTTCACCTCTTCAGTCTTCCCCTTTTGTGAAAGACAAGGGTGCTCACCCATTACTGAAGTTAAAATAGTCTATTTAATCCTGAAGTAATTCCAAATTTTGCTAGCGGGACAATATAATATATTTGGTTTAAATATTTTTGGGCAATGATTTATTTTAGTTCTGTACCAGAGTCAGAAGAAATTGTTTTATGGAATTCAGAACCAAAAGGAAAAAAAATCACTTTTGATTCCACCCCCTGCTTTGCTTCAACTGTATCTGTTCCCCTTGTAGTCACTTCCTTTGCAAGGGTAGATATATGAGTGAGATCACAACCAATGCCAAACACAAATTTTTAATTTGCTAATATTTTCCTGCCACACCTCATCATTTCTATTTCTTCACAACACCCCTACTGTGGGAAATAAGGTCACACAACACACCAGTACTTATGTCACAATACCTCCTGATGAGGAACATTTTACTATTCTCACATCTCTACCCCTTTTTCTCCGCCTCTCTCTGTCCTCCTCCCTCCTACTCAGCCCCTGCTAATAGCTGGTCTAAATTTCCCAGATTAATCCAATGTGCAAGAAACAGTGATAGAAACTTGAAAATTAAACATACACAAAAGCAGAGAGGCTACAGAATGGAAGATGCACGTCCTGCTTGATTTGCTGTGTGACAGAGAGACTTATAAACAGATATACAGCTTTGCCCACAGCCACTGTATTCTACAAACCCTTTGAAATATTTCAGCTTCATGTCTGTGATAATTAAAGAGCAATGACCTTCTCATTAGCGCCAAGAGGGCTGATGATGATTGTTCCCCATTTTTCTTAATGGATGCAAGCTACACGCATGATCTTAGAATATCAAAGCAATTCTCCAAGATATTTATTAGAGTCAAAATTATGAAAACACATACCAAACCTTTAGTTTGAATTACAAGTGTTAATATATGCAGAACCAAATGAATAGCTCATCTTTCTTCCTCTCTTGTATCTTAAATTTTTCATTACAAATTTCCAGGGCTTCAAAGTGGTATCTTGCAGTCGGTCCCCTTTTTTCTCTCTTGCATGACAAAGAGCTGTCAAAAATTGTTCCTGTGTTTGTTAGTATTTTTCTCTTTTTTCTCTCATCTAAATGTCAAACAACTTAGCTTAAATAAAGCACAGCATTCTTCATCTGGTGCTTCTCAAAAGAAAAACAACACCACAGAAGGCGTCTAAAAAGGCCCTAATTAATGTTTCTCATTGATTTTGTTTTAGTGTGATGTATTTTATGAAAAAAATATGAATCCAGAAGGCACTCTCATTAAAATCATTAGTGGCTCAATGTTAGCTGAAAACAGCTCATTCTTTGGTGCACTGTAGTGCTTAAAAGCACGTTCACACACACAGCTTCTTATTTAAGATCACAAGCTAGTGTTAGATGAAAACTAGCATTAGTTTTGTCAGATACTATTGAACTATGATGAGCACAATGTACAAAAGCTGTATCAAGGTGAATAATAAGAATATACTGTCGCTGTAGCTTACATGTCTCCCTAGGCCCTCTTTCATGCCTAAAACCCAAAGAATATAACTTTCTGTGAGTGATTTCTGTGTTATCAATTTGAGAAACAGTAACAGCCAAAAGAAAAGGAAAGAATAATCTGGGGCCTATTACACCAGTAAGACCTAGAGACGTATTCTGGGTTTTAGGCAAATTTGTGGAAGTACACGCAATAATGCAATGCTCAAAAGTGAGAACTGTTGCTTTGCCATACTCTGACACAGGCATTAGAAATTCCCTTGGAGTTTTTTAAATTTAGGATGTACAGAGCTGCAAGTTAAGCAGAAACACATTTTGGCATCAAACATACGCATCGTATTTTAAAAAATAATGAATCGATAAGTAATGTTATTTTTTCTACTGTCTCCTTTGGATTTTTATAAGAATCTTTATTAGCTGCAATAATACAGCTTGTAATAATATCTTTGTATTACGAAACCATATTGACAAATATAGTGAGAAATAGTGTATAAGGGGAATAGAAATATCTGGATTAAACAGTGTAGCTGTATAAGCTTTGTAACATGTAGTGAAATGACTGAATTTTCATTAATTTGTGCCTTGTTTTTTAATACGTTATTCATTATAAAACTTCACTGAAAACTGAATCCCTGATGGATGTGTACTAATATATGGAACACTCTGCCACAGAAGTTGCATTTTTAGTAGAAGAGGTAATATCTATTCTGGTTTGATCACCATTAATGGGGTTGTCAACAAAATTTTCATGGAAAAATAATTACACTGTAAGTAAGGCCATTTAGATCTAGATATGAGTCATAAACCTGTATTAATTTAGGATTCAGACTATGTTAATGGTTTAATTTTTTTTCTTTATGGGGAAGACAATAGTGAGGTCATCTGTAATAAAGATGATAATATTGAACCTTGGTAGTTTTCCTTCCTATATCTATAGGACATTTATGGCTGAAATATGGTTGAGAATGCCTTAAAATGTTGTTTTATGGCAACCTCTATGCAGTGCTATAAAGCACATTCTGTTAATGATAAATAAACTGTGGAAGATCTATGTCTTAGTAAAGGGCTGTGTTTCTTCCCTTGTGAACAACCTGACTTAAGCAATGTTTAACTTATCATGGTTACATGAGCTCCAATTTAACTCTGTTGCAAGGAGCTGTGAGTCCACTAGTGTTAGTGGGTATACAGACTCATAAATGGCTTCTTATGTCAGGAATTGACTCATTTAAAATTATATCATTTTTTCCAGTTTTTCTGCAAATAGTTATTTTAGACGCCTCTTACTAAAGCTGTGTGAGGTTGTCATTGGTACAGTACTGAGTTCCTTAAGATGTCATGAATAAGAAGCACAATTGGCTTTCATTCTTTGCTGAAATATTGATTGAATTTATTCATGCTAATGAAGTTGTAGAATATAATAGACATTTTTTGGGGGGGGGGGGGGGGGCGTGTCCCTTTCCTGCAATGTCTTGATTCCTGTAGGCTTACCCTGGGTACTTGCTGAGACTGTAGAAAACAATACTGCAAGCAGAAAATGTGCTGATATCTCTTGGGTCTCAGATGAAACTTGGACTGGGACATATGGAGCCTCTCCTATGTTGTCACTTTTCTCCTTCTTACACATGTTCAGACAGACTTTCTCCTTGCCTGTACATACTTCCTGGTAAAGGGAACAGTGGTATTTGCATCAATGTACTGCTGGATGGCTGGTCCACATTTAAAGTGTGTGGGTTTTTTAAGGATGAAGTCTATGTCTGTACAATCCGTCTATCCATTCAGTGGAAATGGTGAGCTTCCTGATGTCATCTTTAGGATGGAAAAATATTCTTTCAACCTTAAGGTTGTCGATTGAAGTGTACTGTTGCTATTTCACTGCTCAATTACTCTCAATAAATGCAATTTGCTACTCATTTATTCTACAACTGAGCCTATGCTTAGGTCCTTGTGCACTTAGTCTATATTCAAAATAGAAAGCCATCCTTGAATTTGAAAGTTTCCAGTTACAAACAACTAATGCAGCACAGAAGAGGAAAAGAGAGAGAAAGAGGTATTAAGGACATTGCTAGAGATCACACAGACAATCCAAGGAGAGCCATATCTACTTCCAGTAGCCTTGTTATAACTAAGTTATTGTACAACCATGTTTTTGTGAAGATGCAAAGTATTACTTTCATTACTAGTATTTGTGACAGAAGTAGAACGCTGCTTGGTTGCACAAGCTGCTTCTTGCTAAAGAAAGAGCTTCAGGGACATGGATTGTGACTGATAATTGTCTCAGATACTTTGTCTGAGCCAAGAATTCTTTGCCTCTGGGAAGGTGAAAAATTTAACATTAAGAAGTTCCTGTCTCATGTGGGTGTAACCCAGTATATTTCTTTCCCTTCTGCATGGTATATCTGCACGTTATATGTGGTTTCTGTCAAAGAGCTCTGTATTCCAACAGCAGCCTGAATACATTTTTTATCTCTTTCAGCTTAAAGAGCTTTACTCTGATGCACAATCATTAGCCATTCTTCAATAACTGATAGATAATTCCTTTGCAGCTGTAATTTGCTACAGCTGCGTAAGAAGGTCAGCTGATGGACAGAGATGAACCAGAATGATGAAGTTTGGCTGCAGATCTAAACTTAATGTTCAGGAGTTTCTTGTATGTGAGCTTTATATGCAGGATCTCCTCTACTGATGGTATCTTACACTCTTGTGCTAATAATTATCTTCTTTTGAATGTATTGAACTTCAGGAGAGTATTTTCCTGACTGTAAAAAAAAAAAAACAGTTCTCAGTGCAATCCGCCCATAACTAAAACAACCGAGTGATGATGTGTCTGCCTAAAGTGGAAGGGAGCAAACAGCCATAGTGCTGTTTCTGAACCATTTTAAATCCTAATTAAAATTTTAAAATTGCAATATTAAGAAGCTGCTATGTGTCTTAATAAGTGCTTTGAATTCCTCTGGGAACAGAGTTCACCACTTTTTTCTTAATTCTAGATGTTGTATTTTTTCAATTTCTTATAAGGCATCTGCTTCTAACAATAACCTGTGTTTGTCTGAATTACGTTTGAGTGTTATCCATTTAAAAATATATTTCTTTAAAAGTCAAAGAATTTTCTGCATTTTTATGAGGTCGCTCCTCCCTTCAGCCACAGCAGTACATTTGATTTTTTTGTACACTAAGAATTCTCTCAAATTCACATTTTCATTTCTTCTTCTGTTGTATCAGCAGCCCTGGATACGTGTCCTGTATTGTGCAATTCTTTAGTAAGTGTATCAACAGTGAATAGTGAGTAAAGGGAATGTATTAAGCAACTTGCTTCAAGCTCATGGTTTTGATTAGCTAGGGACAGGATTTAGTAAGTCACTGCTTTTATTTTAAAAGTCTTGACATAGCTCAAGACAGCAACAGCACGTTTAACACTTAAGGCCATATTAACAAACACATGGTTTCAGATTCTCTCTTTAGCATGATAATGTTGCTTTAGATGATGCAGAGCAGTTGGAAACTTTTTGAAAAGATTGCTGTTTGTGATGTTTCAAGATTTAGTTGTGAGTTATGTCCACTATATTCCATACATGCAAATGCCTTGATTCGCTTTATATATCAGTGTAAGAGACTTGACACATCAGTGATTATTTGGTGTTCAGATCTTTTATTGCAGGCCTGATTTGCTTTTATGTAGCAGTTTATACTGCCTATAACAACTGCACTATAATATTCTGGTTTTTGCACTCTGTGAAATATCTGAAACATGAACCTTTTTTTCCCTTTACATTTCAGAATGTGTTTGTTTTTCTTACTTTAAAGCTATGGGCCAAGAAGTACATTTTTAGCAGCATGTGTAGCTGAACAAACATACAGCTCCATTTAGTGTTAATTGGAGTTGCATATTCTGCTCTGCCTATCAAAAGGTTGAATACTTATGCCTAGCAGTTTGAAATTGAGTAGGAACATGCCATTTGAAGCTACAGACTAGTGCCAGAATTTCTGGCACAGAATAAAACCTAGATGTTGAAGTAGTTTTAACATAGACTTACATCTAGCATAACCTTGCAGACTTTTATTTTTCTGTGCACATGCTGCTTCACTTGCATCCGTTTGTGATGTTGTTCACTGCTTAAATATATTACTAGCTTGGATTACCTGCCCACGAAGAGATACTCGGTGAGCTTTGCTCTGAAGTCTTTTGCTTTATTGTTATCTATATCTTAACTATGATTCTACTTAACCCCTGACGAAGTGGGGGGGGGGTGCTGGGGGGGGTGTGTGAAAATCTCTGAAAGCTGTTCATGTGTTCATGGTTTCTGTAAGATGCTTAAGGAGATGTGGCCATGTATATTTAGGAAATATAGCTGTGGAGACTCCATCATACCTATATAATCACATTATACATTCAGGAATAAGGATGAAGAGACAATATCAAAAGCAGTTTCCATTGAGTAACTGTTGAAAGTTAGATACATGAAAAAGAGGGAGTATAGAAGCATCCCAAAGGAAAACTTCAACAGGAGTTATCAAGAATCGAGTTTTGAAAGAATGTAATTCTAGTAATAAGTAACTGCCTAAGAAGTTAGGATCCAGTTTATCACAGATACTAAAAGAATTACACCTATTGTAAAAAGTCATAGCTAAGAATACCCAAATCATGTAAGATGTTTATTTTGGGAATCTACAGGAACATTAAAAAAAAAATCTGAATTACTTTGCATTTTCTGTCTTCAGTATATTCATGCATTGTCTGCAAAGAGATTGTCACTGCTGCCCCACTTGCCTTCAGCCTTTCTTTGTGGTTAATACTAACAAGTCTGTCTGGTTTTCCAAGGCAAAAAAAAAGATTGCAGAACTATGGATTTTTAATTTTTTTTTAGTAAGTACTATTCAGGTCAGTTGATTTCTTCCTATCCCTTAATGCAAACCCAAATTAATTCACAGTTTGCATTCATGTACTTATATTGTGCTTGGAGCTTGCGTACAATGTCACCATACAACTCACTCCACCTCCTTCCCATGTTTACTTTTTGTGGTGTAAAAAGCTTTCCTGTTTAGTTCTTGAGTTCTACTACTACCAATATTCTTTAGTACAAACAATACACAGAGAGGGTCTGTGTTCCAAGGAGTTTATGGTCAGTGTTTTTAGCTTCTGTATATGCAAAGCTATATATGCTTGTTTTCCACACAACAAGCATCATGAAACTAGATTTTTTGCAAGTGTGGCAACACTTTTGAATCGGCAATAGGATCTGGAAAACCAGGGATGGAATGATCTTTCAGTATGTGAGACAATGTAAAAAAATGCATAGAATGGAAGAAGAGGAAAAACTGTGAGTCACATCATTGACAAAATATGACTACTGCGTAGTAGTTTGGGCCATGAATTGCAACAACTTGAGATATCAACCATTTCTTCCTTTCTGTTTTCTAATCAATATTATGCCTCTTAAGTGAGTTTGACTTCATCATAGTGCTAAAGAGAAAAAAAAAAACGCTGTTCTTTCAACAGTACTACCTTGCTGCCAACGATGTTACACCTCTGACAGTTTCTAGCGTTAGAGATTGACATTCACTGGAGAGAACACCCAAATCATATTTATATTGCAAAGTAAACCTGTACCCCAGCATAAGGGGTAGTGGTAAGCATAGCTCCTATCCTCTAAATCTCTCGGACCTCATAGGGGAGGAAGCTGCTCCATTTCAGGAACTGATCTAGCAGAGCCGACCTTCTCTCTGCTTTGATGGATTTATATATTCAGAGCTTACGAGACAGACCAAGGATGAACGCATACCCCATAGTCAGAAAACACCTGCAATAGTTAGTTTTTCACATGCAATGGCACTCCAAAATTGCGAGGCTTGGGAAGGAGGAAGAATCTGTAGCCTAAAGCTGAAACAGTTTTGCGCTGTAGATGGTGTTTTCTTGATTAATTTAGAACTTTGGTGGTACCTGTACATCAGTATCAGGAAAATGAAAACATGTTTTTAGTAATCGCTCTAAATTAGTCTTTAATTTTGTATCTATGAGGTGCTTTCCAAACTTGCATGGTTACTTTTTTTGGTAAGGGGATAGCATAAATCAGGGTTTCTTAGGTAACTGAACAGTGCATTTTTCACTTCTTAAGCTTGAAAGAATTTAAAATACTGTTGAAATATTTCAAATATTGTTTTATCTTTGAATTTTCTAGCCCTGGTAGTATACGTGTACATATAAAGGAGCACATACACGCACGTACATGGATAAAATTCCTCAAATACTAAGCTACTTTGACTTTTCTTTGAAATTACTGTTGTCTGAAAATGTATTTGGATTTGCAGCTAGTTTTATTCATACTGAAAAGTTTATTCCTGTCTCTTTGCAGACTCTCTTCTCGCCATTGCTCTTTTCTTATTTCAGCACCAAATCAAACAAGTTGAAAATGCAAATATCTAAAAGCAAAGATCCAATTTGCTCAAGGATCCAGCATGATCAGCAAAGGCAAACAGAGGGGTTTGTGGGGAATAATGTGCACCTAGGGAGACACTGTGGTTGAGTCTAGGGAGTGGAAGGGATGAGGAGGAAATGAACTATCAGCTGGAGCCCATGAAAGAGAAGACTGCCTAAAAAGAAAAAGATCAAAAGCTCCCACACGAAAAAATAAGAGGAAAAGATTCTCCTGTTGGCATTGTGGTGTTCTGTCAAGTGAACAGGGCGTGAATTGCTTTGGCTTAGATCTTGGACCCCAACTAATGTTTACTCTGCAGATAGCAATCCTTCTTCTAAAAATAGTTCATTCAGATTGCAAATATGCACAGATTGCACCAGCCCTGAAGAACATACGCCTCCAAGATGCTGAAGGAATGGTGAAGTGCCTATATAGCATGAATATTTTTTTTTCATAATTTGCTCTCTGCTGAAGTTTTAACTACTGCTTGGTGAAGTCGGGGGAGCTCACACAGAATTTCAATCTGATTTTCTCCTTCTCTTTACCCATCTGCCACCTGTATAAGCTACAGTTCAGGAGGGAGTGCACTTATCCTGTCTTTCCTGTAGTGTTCTGATGTTCCTTCTTTTCCGTTTACTGTTGTGGCGTGGGGTGTGGGGTTTTTTGTATGTTTGTTTTAAATGCATAGTTTGCTTTCTGGTAGTGTTTGGAGGCCTCAGCTGTGCTGCATGCCTGTGTACAAACAAACAAAAAGCAAGCTTTGCCTTGAAGACAATGTGATTGAACATGCGTTTATTATCCACTGAACCATGATGTTAAAGGGAAAAAAGAGATCTATCAGTTTTAGTTGCTTGTTGAAGACTAAGCATAGGAAATTACTTCGTTTTTCTTTGCCACAGTTAGCGACCTATACTATTATTATGTGTCAGACGGATTGTGTAAGTGCCACTGCTGAAGTACAGTTCACCAGGACTGTCTCAAGTTTGATGGGATCTTTAGTGCGTATTAGGTTGTTCTTTTTCTTCGATATCTTCTTGTCTTTTCTCTTGAAGAAAATAGATGTACCTATTGGCTCTTGGTTTTAGGCATTACTTGAGGTTTTTCCCTGTGTTCACTTGCTCTAATGGTTACACACATAAAAATCATTGTGTCGCAAGCTAGACTGAAAGTACTGGCAGTGCAAACCTGAGTAGTCTGAAATACTGTACAATGAAAAGCACTGTAATCAGCAGCTGGTTAAGGCCAGGAGTGGTTTGCTTGTAGTTGCGTGTTAACTACTTGTGTCGCATGCAACTGTGCTTTGGGGTAAAGGAAGGGTACTTGGGGTCTGCTGAACAGAAAACAGAAATTCAGAGGTCACAGTTGTAAGAGACCTAACAGGAAAACAAACCAGGTCTAAGTGTAGAAGTAGCTGTGAGGAGTAGTTTGCAAAGGATTATTTAAAGAAATATTTTTTTTCACTTTGGCGTATCAAATTACTTTGTGCCTAAAGTAATAATGCAGGGAGACTGCAGTTTCCTCCATAGATCTTACCTTCTGCTGTTTTTCTTCATTATTCTCTGCCACTTAGCTCTTCTGGAGAGAGCTGTTCAAGTCAGGTCAGGTACTTATTAGCCCTCATATTAGCGTCTGAAATGCCTTTTTCTCTTCTCTTTCTGTGCTACTGATTCCCTGTGATCACACCTGCCTTTTCTTATCAGAGTTAACCTAACCTCTCCTCAAAGAGAACTGAATTATAAGGGATTTCTGTACACAGCTGCAACAAAACCCAACAGGTAAGGCAGATGCTAATTTAAGTATTCTATTGCCAAGGATTTGAATAATTCTTCACTGGCATTAGCTGTTGGTTGGCAGCATTCTGCCTGCTTTGGTTAATTAGTGAAAAGTCAGTTGTGAAGGAAAAAGGGTAGGTGGTGGTTTAGCTCTAGCTTTAAAGTACTAGTGTTGCCAATATGGCAATATAAATGTCCACATGATGGTTTAATGGTTTGCTTCCTTTCAAAATCGAGCCTGCACATGTCCAACACTGTTTTGACATTGTGATGTGGAAGTGATTCTCTTAACCGTTCTGAAAGTTTCTCCCAAGTTGTGACAAAGTCAGCAGTTGAATCATTATTCTCCACTTGGCATTTCTTTCATGTCAGCAGTAAAAATTTTTAAGTTAGAGGTACTCTGCCTTTTATTTTTCATTACATGTTCTGTCTGCTCTTGACTGAAGCTGGAAAAACTTCTTGACAGGACTGCCATAATGTAATAGAACCAAAAAGATGAAAAATGAGAATGAGGGTATTCAGTTATAAAACAATCCCTTCTGTGATTACTTCAGTCTAAAAAATCTGCTTGTTAGAAAAGTTTTGTGAGTCAGACTATATCTTTGTTCACTCTTTGCTGTACCAGGGCTTAATAATGGTACTGCTTGATGATGAAATACATGATACGTGGTGTAACAATTTGTGCTGTAGGGCCTGAGGACTAGATGCATGGAATTGCTTTAACATCAAGGTCCCCACTGCTAATAAGTAGAAATTAATACTCTTCAAATCTGGGGATATTGAGGCCAACAAGACTATTACTTTATTTCACATAAGCAATGTAGGACTATTGGATAACATTTCAGTGCTGCTTCTCCCTGAACTTTTTACAAGTTCGTAATTTGCTCAGGACTGGATCTGAACCAATTTCTGTGCTGCAGGACCAAGACATGACACAGACAGGTCTTCTGCATGAGTGCAGGGTTTGTTCCTCTAGAAATACTCGACCCCTTAGAAAAGGGAAAAAAAATGTAATGGTTAAGCTGGGGAAGCATAGGCTAGTACTGCTGGAGAACTGGTTGGGTGCATGAGCTATTGCTTACTTTTATACTCTGTAAAAAAAATAAATCTATAGTTATAGGAAGAATTGGGAAACCATCAAATCAGAATGGCAGGAAAAAGTTTGATACTCATTATTCACAAAAACAAAATAGATAAGTAGCTATTGATTAAAGGGACGCATGCTTAACAGCAATTTATAAATGCAGGAACCAAAAGATAATGTTTGTTTTACTGCTTTTAATTATTTAACATGCAGTGACATTTCTGTTTTGCCAATAGCAGCACAATAGGTCCCTAATGAACTGCACTGAGTTACTAATAATTAAACCATCAGCATGAAGTAAGGGGTGCAGCATGTCACTAGATTAGCATTCTTAAATAACTGTTCTTTTGTTTTCTAAAGAAAACTTTTTCTGAGAGTCTTCTCCCCTGCCCCAAACCAACTAGACATCAGCCTGCTTGAAAGAGCGAAGTCCATTCATGGCTGACACTTACAGAATCCCTTAAACACTGATAAAAAACATCTGAAGTTATTCATAGGACTATACTGAAAGTTACTGAAAGTTTGTTATCAGTGTTTCGAACTCTAGCCCATGAAAACAAATGGATATGAGTTGTTTGCCAAAGGTGTTGGTCAAGCTTCTTCCTTGTTCTAGTTAACTTCTTACTCTGAATTATTAGGTCATTTTAAGAGAAAATGGCTTGGAGTGCAATAAAAAAGTTGGTTTATATGGTTCCTTGAAGGGCAGTACCAGAAGGCAGTGGACTTGTTGAAGGATGTGGTTCACTAGGGAGCAGAATGTATTAGCTTATGTAAATAATAGGTTGGCTATGAATACAAAAGCCAGTCTAATACCTTCAAGTAAAACGTGTTATTTTTTTCTGGAATACATAGCCAATTCTTGTACAGTAGTTTCAAAATTATATGGAAGACATAAACAGGGTTTTGAAATTAAAAACAAGAATAAATTGAGTTATGGAACAAGATTAATATGAAAACAGATTGAAAATAGTAAGCCTTTTTATTTCAGAGTAGAACGAATAATAAGAAATATGATAAAGATATAGAAGTAGATCAAGAACTCTATTTATCCATCATACAACTGGATAAACACACAACGCAGTGGGTGAGCAACTGGCTGGCAGGCCGGGCTCAAAGGGTTCTAGTAAATGGGGTTATGTTGTGTAGGTGCCCAGTCAGTAGCGGGGTTCCACAGGCTCAATGTCTTTATAAATGGCTTGGATGCAGGACTTGATGGAATGCTAAGTAAGTTTGACGATGACACAAAATTGGGAAAAGCTGTTGACACTCTTGAGGGCAGAGAGGACCTGCAGAGGGAACTGGACAAACTGGAGAACTGGGCAATCACCAGCCGCATGAAGTTTAACAAGGGCAAGTACCAGATTTTGCACCTGGGACAGGGCAACCCTGGCTGTACGTACAGACTAGGAGATCAGATGCTGGAGAGCAGCTCTGCAGAGAGGGACCTGAGGGTTCTGGTTGACAGCAAGTTGAACATGAGCCAAGAGTGGCAGCCAAGAGGGCCAACTGTGTCCTGGGGTGCAACAAGCACAGCATTGCCAGCTGGGTGAGGGAGGTGATTGTCCCGATCTGCTTTGCTCCACTGTGTGAAGTTCTGGGCACCACAGAATAAAGAAGATATTAAGCTACTGGAGAGTGTCCAGAAGAGGGCTACAAACTTGGTGAAGGATTTGGAGGGGAAGCCGTATCTGGAGCAGCTAAAGTCACTTGAGAAGACTGAGGAGAGACCCCGTCATGGCCTACAGCTTCCTCACAAGGGGAGGATAAGGGGCAGAAGCTGAACCCCTCCTTCTGGTGACCAATGACAGGACCTGAGGGAATGGCAGGAAGATGTGCCAGGGGAGGTTTAGGTTGGACGTCAGGAAAAGGTTCTTCACCCAGAGGGTGGTGGAGCCCTGGAACAGGCTTCCCAAGGAGGTGTCACAGCCCCAAGCCTGACAGTGTTCAAGAAGAGACTGGACAACACCCTCAGACACATGGTGGGAACTGTGTGGTTGTCATATGCAGGAACAGGAGTTGGAATCTATCATCCTTGTGTGTCCCTTCCAACTCAGGACATTCTATGATTCTGTTCACCCTTTCTGTTAACACTAAACAAGGATATATACAACTGAAGGAAAAGGAGGCAAACTCAAAACTGATAAAAAAAATACTTTCACTTGGTTCCCTGGCAGAATTCCTTGCTAAAAGGTGCCACTGAATTACAGAATTTAGCAAGATTTTTTTTTTTTTCAATGGTCTGCTAATGTTAAGAAATATTCAAAATGTGCTGGTTTTGTCGTTTTGAGTGAGATTATTCAATAATCTGGCTTCACTGGAAGGTAGGTGGGTTTGGCCTTTGTCAGAGGCTAGTTAAGGAAAAACATGGGATGTTGTTTTTCTTGTAACTGAGGTGAGGTGTTTTTGATGCCTTCTGCCCTATCAATCGAGTTGGGAAATTTAGATAACCTGAACTGAGCAGTTAATTTTGTGCTGTTCATGCACAAAAGCTGTGATGTGGAAGTATCTGTGGAATGGACTGTCCTTGTACTCATTGGTAAGTAGAAGTTGTAAATGGAGAGAATGTAGCATTAAACTATGTCAATGAAGTTGCCAGCTACATTTTCTAGATGGGGTCCTATATCGTTGAGAAACTTTCAAAGCTAAGCAGAATAAGGCCACATTTGTATTTAAAATTAATCCAGATTCAGTAAATGGTGTTTAGATGCTAATGTAGCAGAGAAAATGTGACTAGAAGAGTCTACATAGAGCTGTGAGGAGAAATCTAATTTACCTTGGAAGAGCACCTTTTTTTTTTTTTGGCTTCACTGAATTTTACCCCAGCTGTAAGAAAGTAACATTGCTTATTTGTCTTTTTTTGTCAAATGCTAAGGTAGGCAAATAAAGGGTAGGGGTTTTTTTCAGTACTGCCAGAATTTGGTGTGGATACTTGGGTAACTATAAAAAGCAAAGACAAGATTCATGTACATATTTTGCCAATGTTAGCCTTACTAAGATGATATTTTATGAATGACTCTTTCTTTCATGTTGTGTTTTCAAGAATGACACACTGCATAGTGCATTCCTGGGTGCATGTGTCCACCTTTAATTCATGTCAGCCTTATGTCAGGTCAGGCTCTAATGCCATACTGGTGCTAAATGGGTATGACTAAAGGAATCCTGGGCTGGTTCCAAAAGTATCCTGTTAAACAGATGTACATCTTGAGGCATATTGTATATCTGACTGATGCTTTTCTAGTCCTTAATCTTGGAGTGAATGCATATCTCATCTACTACAGATACGCAGGTATCCTCCACTGATTAGCACTGATGGCTTTGGGTCAGTATTTTGAGCGCATGCTTCCTTTAGGGGAAAAAGAATCTTAAATGTTCCATTAATGCTAAAAACTCTGCAGTGGTTATTTCTAAAGTTTGAATTCTTCGAGTCGATACCTTTATTTTTAGGGCTATTAGGTTGTCATCAAACGTGGAAGCTTTCTGTGTTCCATATTCCCATAACCCATGCATTTTAACATGCCCAGATCTTGATGTAAAACATCTCACCACTTTGAGGCTCTTAGAGATTTGTATTGACTCATGCTACTTCATTTTCTGTGGTGTTTGGCAGCATGTTCTGGAGAGGCTTCAGGTAGCAGTGCTTCTTATCTGTGTGAGCGGTTCAATTCAAACACACTTCTCATAATGTTTTGCTACCAAAACTTCATTGTACTCTGCAAGTATATCTGGGGACACTTTGTCTTTTCCCCAAATACATTATTGCTGAATATTTGCTTTAAGTAGCCTGAAATAATTCATAAGTGCTCAATTTTATGCTGCTCTGCTTTGGATCCATGATTTATCTTAATTCTAATATTACTGGGTAGCCTTAGCACTGGAGGTGCTGTCCCAATGTTACTGTGCTTGCTCTGGCAAATGGGCTGAGAAGCTGTCTGCAGAACTACCATGTTACATGTAAATATGCACAAAGATTGCACTTGCATGAAAGACAAAGCAGCTAAAGGCAACATATGGTATATTTTACAGTTGAAAAATCCATACTGTATTAGAAGAAACATGAAAATCAAAATTATTTTTACCACATTAGTAGATGATAACAATGCTGTTTTGAAAATTTCATTACAAAGTGTTTTAAAAACTGATTACTAGGGGCTTAATTTTGTTCCCAATAAAGCAGATGTTGCTGAGATGCAGTTTGCTTGCTCTAGGAGACTGAGAAAACCCACCCCAAAAATTATCTTTAAATAGTCCTTCAGGCATGGTCAAAATCATAGAGTAGCAATTACCCTGTCCTTGAGCGGTGGCCTGCACCAGATGTTTCACAAGAACTGACAGAGTTTTACAATACAGAGATTCAGGCTAACCCATTTCCAGTTTTCTGTCTGGTTTTCTTAAACAGTCATATTCTTTCCAAAATGTTTTCTTTTACTTGTGAACATTCTTGGTATCCTTGAAAGTGGTATTAGTTGGTAACTCTACCGTTTTGGTGTTTATGTTGGCAGACAAGCCAAGAGCATGTGTGTCACGGCCATGCAACTGTAAATCTGACCATTGTACATGCAGAAGTTTATATGCACTATATGAGAAATACATTGTATGAAAAGTACTTTCTTTCATGGATTTTTTACTTTGTGAAACAGGGTAAAATGAAGGGTGTTACTTCATGGTGCTATCACCTAAGTGCCAGACACAAAATGAAGAGTATTTTTGTGATTGCTACGTGTGTGTGACTGCTGCCAACTTCCTACTCATGCCTTGGGGATGGGACAACTAAGAGACTTGCCAGATCTTGTGCTTTGTAAACTAACTTAGACTGAATTTTTGAGAGGATATTTTTTAATGTTCATGAGACTCACTTCTCTCTATTTGTATTTATATTATATTTCTTCTGAAAGTCTGAGGAATCTGAAGAAAAGCAGTGCATGGGATAACTTCAACCCACTTTTGCAAATTCATGAAACTCAGCTAGCGCGGGGGTTATTCAAACTGCATCTCAACATAGAATCTTTTGAAATTGGCTCATCTGTCAAGAACATGCTATTTCATTTAAACTACGAAAAGACTAAACAGATTCTGTAACTTAGTAAATATTTTGGCTTCTGACAGCTCTTCTTTTTCTTCTACCCTTTAAGTTTTTGAGATTTTTTTTTTTCCCCCCACCTCGATGCAGTGTTCTGATGAGGCTTACAGGTGGCAAAAGAAGTAATCTGGGAAAAGAGGAGAGTTTCTTACAGTAGTTTCTTCCCAATTCCTTCTCTCTTTTTTTTTTTTTAATATAGATACATATGGATAACTTTTACCATTTTAGGAAACTAATCTTAGTATTTGGTAGTGACCGATTGGACTGGCCTTCTTGGATTTGCGCCCCTTCTAAATATTGATGTAAAGCTCGTAAAAGTCATGTTGAATCTTTTTCTGTGTGATGCATCAAAAGGTTCAGAAAAAGTTCATTTTATTTTTACCTTGAAGAACCATGATTAGCCAGAAACTATGCTTTCAGAACCTGCAAACAATCTATTTATTTGCCAGCGTCAGAATGAGGCTCAGAGTTCCAGTGAAAACATCTTTTTGTCTGCTAACGTAATGGGTGCTTATTTTCTACATCTTCTTGTTCCTTGGAAAAGCATCAGGGTTTCATTGTAAATCCATTATGTCTCCTTTGGTCAGAAATTATAAATGACAACTAGTCCCAAGGTAAAGAAAAGAAAGTATTATTTTGTAGAGTAAAAAGGGGTTAAATCACTTTTTATCATGACTGTCCTCCTGGTTATGACATATTCAATGTATTATTTAGTTTAAGTGCATGATTAAGATAGAACCGGGGTACTTCTGGGGAGCATTTTCACAGACGTTATACTTACAGTACCTCATTCTGTGGTACTGAAGAAAGAAAAATGACATGTGCCTTTGTGAACCTATCCTTTTAAAATTAGGTTACAGATTATATAGTGGTGTGAGATCCTCTATGAATTTCTGGGTCAGAGGTACTTTGTTTTCTTTCTTTAATACAGCAAAACTCTTGTATCTTTATTAAAAATTAATTTGCTGTCAATAATTAAATGCTTATTATTTGATCTTTAATGGGGTCATGATTCCCATATTCCCATATTAATGAAATAATGCAAAAGTAAAAAATGCCTTTCAGTTGGAAAAAGTACTTATTATTCTTTCTTTGTTCTGAGTAAAATAGTTTATCTTAAATTAAAAATTAAAAAAATGAATTTTCTTTAATCTTAGAATTAAATTAGTGCTAATTAGTTCTATTTTCTCTACAACATTCAAATGCTAAAGTCTTAGTCATTTCTTCAGAGTATTAATAGTGCCCTTTGGCTGTAATCAAGATTATCTTCAATTAAAAGCAATACAGTTAACTGAGTTACATTAACAGTTATTGTTCTCAAATCACAGGGTTAAGAACACAAATCCTGTGTGTTTTCAGCATGGGTATATTGCAAGGGTATATGGTGCATGGACGTTTTATTTACACAGTGAAACTAAAAAGCACTAACCTGTAACGTTCACTGATGAAATCCCTTTGTACATGTAATACACTTCAAACCAGGCATTTTTTAAAAGTGGTAATGTAGATAAAATTCAAGCATATTGCAGTAAGTTAAAACACTGTTTGGATTTGGTCAGTGTTTTACTAGTCCTCCCCTTGTCCCCATGTACCCCTCCTCCAGAACTTTTTACTGTAAACTCTGTAAATTATGGGGCATTTTCAATGAGTGAGTTCAGTTGATACTCACAGCTGTTATCCTTTTTTCTGAAGAGTTAAAGACCACTTGCCAGCCTGCAAGAATTCGTCTTATTTTATTAATGTTTTTTATTAGTTCAGAACATTTGTTACATACAGTAACAGTGGATTTGAGCTGAAAATAGAGTAATTTCATTCAAATTTCTTAGCACATCAACTATGAATAAATGCTGGTCCCATAGAAGTGGAAAAAAAGGTTTTCATCCATGCTTGTATAACAGTTCTTTCTGGCTTCAAAAGTGAAGCACAGAATATGGAAAAATTTCATTAACATTGCTGTGTTTACAAACAAAAAGTATAAACGTCTTGAGTAAACAAAACTGATGAGGGGAACCATGCTTGCTTGTTAGCAGATTACCCTCCCCAATGTAAAAACAGAGTGTGATTCTGCCTCAGCAAAAATTAATAACATTTGGTAATTGATTAAAAAGAACAAAAACCAAAAAACAAAACTGACTTGCAATAATATTCTTCTGGTATTTCTATAAGCACCTGCCAATATCACTTCTGTAATGCAACCCAGCCAGAACAGAAAGATCTGGACACTTCTAGTGAGCTCCAATACTTGGAAATTTCTAGCAGTTTTGATTAATTTTTTATATGTTAGGCTGTACTATATCATAATCACTGTTTTATTTTTATTTAGATTCACCTGTTACTAATCTGCAGACTCTCCTGGTGATTTTTCTACATTGCTGCCCTTCAGGAGCTAATGAGCTAAAGGGCATAACTGGACAGATACTGTCAGTAAACCACCTGTATTCTTCAAATTTAAACAGGTTTCTATGATTTTAAAATCTGTTTTCTCAAGGTATAAATGCAAGCAAAGGTCTTCTTTGAACTAACATTGTATTCTGTGGAGCAAATACCCTTTTTGAGTCTCAAAATCCTGGAACAGGCATCTTAGTTTGACACTGAGGCAATAAATCGAAAGGGATGGACAAAGATATGAAACCATGCCCTTCATAAGAGTATTGTGCCTGTACATGCAAAAATAATTGCTTTCTTGGAATGTGACAAAAGAAAATGGAATATAAAATATGATGTTAACAGACAACAAACCTAATTTTTAAAGGACTCTTTTTCTACCTCAGTCAGAAGGATTTCCTGAGGAATCATATATCTTTGGTACAATATGTAGCTAGGTATGTAGGTAGAGTTTAATGCTTTCCATCCTGGAGGATAATTAAATTCACTAATCTTTCACAAAATGTTGAAGTGTTTGTCTCGGAATGTGACTTTTCATAAAATGAAGAAACAAAACATTGAGTCTAAAAAAGAAAGTTCCAATGACTTGTTAAATTCTCTTGTGATCTAGACAAGGCAAGGTAATCCTTTGGAAAACTGCTACAGACTTTAGAATGCTCATATCAAACCAGGAATACACAAATGAAGTATCTGAATTTTACCCAGTGGCCAGTATGTTGCTTACCTCTTTCTTAGGTCCTTTTCTCTTCTGCTTGTATGGTAGGTAGAGAATTTAGCAGTCAGATCTCATGACCCTCCTCTACACTTAGAGGAAATGCAGAGAAAGGGACTGATTTTATACAAATTCTGGGTTTCTATATAAACTTATATGTGTTCATGTGGTGAGTTGTCTGTGTATTTGTAGGGTGGAGAGAAATGGTTTGTCTGTGTGTGTATGATTTTTTCAAAAGAGGGAAATGAAATTCCTTACCTGAATTAAGCGACATCTTCATTTTTACATTAAGCAACATATTTAGTAGGAAAAAAAGGTATGTTAAGCTTGAAGAATATTTATAAGCAGAGCTTCTTTCTTATACTGCGCATGCCCCTTAACAAACTATATGAAGCTTGTATCTGTCTGGTTTAGGAAGTTATATCTCTTCATAGCTTCATTGCTGCTAGAAGCCTCAATTCGCTCTTAGAGGTTACCGGAGCCTTACCCATACTTACATTTGATTTATAAACTGGACTGTCTGTCATCTAAACTGTAGTTGCAGTTTTATTATGGATTGTAAGCCCTGAACAGATGTCAGTCCACGGCTTCCAAGGCTGATAGCTTCTATCTAGCTTTATCTGTGGGTGTTATGAGGTATTTCCTAGGAGAAGAGTTCTGCCTCCATTTCTGTTGCTGGATTTTATTCCCCTGCACAAAGTATTGGGAAGGATGAGTCAAGAGAGAATGGGACATAAAGGCAGTTTGGGGCTGTATAGTGCCAGTTTCTGTACTGTTCATATTTCACAGTTACAATTAGCTGGTCCAGCGGTATGGTAGGCTATATTCTGATCACAGTCACTGAGAATTTGTCACAGTGCAATTAACACTAGGATGAGTTATGTTTGGTATTTTGCTGTTTACTTCAGCCTTGTTCTCTTTGTCCAGCAATACCTAGATTTATTTACATATGAAATTATGAAGGACAGATTTACAAAATACTTCCTACCTGAGTACAGCAGTCATGTGTATTCAGGTGTAGCAGGTGTACAGGTGTACACTCATATATCTCGGTGAACCTCAGATGCTTTTCCTTTATGATATATAAAAGGAAATATGGTGTCTCTTAGTCCTATCTTTTATGTATTATTGTGTTGGGTAGAAGAAAGAATTACTGTTTACTAATATTATATCTCTTTGGTTATCAGCTGATACAACAGTAGGTAAGGAAAACAGCCTTTAGCATCTCAATTGATTTCAATAGACACTGGATCTATCTAGAAAAAATTGCCAGGGTTCCTCTGAATCTTGATCGGAAACTGTGTGAAATCTGATATAGTTCTGTGTTTTTTTTTTCCATTCTCCAACATTCTGGGTTTTAGTTTCTCTACACAAAACCAACTGCTCAGATGCACAATTTATATGAGTACTTTATTTCCCAGTTTTCCTTATTAGCCAGAAGGAAGTATTAAAATGAATGTAACTGTCAGCCTGAAAGCTGTGACACTTAGTCAGTCTGCATACTCTTAACTGATCTAGTCATTATATGTAGAAAAAAGAGAAGGAGTAAACCAGCTTTAAAAAAAAATGCCTGTTTTTCCCTAACCACGTTTTGGTGAGAATGAGGAAAAAATGTTTTGTCTCACAAATCTACAGGAGCTGAAAATATAGAATTCAAAGTTCATTCTCTACAGAGAAATGAGGAAAAGAACCAAAGAATCCCATCAACCCCTGGAGCTCTACTTTCAATTAATAGAGCTGTACATTAACTCCTCTGATGTTATTACATTATGAAATTCACAGTAAATTAAAGCAAAACCTGCTCTTCATTGAATTTTCAGTCTAGTTTGAAATCAGAAATGAATTAGAGATGTTTATGTATATGCAGATGTTGGTCACTTGGGTACCTCACAAAGAACCACTCCGAAAACCTGGCCCTGGCAGCAAGGGCGGGCTGTTGTGGCTGTGCCCAGCTGATGAGGCGGGTTCACCTTGAACTCAGGCTTCGGGCAAGGCAGCTTAGAAAACGCAGTGCAATATTGTAGCATTCCCCATTTTTACTTTAAGTGAAGGATCTCTTCGTAGTAAGTTCGTAATATTTTTTTAATGTTTCAGCGTGTAGTTCAAGTGAGAGTGAAACAATAATTTCCCAGGTATAGTTAGTGATGTGCAAGAAACTGTCTCAAAAGGTTTCAGGAATTTGATTGACGAAACGAAACATGGCCCTGACGTCAATTTACTGAGATTACTTTTTAATGAATACTACTTTAAAAGCATATGCAAAATTAAGATCAGTCACAAAAATTGCATTTGGAATATGGCATTTAAAGAATGATATGCATAATATATTGGAAATTAACTTTTACAGTTTACAGAAAATGATTCTTGTTGCTGGCTCTCCCAATTTGTGAGACCTTTGGCAATGAAAATATTAATTACAAGCAAAAGAAAACTGAATTATGTATTTTTTTATTAATATTGCCTGTGTTGCAGATAGTGATCTCTTAAAATATTAGTGTACGTGATTAGTGAGTTCTTTTACAGTCAAATCCTGTAAATCGCCCAGATGCAACTTTTCTCTGAAGTTAAGGAATGGGTGTGTCTTGCAAAAGAGGGTTTGGCCTGGATTTTCTTCTGTGCTGTTATTCATAATTATCATGCTGGTTTTGCACTGTTTTCTCTCTGTAATGGTATTCCTCGTGAAGACAATGACAACATTCATAGTGACTTTGATGACAAAGTGCTGAGTCCTTTGATAAAACATACATATAACCTCACTAAGGATATATTATTTCTACTATATTTACCTGTTTTGAGTCTTTTGATAAAACACTGTCCAGTCTGAGAGTTTAAAGCTTAAGAAAATGGCTGAAAGAATTTGATATATTTTTTGCTGTTGAAAAGAGTAGGAATCTTGGCAGTGACCTTTCAGTGTCTAAACAGTTACCAGAAACGTGCTGAATTGCTCTCAGTATCTGTCAGGTGAAGGACAAAAGGAAACCAGCTTAGCTTATAGAAGGATGTCNAAAAAAAAAAAAAATCTCACTGCACAGATAAGAAAGCAGGTAAATAGCAATTTGCCTAAAGGAATGAATGCAACTGGAGATTTTAAAGAAATGTTTGCTTTCCCTGGTAAATGTTTATTTAAGTACAGATGGTTCTACCTCAGGTCATGGTGTTAGACAAAATGATCTACTGAGGCCCTTTTGATCCTTACAGATGTTCGACTTGATGATTGTGAGAACTTATCGACAGAAAGGTTATGGAAGAGACTCTTCTTGTTCTGGCAACAAGTTTAGTGATTTTAACGGAGAAATGCACTTCTTTTGCTTTCTTCTTTTCAAAAACAGTGACACCTATTTCCCATCTTTCTTTTGATGATGATTTGTCCTTTAAAGAAATATCACAATCTACATTTGACTTTCTGATAATCCTTGACTGACTGTGCTCAAGATGTCTCCTCCCTGTTGTAAACACAGTTGCACTCTGCAAGCAAAAATTGTCTCTATCTCATCTACTACCTCTACTTTAATTGCATTTGAAGTGAAGAAATGCCAGAAATGAGAGAAGACATATGAACTGCACATAAATTAATCTTCTCATTGACCGATAAGAGGGAGGGTACGGCGACTTCAGGGAGAGGCTGGGTTATTGCAACTTGTTTCTCTTCAGGACAAAAATGAGGTGAAGTTTTCCCTACCAGACTATTAGCTGAAAACTGGAACTATCAAAAGCTTGATCCTCTTTCCACAAAGAAAAGGTGGGAGAATGATGACAATTTTCTCTAGACGACATCTTGTTTGTCTCTTCCACCACAGCAAACAAGAGTTTTGGTTCCAAACATGTACTACTTTTCCCTAGAAATCTGATAAGTGTCACTTAAAACTTTTCGTAAGTTACTTTAATAGCATCTCTGTGACTAATGATGCTGTAAAAAGAATTATATAATTGAGTTGTGATTCTCTCTAGATTGTCTACTTTTTCAATAAGCGAAAGAATACCCACTTTAACAAAACTGGTCTGCACAGCTTACTAAAAGTGGCTTTATCTAAGAGTATTTATAAAGAGCTGTGTATCTGCCATAGCCACATCGAATTGAAGTGAAAAATCTAATTTTTTATGTAAAAGTAAAATACTTTCTAAAGGAAAGTGATGGGGTGGGTGAGTAAATAACAACATAAAGAAACTCATGCATTATTAGTATAATTTCCTATGAAGTTTGAACAAAAAGCATGTTGAGACATTACTCTGTGTTTCCTTGTTAGGCTGTGTTCATAATGCTCTCTCCCGTTTCGTGTAAGATATTCTTCAGCCTAAATAAGATATTCTTGAAGCTTCAGGATTTTCATACCTTCAAAGCTCTCTGTTTCATTTCTAAATATTATAGATTTTGAAGCACAAGAGGCTTTAAGTTTGGTACCTCAAAGGCTATTCACCCTTTTAGGTAACCCCCAAGTTGGCTTTCAAATTTGCTTATTACCCAACATTTTTCTCAAGAAGCTTCAGCCTGTTTTACAATTAAAGGCTTTGATCATATTTACTGTAGCTACGTAAAATATTTCTGCATGAATGTTACATGAGTTCAGTTTCTATATTAGGCTAGGAGTTTACCTGATACCCAGTATCTCTGTGAATCCTTTTCTAACATAATTATTAAACCTAAACATTTTCATTGTCCTCACTAACCACAAGCAAAGGAGAGCTGCTCCTGTGAGCTGTCCCAGGACACTTACTGGGAACAAGCTGCAATGCTGGAACCCAAGACTCTGCGGGGTCAACCACTGCAATATTTCCATTCCTAGATAATCAAGGCTATGTGTACTCTTAGTTGTTTTGCTTTAGGTGTACCATGTACCGGGAACAGTTTGGAAGCTTTTCTCGACTGTACATGGGCTTTAAGCTCTGGTACTGAGTAGCAGAACATACCAGCATACTTAGGAACAACTCTGATTCTGCTGTGTTTAATCATAGCAAAAAAGTACGAGAAAGGCTATTGCATATTTGTTCAGAATTGCTCTGTGCAATATGCCAACTTCAAATTCCTATTTTTAGTATATTTTAAATATGTTTTTTGTTACATTTGGTTTTAATTTCCTGTTCACAAGAGAATTACCTTGAGAAATACTGAAGTGTGGTGAAGATAACTTCATGCTTTTACTTCCTTTGCATAAGAAAATTACTGAACACATAACGTACCACATAAAGTATAGTTCTGGCTTAGGTAACTTTCAAGACAACTCTGCACTTGCTGTAAGAAACATACCTAAGCAAAACTTTAATTGATTCCTGCCCTAAAATTCAATAAGCATTACTTCAAGGACAGGTCCTAAGAACCTGCCTATCTTTTGTATTCTCAGAATACTAGTTTTGTTATCTTTTGTTCCTTCCATCTTTCTGCATTATAAGACACAAGTTAGTTTTTGAAATTTCATTAAGCAATGAGGTTCATCAGCTAAACTCTATGCAGCTAGAAATTTTGGAACTACTTTGTCTGTTTAATTTGGAAATGTTTTGAATTTTATGGGCTTCATTAGTGTTATAAAATATGAAATATGGTTCATTATGGTTCCTCCCCGGTTAGATATATGAAAAACGTCATATGAAGTATGTGGGACATGGTTCTCTTTCCAATTTGGTGAATAAACTTGAACTTTACTAGAGTTTAATCTCAGTAAAGTTTGTGATAGATTCAGTATAAAAATCTGTATTATTGCAGGAATAGTATTTTTTTTCTCTATAATAACAATTCTTGTGTATTTTGGATATATTGAAGATGACCAGGACTATATTCTCTTACATGAGTAAAATTATTTCTTATTACTTCTTTCAGACAGGACTTAAGTTTTCCAGAAAATTTCACTTTTTGTTGTTTTGCTGTTGTTCGAAATTGTGATTCCACTGAGATTAACAGCAAAATCTCAGTTTTGAGTACATGGTATTTTTAATGAAATTTCAGGTTTGGCACATATACACACACATCCCACAAGCAAGCTACTCTTCTCCCCCAGAGAACAGAAAAGCTAAGGAAGTGTTTCACCATTTGCAGAATGGAATATCTTGGTATGGTTTTGCTTTATTACTTATAATTCTTATGTTTAAGTATAGAAAACTGGAATTTTGCACTTTTACTGTTGTGATACAAGTAGAAAAACCTTTATACAAACTATTTCAACCAGAAATTAAATTTTAAAAAATCATTTGTAGGAAGTGTCACATTTAATTTTTTATCTTGAGTGAAACACTTGAAAATTTTTCCTGGCTCTGTTGCTTTTCAGTAGGAAAACCACTTGAGAATCAGTCTCATTCCTTGTATTTAGTGTCTTGTAGTCTGAGAATTATCCAGGTAAAAATTTCCTTTCCATTTGTGGCTTCAGAGAATAACCCTTTCTGCATGGCAGGAAGGCAGTGAGCCGATTCCCTAGTACACCTTCCCTTGGACTGGGTCCGTAATAGTAATTGTACAGAAGTCACATAGGAAGCAAGTCTCAATATGATTATTTCTATAATAATTGTTCTGATATAATATTGACCGTGCATTCCTCAGGACTGTATTCTCTTGTGAATGCTGCCTTCCCTCCCTGCCCCTCCTTGTGTTTAGTACTTTGCCGAAACATACAACTCTTCTGTCACTACTGAGATTCTGACACATGCCTTTGAATCTCAAAAATGCAATACATTTTCACCACTAATGAGTTAATGATCGGGATACAGAATCCTTTTCTTTTTCTCATTTTCATATGATTTTCTGACGCAGTCCTTTCACTGACTTCACTAGTTTGTTCTTTACATGACTTCAGGAGTGAACAAGTCTAGCCTTAAACTTTATGTCATCTTCATTGCTAGGACTGGTATTCTTATTTGTTCTTTTACTAATTAGTTTTGCTAAATGCACCTTTCCACAGAGCATTCCTCCTCATCTCCTATGCTGTGACTTGTTACCAGGTTCAGTCTTTCAATTTGGAATTCTTCCAGAGGCAGACTACATTAGTCTTTTGTATCATATGATCCTTGCTCACGTTACTGGTCGTATTTCTCCTATGAAAACTCTTCTGATTAATTCTTCTCATTAGTCAACTTGGTAAACAAATTACTGCAGGAAGCTTAAAAGCTTGGGTTGAAAGCCAGAACAGAAGCAAAATTTATCCTGCTTGCAAGCCACTATTTTCCCTTGAAAATATCATCTGCTCTTCTATCAGGTTGTCATTTGAGGCTGCTAGAAGTTTTTATTACTCAGGGTTAATTGCCTCTTGCACAATAATCTCAGATTTCTCCTGAGAATTACTGATAGTACACTCTTCTGAAATAAAATTATTTTCCTGTCATGAGAAATCTGTCAACATTTTAGCATTTATTTAAAAAATAGAATAAGTGGCATCAGGACCCAGATTTATCTGCATCCTATTCTGTATTTTCACCTCTCCCAAGGATATTGTTTTTCTCCTACTAGGTAAACCTTCTCCAGTTTGACATGCCAGTTGAAACCGTGTCATCCGCGAGTCCGATAATATAAGTAGTTGCTTTCTTGGGAGACTAGTCTTCAGGTCTCGTGTCTATATGAACATTGCACTGCAAAAAGACCTCAATGTTTGTAATTTATCTGTTTACACAGTTTCAACACAGATTGCCTTTCTGAATACTCATATAATTGGGAATGCTTTTTTGTCATATGTATCCTACATTGTCTTTCTCTTAGTAGATTAGTTCACCAAAACCCTCTGGGAAGTAGACTGCTTAAAATCAATAGTCCTGTGTAATTGCTTGCAAACCTTTCAAAGTAGTTAATGTATTTTAAATAAACTAATGTGATATGACAGGTAAGGTTGAGATAATAAATATCAGTGTAATCAATTTTTGTTTCTGGAAATACCTTTCCCAAAAGGAATATTCTAGAAGGTGATATTTTTGTCAGTCACTGACTCTTGCATCAGCTGTGATGTGACTCTGGAATTTCCACTTCTATGCTCATCCATGGAAAGGAAACATGAGAATATCATGGTCCCAGGGCTGGCAGCAGTGAGACTGATACATGTTTTGATTGACCGTGGCTCCTGCCAGAGCCCTATGTCCACAATTCCAGAGCATGTGGAAGGCAGGATAGAGTTGTCACTGACATCCCTGTCATATTTGCAATTAGTAAACATGTTTCTTGTGCATTCCAGTGATTTAGGAATGACAACATGTATTTTGCCTTTGAACAAAAGCCACTGAAGATTTTCTGAAAAATGCCTGATTGGAAGTGTGACAAATTGAAGACATTTGGAATTTTTTCCAAAGAGATTTTTCAGATGTTGGGCAGATGTTATTGTTTGCTGACCTAGGACTTTGCAGAATGGCAGAAAATAATTTGATGCTCTGACAAAACATTGATTACACACACTAAATAGCCCTGGTAAAGTATTTCCCTTATGGCTTGCACTTCTAGGGTTATGGTTAAACGAGCACCCCATGTCATCAAACATACAGAAGGTGCCTTTGCCACTCTGAGGGGATGATCCCAGCATTTAAATAATGATTTACTGCTGCTTTTATTAGAACAATTATTGGTTATTTCAGACTTGAAATGGGCAGATTAAGCTCTGTGAACCTCACAGCTGAAACCTCACAACACTGGCAATTTTCAGTGATTAAAGTAATTTACTTTATCTATAAAATGTAAAGATATTTCATAATAGCCATACAGCAAGTACAGGGAGGTGTAGTTTTCCTGGAGATAATCAGACCTCTGGGGATAAAGGGTCCTGGCTGCACCTCATGCATTGCGGGACCCAGAGGGCTTTATTATCTGATGATTACCACACCCCCATTTCCATGTCTTTTTGCTTAATTAATCACAGTAACATTATTGCCCAACTTCAGACAACAAAAATAATGAGATAGGCTTTAAAAGATTCAAAGACTAGAGGAAAAACAAGAGATCCCATAGGAAAGTACCCATAGTGAAACTGAGGTTTACAAATCACTGAGATCTATTAAAAATGATGCTTACATTTTGTAAAGTGCCTTCTTTAATATAAATATAATTATGTTTTAAATATTGTAAATGTGTATATATGATATAAAACATATACTTGTTTTGATCAGAGGAGATGAGTTTTTATTTTTAGGACAAAAAAAACCTTTAAAAGATCACATCCATAACATTGAAAGTTATAGCCACTTACTATTTTATGTGGAAAGCTTGCTGTATCCACTGTGTTGTTCCTTATCTGGTCTAAGTACAGTTCCGTGTATATTCCTATTTATTTTCTACCTTTCTAAATTATTGATCGATTATCCAGTTTATGGGGACAAATCCAGAGTAGTCTTCAGGTATCACTCCTTCAGAAATCTACATAAGCACATATGGTTAAACTTCTACTGTATTTTAGTCTCTCCTGTTAATATATCCATCTCTGCCATGCTTGACAGTTGTTCTTACTGTACCTCAGTATAATTGTCTGTGAAACAGGTGCTTGATTTTTAAAAAGCTGGGAGAAACATTGGTTTACCTGCTGATGCCCTTCCTTCCACTTCATAACATTAGCTGAGACTGTGGGAAGGAGGATTCTATTGTAGTTCCAGTCCTATCAGAACAGGTATTACTGCAAGCTGCATATCACTGATCTCTTCCTAGTTCTGCATTTAATAAACTCCTTGTTTTTTGTAGGATTCATTAAATATTTCTAATATTTTGGGTGAAATGGGGCCAACCTTTCAATAACCACAAGCTGCTCATTTCAAAGTCATAAAAGATGCCAGTCGAAGAGGCAAGATTTTCCCAAGCTTTGGGATTCACACATTTTTTTCTGTTAGTCAGAATATACCAGATCTGCACAGCACAGGACTGTAACTGTGTGCTTTCCAAAATGGAAGCTGATACAGGTGGAGGATTATTCTGCCAAGCCTCTTTCAGAATTTCAGTTGTCGGTGTTGATGACTGTTGATAGTCTAAACTGGAAGACAAAAAGAGTTTTTAAATTGTGCTTTCATCTTTTCACTCAAACATGAGTATGTGTAGCTGCTTATGCATTTGTGGTCAACTCCTGGGGGTGCCCTTGAGTTTGCCTCATTTAGACAGTCAGCTGTGTTCAACTAAGATCTAAATTTGTGGTGGCCAGGAAGAAGGCTAGGTTGTTTCTGATAACCATTATCACGCACAACTGATATACGTGGAGGAAGAGCCTTCTGTGTCGTACCTTACTGTGCTAATATCAGCTGCTTTTCTCTCAGTGTTAAAACCAGCCTGTAAGGCCATCAATGCAAGAACGCATAAGGAGATCAGGAAATTTTTGTGTATGTACTACAACAATATCCCACTTTTTAAAAAGCCTGTCATATGGTGTATTCAAAACTTCTGACCAATGTGTTTGAATTCTGCTCATTAATTTATAATCTTTGAGAGAAATAAAAGCCATACTTTGTTAGGATAGTGGTCAGTAAGTAAGTATACCAATGGGGTCTATGATTCCTCTGTCTACAGATAGTTTTTTCACTTAAAACACTGGGTTTTTTGGTGCCAGGGATCTCAGCAGTAGAAGCAAAAGATAAATAACATAGTAGGTATTTGATATCTAATCCAAGTCAAAATCACCTTTTGTCTTTCCTGTTCATCATTTGATAGTCAGTAAGGAGAATATCTATCCACAGGAAAGATTTTGTGATGTTCTTGAAGCTTGTTTTGTGACATGATAATGCTTTCCCAGACTAATGTATTTGTGACTGTCTTAAGCTCTATAATGGGAAAGGCAAGTTTTCAGTTTTCAGTCAGTTACATTCTTATACTGAAGAGCATCATGAACCTGGTAAGCCAAAATAAATATCTAACCATGAAAATTGGTAAGTTGTCTATTAGATTCTCTAACATTTACATAAACTCTATTCCATTTTGTAATTCTATCTCAAATCTAGATTTTGATGGGCATCTAGAATGAAAGATCAATAAAGAAATTAAACACCTCAGAAGAATACTACATGCCTGTTTGAACTAACAACTTTTAATCTTGCAGCAAAAAGTAAAAATAATCTAAATTGCATACAATCAATCTTCTCAGAAGCTCTAATGTGTGCTATAGTAGCATGAAAAGTTTGTAAGCTACTCATATTAGGCAACTAGTGGATTCCAGTGAATAATACTGGTTCATTCTGTTTGAATAGAACAAAAAAAAAGAAAAAACAGAACAACAACATCAACAACAAAAAAAATTTTAAAAAAAAAAGGGAGGGAGAAGTTACAGTCAGTTTTGAGAAATACAGGTACTGGCATTTTCACTGTCAAGTTCTTACACCATACCTATCTAAGTAGGTTTCAAATTATTACAGTTTCTGAGCTCTACTTTCTAATGACATTAATGTTTTTATTTTGAAATTTACTATCATTCAACTCCAGAACAAAACAATTTTATTTTCTATTATTTCTGCAACTAATTATTTAGAAATGTGGTTTTTATATTTTAAAGTATTTATGTAGTTTTTCCATTGTGGAACATATACCTCCCCCAAATCATCTAAGTTTACAGTTTTTCCATAGGAAATAGTATATCATTAAAATAATTCTACCCCAAACAGCATTTTTGCATGAAAAAATATCCCAGTTAAAGCTCTTTAAACACCTCTGATTTATCAATTAAGATCTACAGTTGATTTCTGAAGAGATCACTGGTTTCTGAATCCTACTGTGAGCAGTTTGTTGGTTGAGATGGGCACTTCTGTGTTCCTCCTTCTGCAGATGTCATTATGTCCCGAAAATTTTTTCAGAAAGCTGAAAGCACAGCTGGTACAAACCCTTTCCCTTTCAGCATCTTTCAGTGATAAGATGTACTGAAGTCAGTATCTGAAAAAGATCTGGAGTCCTAGGGAGAACATTTACAATGTTTTTGTTTTCAGACAGGAAAGTTGTTGATCTTGTATTGTCACTATACCAAGTCTGATAATGATATAATGCATTTGAGGAATTCCATGTGGATTTTTTTTTCTCAAGTGATTGCTGAGCTGATGTTGAAAATATTAGGCATTTTCTAAAACTCCATTTATATGGTCACAAATGCTTGCTTTCATAGCTCCAAACTGATGTATATATCACACTCATTCAGAACCGCAGCTGAACACGTCCCACAGCTGTCCTATACTCTTTTCCAACAGCTAGACATTGGTTTTGGAATTTATTCTTAAAGGGAAAAATCATTCATCCTGTCAGTTGCCTACGTGTGGAAGCAGACCCAGGTTGTTTTTGTGAACATAGATTTTCCAGCAAATGCAACCAAGAGGGCGAGAAGTCAGGAATCTGGTAGGGCTACTGTCCTTCCTACCTACCTCTGTCTGTAGTTCAGAGAGTGTTATGGCTTAGTTAAAGGTTAAAAATAGACCAAATTAATTTAGGGGGCCAGACATGGGTCAAGAAGTGGGAAATTTGTGGAATTTGGGGAAAACAATGGTAAGAAAGTATTTTTCCTCATAAGTTTGCAGGAGTGGAACAGAAATATTAGTTGGATATAAACTGTACACAGAAGCCAAGAGCCTTGACCCCCTCTTATTTTTTTTTTTCCTTACTAGAATTAAGAGACCCACAATTTCCACTTCCAATTTGATAATTTAAAACCTAGTATTAGAAAAACGAGATAGGAAATGTGTAGAAATTCAGACAACCACTGTTGCTGCATCCTTTCACAAAGGAGAGAACCATGAAAAATATGCAAATTGTCCATAATTATACTTTTAGATGGTTACTTAAATACCTGTCTTTTTCACACTACAGGCACAAAGTTAGTATACCTCAGATATGCTAATAAAAACAAATGTCTATGGTTTCTGGCAAAGTAAAAGCTCCAGTAGTTTGCTATGTGTACTACATACAACTCTTAGGCGATGTCATGGTGCCTACTGAGAAAAGCTTGGGTAAAGCTGCTACAGTATAAAGATTAAGGCTATTTTATATTCTTTGATTTCTATTTCAATGCTCCCTGCATTTAAATTACTGTATTACTAATTTCAGCTGATATATTAATACACGTGTCTCAGCTCTTCACACATACCATATGAAAGCTAAGTAAAATACCAAACTGGCTGCATGATTCTGTAACTTAGTAACATGTAGTGTTTTCTATATAGCAGGTTTGTTCACAGAAATAAATAGGATTCGCAAAGTATTTAACTTAAGAACTGACTTTGCACATATCTTTCGAGAATCTGCTTAATTTAAGTTGATGATTAATGACAGCCTAAAATTCTTTCCTCTTTTAATACCAGATTTTGTCACTTAAATCCAAAGTGACTGCTGCCCTTTACACATCCCTACTATTTTAAATAACACTACTGAGAAAACAGTTTCAACTATTTAGATATTAATGGTGATAGAATCTGACCTTCTGTAAATGAGAAATGATATTTCATATAAAATTGTGGATGGCAAGGATGTGAGGATTTCTGCCTTTTTACTGTCTGGTTTTGTGAAAGAAGGAATGTCTAGAAGTTCATAGGTAAACCACCACTCTGATTTCAGGGTATTCTATTACCAATGTTTTAGGTACTTGGAACAAGTGGTGGATTACTGAATTCAGGACTGTGGATTGAGTCTGAGCCTGTGCTCTTTGTGCTTTCCAGAGACCTGAAAAGTTCAGATTTGAGCTTTCAGCTTTGATCTAACTTGTAATTGACCCTCCAGTATATATAACTTCCAGCACAATATACCTGTATTCTGTCTTCAGTCATATTCTTCTCCTGAAAGTACTTTATTACATATTTTTTTCCTAATCAGAGACTCATTTAGAATATTTCATCTCTGTCTCTCAAATCTCCACCCTCTTCAAATTAAATCACAGATCAGATTAATTGTACTTGGTAACCTGACACTCTTTATCTTAATTATCTTATCATTAAACCTAGTGATCTGAGAGAAGGTTTATCACCAGGTTTTTAAGCCTTTCTTATATAGTGCAGAATAATTCAGTCATCAAGGCTATCGTTACATTTTTAAGGTTCTTAATAATATTCTCCGTCTATTCAACTCTTAGATTAATATTATACCTTTTACCTCCCAGGCCTGATGACCTTGAATACAGAATAAAATGGATAGGAACTGTGGATAAAATTGAGACTTTTTTACTCTCTTGATATGTAACTGAGTTACTGTACTATTGGCATATAAGTACTTAGTGCGATTTGACTATGTGTGTACTGCTATTTACCTGAGTTTTCATACATATGTTTTTTAATAGTTTAAAGGAGGAGATCAAGGAGTGCCAAATAATTATTGAGCACTGGTTAGATTAGGATGCTTGCCATGGGTTTTTTAAGAGCAGGTGACAGCTTTTTTGATAATAAACAGCACTGGGAGTCCTGTTTAGATTCTCATACATGGCTCAAAGTCCCTTTCCTGTCCTCCCAAAGGGATCTGCACATAACTCTGGGTTTTTCCTCCTCATTTGTGCTGGAAAGCAAGGAAAAGAGGCTCAGGTAAAATTTGTACTGTAGGAGTAGATTCTTCTGGAGCCCAGAAGACAGAGAAGTTGCTATTAGCAGGGAAAGACTTTCTGTCCACCCGAATTAGTATCTCCTTTTGTAAAAGAAAGAGAAAAGACTACTTAGAGGATGGAACTGTTTGGGTACTTCTGAGCAGAATATCTGATGCCTTCTTCCTTATCGTCATCTTAGTTAAATCTACTCATAAAAGTTTAAGTTCTTGTTATAGATAGAGATGAGACTACGGTCTTGCTCTGCTCTTTTCACTGCAGCTCAGTTTAGCAACCCTGCTCGTATCATACAAGAATAATGGAATATGATTTCTGTAGTAAGCACAAAAGAGTTCATATGTGTGCTGGTTTTAGCTGGGATAAAGTTCATTTTCTTCACAGTAGCTGGTATGGGGCTATGTCTTTGATTTGTGCTGGAAAAGCTGTTGATAATATGGAGAGGTTTCCGTTATCACTGAGCAGTGCTCACACAGAGTTGGAGCCTTTTCTGCTTCTCACGCCACCCCGGCAGTGGGGAGGCTGGGGGTGCACAAGAAGCTGGGAGCAGCTTCTTGCCAGCTGGGACAGTTCACCCCACCTGGACAAAGGGATATTCCACAACATATGATGTCATACTCCGCACATAAAGCTGGGGGAAGAAGAGGGAAGGGGGAGACGTTTGGAGTGATGGCATTTGTCTTCCCGAATAACCATTACCTGTGATGGAGCCTGGCTTTCCTGGACATGGATGAACACCTGCCTGCCAATGGGAAATGATTAATTAATTCCTTGGTTTGCTTGTATGCATGGCTTTTGCTTTACTTATCAAACTATCTTTATCTCAACCTATGAGTTTTCTCACTTTTACTCTTCTTATTCTCTCCCCCATCCCACCCTGGGGGCAATGAGTGAACAGCTGTGTGGTGCTTAGTTGCTGTCTGGGGTTAAACTATGACGACATGATAGATGTGCTGGATACTGCAGTGGTAAAATTGGAACGTAAATCCTTGGAACCACAACATAGGCATTTCCTCTCCCTGGCATATCTGGGTTTGGGTGAACTTATCTAACCCTTGAGATTTCTGAACAGATAGCTAGGTCTGTAAAGGTGTTTTTCAGGCAAAGTTACAATACCCTTAGGCATGTCCTAAGTGCTAACAGCACTAAAAAAAGAAAAAAAAAGGAATCCACAAAGCTCTGGACAGTCTAAGAGTGCGATAGGGAAGACAATTTGGCAGGTAAGGCATTCTTTGGTAAAAGCATAGAATGCTGAACAGCAATAGTTAGATAAGTCTCTGTGGGCCATCAAGAACACATAAAGACTGCCAACATCTCTTATAGATCTTTTCACAGATCCTATTACAATTCACAGTAAAGTGATCCTCTACCTGTCTTTCCTGAGGGGTCCAATTAAGGTAAGGATTTATTCAAGGCTCGTACTGACCTGGGGCTTGCACAGTGCAAATCTGAGAGGAACATGATGGTTCTTCCCTTTTATCTCAAGAGCACTCCCCACACAAGTGTTTGTGCTGGCAGATAATCTGAAAAAGGATTTTCTAGTTGGGAATTTTCCCATTCACTTCTTTATAACTTGTTATACTTCACATAATTATAGAGAGAGGGAAATGAGCTTATTTCTTTCATCTCCTAATGGCTGTCCAGACAAGTGTCCTCAGAACCTGAAAAGGTATTTGAACTAGCATACTTTGTATGTCAGATGAATATCCCAAATGCCTATCTAGTAGGAGTATGTGCCTTTTGTTATGTCCTAAGAATAATTTATCAAACTTTCTTTGTGCTGATGAGCCTACTTTTAGGCTGTGGATTTCATGAGATGCCAAATAATGTAAAAATAACTGTACTTAAGCTTGTATTTACCTTAAAGTAACCATGCATATATATATATATACACACACATCTCATATTTATCTTAAATATGTCACTTGGCTCTCATGCATTGCTCGGTTATGGTTGTTCCTTAATTTTCTTGTAAAACTATTGAGTTTCATGAGGAATTTCAGAGTTCATAAACTATGAGAAATAGGTAGAAACTACAATCCCAACTGTAGGTAAATTATTCATGGCTTTGAATAAGACTGTCTACTTTGCACTTCTGCCTGAATCAGACTTGTCATTGCTGTCTGTAAATGTTTCATATCTCTTTTCAGTCATTTGTAGAGATACATGCATGTGAAAGTTGATATACTTGCACTGGTGCGACAATGATTACTGCTGAATTGTGCTTATTTGTAAATTGGATAACCAGTGAACCTCAGAAAGCCAGCCGAATATACCTGACTGAGCTACAGAAACACAAGAACAATTTATTGTGAGCAGCCCCTCAGTCTGTAGGGTACATAAAATAGCAGTGCTGTAACTGAATGTAAGCACAGGTAGGTTCATGTCAGAGCTACTAGCACAATTCCATGAGCTAAGCAAAAATGAGGCATGGAATTCTGGTCATCCATTTGTAGGAGCACAAAAGACCTGAAGTTTGTCCTCAATTAGATATTATCAGGACTTCAGAAGCATTAGGGGCTATATATTACATAGATGGATGCTTGCTAGTAATGCAGCACCACTTTATTAATAATAGAATTGTAATGGAAGAGTAACATTATAGTATAAAAAAAAATACAGACCATACTAGGAGAGATGGATAAACAAACCAGAATTGTTGTGATAAAAAGAATTTATTTCTCCCAATGGATAGTCAACTGAAACGTAGAGTTTGCAGTTTTGGTTTATTTCTGTTAGTTAGATGCAGATTTATCTAACTCTTCTTGTAATGCTTTAGTATTCATACTCTTAGTTTTACGTCACTAGATTTAAAGAATGAAAACTTTGCAATTTGCAATTAATGACATTTGGTTTTATTAAAAACAAGTGGAGAGCCATATCAATAAAGAATAGACATTAAGATTATGAAGAAAATCATTTGTCAAAATCCTTGCTTGTAAGTAGGCTGTGCTTGGAGGTTTTATTGGTAACATTACCTTGGTTATTTAGGGAAAGACATACGATCTGCTCAAGGTAAATAGCTTGAAAGCATTTCCACCTGAAACTGAATCTGTTTATGTGTAGGTGTAGTTGGGGGCTGCCTTGGGCTTTCTGGGCTCATTGCAGAGCCTGAGGCAGTGTCTTACAGAGCACAATGTTACTGAACCAACTTATTAGTTACTTCTGCAAGAAAATTAGTGTAAACATACTAGTGGGGTGACTTTAATAAGCTACCTGTACCATGAATTTACTGAATATCAAGTTATTCAGTTAGATTGAAAGACCTGAATGTTCTTATACATTTTTTATTCCTGGAAATGAAAATTTGTGAAGAGTAAGGAATTGCAAAATGTGAATACATAAAGCCTGTTAGACACCAGGTGACTGATCCTGGCAGCAAGTAATCATTGGACTTAACTTTATATCTACATGTGGGCACCTATAAATCAAGGGAGGCCTGTCGGGGCATGGAGGGATGTCATCACACAGGTGCAGACAGGTTGTCAGACATTAGCTTTCACAGAATCCATTTTACACTGGGCTTATAGGTTACAATAAACTTACTCTGCTCTGTAAATATGACTTGATGCCACTATGGTACTACGAATTGTTAATATAAGTCCATGTCTGCTTTGTCAGCAGGTGGTATACCAAAGAAAAATTACCATGAAATCCATACTTTGGGTAGACTTCTTGTTGTAATACAAGCAAGCAAATAAAAAATATGTAGGTTATGTCCTACATCTTGTTATATCTGTTAATGGTATCACTGAATTTTAAAAAAAAAAAACTCAATCTTTAAAGTTTATCCTTTTTTTCTGATACTTAAATTCAGGTGACAAATGTCCTCAAATTATACGGAAAATTATGTCCAAAAGAAAAAATTATACTTTTTTCTATGTGATGTGACTATCAATATGTCAAGGCAGTAACCTGAAAGAGCCTACAGAATGTCTGTGCGTTGTTTAGATTCTTCTTGAGCCTGATTTTTCTTCCCATTTTAAGAGAATAAATAACGCTGACATACACTAAGTATCTATTCTGGCATGATCACTAATATAAGAAGGATGATCCATAAGAATAACTATACAAGTAAGAACAAATAATTTTTTTTCAGAGAGTCATAGAAGGATGATTCTCTTGGATTAAGGCATGGACTCAAAAGAAACTTGGTGGGGATGTTGAGAGTATTAAGTCACCAAAAAGACTCTCCTCAATTTCTGTAAATCTCATAATAAGGGTAAAAGTAGTGAACATTTCTAGTTGAAAATAGCAGTGGAAATGTAGAAATATCCAGAGTGGATATTGCAGAAATATGAAAAGTTTTACTCCCTTTCTGAAGCTGTTTATCATGATGTCAAAAATAATAATAAAATTGTAAAATACTTTGATTATATAGCTGCTTGGACCCATGCTTCTTATGCTCATTTATTTGCTTCCTAGAACACCCTTCCTGTCTCTCTTTTAAGCGTTCTGGGGAAACTTCCACTCTGACGGTGTGACCATAATGAATGAAATGCAATGAAATCTTTTTCTAAGCCTACAGTTCCTGAGTGTTGTGGCAAAGCATATACTAATAGAGTGTTAGGGCTTACTGGAAGTTCTTTAAAAATACTATCTGCTACAATTTTTGCAGCTGATAGTTATATTCAAACACAGGTAAATTTTTACATCCTCAGTCCAGTGCATGGAAATATATTCTTGGAATTAAAGTTTACCTAACCTATGCAAAACAATTTTTGCATATAGTTACTTTTGAGGGTCTAGCCGAAGATTTCAAAGATGAGGTTGATACTGGAAAGGGAGCTGACCTCCAGATGTAACTCCATTCTTGAAGTTACTCTGTGGTTCAATAAAATGCCTCCTTTTCACCTGAATGCTTTGTAACAGTCTTTAAGTATGCAAACTAAATTAATCAAAAAGCAACAGTATATTTCACATCTGACTACTCTGTGAATCTATGTTCCTATTTGTAACAGGTAGCATTAATGCTTAAAAACAGCGTGGCTCCTAAAATCCTCCTCAAAAAAGTATTTATGGTTTAAAGTAATAGCACATGATAAAAAGTATCTCAGTTTCATCGTATTTCAAATAGGTTTTTAGATGTAAATTTTCTTATGTTTAAATAAAATCTGTCAATAGGTCTTTTAAATGCTTTTGAAGAAACCAAAAAAATTAGATTAATTTGGCACTAAAAACCAGAAGTAAATTAGCTTTGCAGCTAATTTACTGAAAGAGAGAGACTTATCTATTATTTCTTTTTAACAAACTTTGACCACAGTCAGTCTAGGGAGCTCCATACAAAAGACATACAGGACTGGAAAAAAATAACTGATTAAATTTTAACCAGCTGCTGGGCAGATAGTTTGCCTGAGGCACTTTTGTCAGTTTCAAAGGGTCCTTTTATTAATTTTGCATTTTGTATTTTGTTAGTGGAAAGAGCTAGCTCTGTTGGGACTGCCAAAAGCTATAGGCAGCAAATCTTGCAGCAGCGAAGAGGAAGCTGTAGAGCATGCCAAGTAGATTTAGCACACTGAGCACTCTAAATTACATTTGTTTTATCAGTCCTAAAAATATATTAACTTCAGGTGTAAGTTCTTTGAATAAAGCCTTAAGCTAGTACTTCCAGTTCCTCCTCTGTTTATATAAGGCTTTTACTTTGTCTATAAAAATAAACCACTGTGGTCTTTGCCAAATATTAATATCTACCCATGTAATTTAAATATTTTCTTCTTATGCTTGTTCGCATATTCTTTGTTTGGTCTGTTTTCTTACTCATGCTGATCTTATGTTCTTACGGCAGAAAATGTTGTAAGTATTATCTAGATCCTCCACACCTTCCACAACATTCAGGTGCAGCTTTTATGGTCAAAAATATTGATGCCTAAGTGGAACCAATATTTAAATGAAAATGTTCCGCTTTCATTTGAATGGAGCCCCACATCCGTATCAGCATGTGGAGAATGCTTCATGTAGCATATTGCTCAGACAATTTGTGAGCAGAATTTAGAACTCAGGGGTTAAATGGAAAACACAAACGTCTCTTGTGATGCTGGGAATTTCACAAGTTCCACTCAGGCAACTTCAAACAGCATTAAACACAAAGGAAAAAAAGCATACCCTCAGGCTAGAATTTGCAGAAGACTTACCTGCAGTAGAATAGAGCTAAAATTAAGCCCAAAGACAAAGCATTTGGGCTTACATTTAGAAAACTGAATGGAAAAGTACATATTTTTAGAATGTGTATCATACTCCTTCTCTAGTTTCATTGCTTTTTCTTCAGATAGCTTTTTTTTTCCCAAGCAAATTTATTTATCCCAAATCAATACATGATAGCGTTACTACTGCATTATTTAATGTATTCAACAACTATTTTTGTGTGCAATCCTGTGTTGGCTAATCTCATTGGTATCGCTTATGCGTAAAGAAGCATGTTCTTGCTGCCATTGAATTTAATAGTAAAACTGATAATGGCAAAATTGACTTCATGGGAGAAAACTGAGCTCAAAGTAATTAAAGAAAAATCAATTATATCCATGCCTTTTTCCACCTAATGTTTAGTCAGATTTTGTGTAGTATTTTAATAAAATTGTGTTTTATGCTCTGATTACCTTCTAGGTTTATCTACCATGTATAAGTTCAAAAAAATAATAATCAGAAAATCTTTAAATTGCACCCATTCCTCAGTCTGTAGTTAAATTAAATTCTACTCAAGAAAGTACCAAGTAAGGCAATTTAAAGAAAAAAAAAAAAAGTAAAAAAGGAAGATTATTTGCTGGGACAAGTGAGACTGTCAACTCAAACATGCCGTGTGAAAACACTGACATGTTATCTTCGAAGATTCAGTCTGCAGGTCTAGCTGTGGCTTGGCAAATGCATAAATAAATGCTTAGCTTATGAAATATAATAATTCTGTGAAGGGCTAGGCTCTTGCTCAAGTATTTTATGGAACTGGGGGCAGATCAGTGAGCACTTCCATTGTGTTCATAGCATGGACTGATGCTAGAGTCTCCAGCGATGTACAGAAACACCAAAATGTGCTTGGATTCTGGAAGGCATATAACTACATTAATGGAGCGCCTTGCTTCTCCTACTCCTTAGTAACTTGAGTGTCTGTTATGCAGATAATAGCTAACTCTTCTATAAAATTAGATGGCAGAGTATCTACTAGCCATACGCTTGCACTGTAATCAGAATAGGTTCTTTCTTTGACATCGTCATAATTCAATACTTTAACAGAAAATGCTATCAATGAGATAATCTGAAAAAAAAAAAACAGAAGTCATTTTGTTCTTTCATAACTTGCATGTGCTCTGTGTAGCTTACAACAAGTGACAGTTGCTGATGAGCAGAGCTAATTCTGTACTCCCTGTGGAACACTGGGAATGCCAAAGAATGTAGTATGTTGGCTTTTGAGATTTACGCACTGTGCTTAACTTTGTTTTAGCTAAGTAATGCATATATCTTGCAGGTTCAGTATCATAATTTCTGCCACAGTCTAAACCCGATGGACCCTGTCAGTTCCACTGGGGTTGTACCATTTAAAATCATGAGAGGATCATTTCCCATTTTTAGCTGAGCAAGTAAGTCAGTAGCATTCCAGAGTGTGGCAATGCTGGAAAGCAAGTTCAGTTGTGGGTGGGTTTCTTTGTTTTGTTTTCTGTTTGTCCTCCTTCCTCTTTCTTGACTGTAGAGAAGTAGTTGTTTGATATTAGAATAAAATTTGCCAGTTAAACAAAATAATTCATTTCTATGTTGACTAATTGGAGCAACGTTAACATTTAGGTTGTAAAAAAAAAAATCTGCAAATTTTCAGTTGTATGTTAGCTTGTTTTCTCTCTATTATTATGTTCTTTACTATTGAATACCAGATCATCGTCAAATGAACGTCAGCTAAATTAATCACAAATGACCAGTTTCATAAACTTGAAGCTAGTATTACCAAAAGTTATTAGTGAGTTTGAACCTCTCATTTTCTATGTTCTCAATTTACATGAGGTTGACCTATGACATACTCTCTGGCAAAACCAGGACGTACATTCAAACATTCTCATAAAACTGATGCTGCTGGTCAGCCATCCTCCCTACTTGTTCAGAAGTGTCTGAAATGGTGCTGAACCAGCTTGCAAGTACTTTCCACTCTGCATTGCTTTGAGGTGCCCATATTATTTCTCAATTACTATCATAGCTATCACTGAATCTGACAGTTATATTGGAAAGAACTTAAGTTATTCTGCATAAAACAGTCTTTCACAAACAGAAAGCAGTAGCAGGAAGAAGCAGCATGTCATTTTAAGAATGAAAATTGAGACTAACATGAAACTCTACCACTTGTGGCCCATGTATTTCTTACCTTAGAAATTCTTCTAAGTTTGCCTACCCTTCAAAATATTAATTGGGTACAGAGTTCAAGATCCTCTCATTTTGTTCTCATGAAATGATGAGACGCATTGTCTTACTGCTGTCAGATCTTGGTATGATTCTTTCAATTTACTTCTGTGTTGGATGATTAGCGAGGTTTTTTTCCTCCCTTAAGTTTCCTTTCATGTGCAGTGACATGCAGGTACACAAGTATTCAAGACTCTTAACGTTTTTCCTGTGATGTCCCATTTAAATTAGGTAAAATCACTCTAATGATTAAGGGAAGGGAACACAAAAGCAGCATGAGCTTATCTGAAATGAATTCTTCTTTAGGTTTCAGTGAATACCTGCTGAAAAGTTGTTATCGTGTTTTATCTGACTCTACATGCAGAATAATAGAGTTCATTGATATTTTATCACAGAAGAAATGTATGCCTCCTATTGTGCCTGAAGAATAAGCAGGCAGTTGGTAATGCAGACTGTTTTCTCTCCACTTTCTGAACATGAACCATGCTGTAGTGCTCAAAATGCTTTTACTACACCAATGTGATGCTGAAGCAAGGTGTTTTTATGTGTCTTTGGTTCCATCACCTTACAGTGCATCACTTGATGTGAGGGAACCTGAATTTTTAGGTGAGACAAAAGCTAAGACTGAAATAATTTTGTATTCCCCAGACTGTGACCGGTGTGGAAGATTATGCAATAGCCGGATGACCCATAGTGTTCATATTCTCATTTGGCAGAACAGTGTGATCCTTTCACATCATTTTTTCAGTTGCTCCTGATAACGGTTCTGAACGCACTGAGTCAAATAGCCTCTTTGTTGTCACACCATGGATCCAGGCATCTAAAAGATTAACAAAGTATAGCATGATTTTTTTAGTGCTAAAATTATATTCTGCACTGCTTGGCAAGTTGTAATATCCATACATTTAATGCTAATGATTTAATCTAAATAATGCTAAATTGAAAACTTGAGATTAAGCTTTTAGGAAATAAATAATTGCCTTGCATGCTCCCTAGTCAAATCATTCCCTCCCTAATCCTGAGTACCAGATTTACTTCGAATTAGGGATGTAGAACTCACTAGGGAAAATTTCGAACCATCCTGCACTTCATGGGTTCAAAAGTATCTCTAAAATAGCCTGATGAATGCGGTAATCAGAAGAGGTGAGAGACATAGGTTTCTTTACGGTAGGCTGCAGAACATGAGGCACATTCACATCTCTCTGCCTTAGAAGGTAGAAAGACTCAGTCCGATAAGTTTGATAAACACCTGCAGGAGGATGGTAGCTAAACATCTTTAACTTCTATTTTTTAATCTCTGTACCAAGAAGTAAATTTCACATGTACAATGGTCAATTTAGTACAAACATTTTCTTTTGCGTAACAATAAAACCATAGGGTTAATTTTAGTGGCACCTTGCAAAGCATGATTACTGTGTACGGGTGTACTCTGCTTTTTCTTCCCTCTTCTTTATGTCTAATAGAAGATCAGACCCTAGGTGTGATATTATAACTTGCAGTACTGCTGCTATTCGAGTGTATAGGCATAGTTTGTTTTTAAATAAATGCGGCTAGACTTGCAATGAACAATATTAACTCCTTGACTCAAATATAGTTATCATACAGCATAAAGAGTAAAAAGTAACGTCAGTAGTTCCATTCTGTAGCTAGGCACAGGATGAGTTTCTTATAACGCTCACTCCTACATTACAGTCAATCTACCTTTTCCATATTTAGAGAAATTGTATTAATTTTGACAACTGGCAACTATAGTATGGCTTTCAGGCAACTGCTTCAAATTCACTTCTGCTTCACAAAGTAATCACAATCTCTCAGTCAAGTTCTACACTTATTTATAGGCTTGTCTAGTCTTTATGAGCTAAATGGACCTTTTATATATATGTTGTGTAGGTATGTTTACAACAGAAGTGAAGATCTGGGATCTTTAGTAGAAGAAAGCTAGTAACCAACCTTTAATAACTATTTTGTTGTAAAATGAGTTGTTTTTCTTTGATACTAGTGGCCAAGTAGAGCTAATCAATGTGAAATTTTAAATAGGTATAATATTTATGACACATTTTCAGCGTAGTTTAGGAATTTGTTTTAGAACGTGGCTTTTTGTTTGTTGGCTGGTTTGGTTGGGTTTTGTTTGTTTGTTTGTTTTTTTAACAGGCTATTTAACAATACCAGTTTGAAAATTTTTCCTGCTGGGACTTTCCTTTGGCAGCTCAGCTTTCCAATGTTGGCTGATGTTGTCAATTTATGTGGTCTTTGTGTGGGCTGAACTGCTACTTACTGGTGTGCTTTGCTTTTTTGGTTGTTGTTAGCTTTGTTTTCTATTATGTTTATGATTAATTCTTCTGTTTGTTGGTTAGAAAAAATTGTCAGGAAGTGATCAAAATAAAAATTTGGGAATAAATATTCAGAACACAATGTTGAAGAATTTAATTTCTTGAAGTTCTGAGATAAGGGCTTTGTTTTGTTTTGGTTTTTTAAAAGTAAGAAATTGTGTTAAAGAGGAGAATACTGGAAATTGCAATTGTATCTTAATTCGCAGATCGTAGTCTCATTGCCTACTGGTGTATTATTACTGTTTCTCTAATTTCTTTGATGGTGTACTGAGGAATTGCTGCTAAAAACAACCACAAACTCACAAAATTATAATAAAAAATTATTCCCACTGTAGGCTTGTTGCTCAGTGCAATGTTACATATTCTTTAAAAAAAAGCCTCCTTAATTGCTACGCTGCTGTGTCATTGGTCTTACCAATTATAATGGTCATAGTGCAGACAGAAAAAACTGTGTTAAGAACTGAACTTTGGTAGTTGTACCTTTTTTTAAAAAAAAAAAATAAAATATTTGTAAAGCCTGCAAAATAAAAAATTAAGTATAAAATCTTTATGGTCTACATAACATCCTGTCAGCGTCAGAGATTTGCTTTTCTTAAACAGCAAGAATAAAATCAGTGCGAAGGCTATGAGAGGTTAAAAAGGCAGCTTGAATCCAGAAGAATTAAGTATACGCAGTGGAAGAAATAATAGAAAAGAAGACCAAACTCAGGGAAACAAAATGGCTAAGGCTAGGTGAGAAAAAGCTAAGATGTAAGAAGATGTTATTAAGGTACATGTGGAACAGGAGCCTTAGAGATAAAGCTAAATACATATCAGTTAACAAATGAGCCTGACATTGCACTTGGACATTTTGGGTCCAGTCATTATGTAATTAAAAAGCGACAAAAATTAATTAATATTAGGCAAGGTGGTACAATATGTGTGGTTCCTAATATCAGCATTATGGCACAATATTCTTAGTATGCTGAAAAGCATATCAGTCATACTTTTGTTTGTTTAAAGTTCAGTTAGTTTTAAATAAATTCAGACTGTTTAATACATCTGAAAATTGCAAGGATGGAAATCATTTTCTGTAGGGAAAAGGTGAATCAAAATTTCTCGGTTTGTATCAGCAGACTGAAAAAAAAATCCTTGTGAAGTTTGCAGTTGAATGAAATGGAATATTAAATCATAGCACGGACAAATCTGTTTTACAAACTAGCCTGAGAAGTCTTGCTAAACGCATTCATTTGTTATATGTGTGTTTAACACAGCTGAATACAAGGTCTTGTGTCTAGGAATTCAGGTATGTTAATTGTACTTATGAAACAGGACACCTTATTATAAGGTAATAATATTGTCTAACTTAATAATATTGAACTTGAGGGTAGTGATTTCCCAGGATTTGGGGGTCTTTATAATTCATTCAGTGTTTTTATTAGTAGCACTTCCAGCAACCCAATAGAAAAGGACACTGCAAATCTAATCAGCGCTCAGAAAATGAACTCTGTGGGTGGGACAGGTAGCAAATGCAGACTTCAAATGTTACTCCACAAGGTACTTCTGCTCAATGTCTTCTTCCTGTGGTCTCAGGTGACTAATGTGGGTCACAGTTTCAAAGTTCAGTAACACTGTTGAATGGTGTCAACACCTAAAATTCACATCTTTGCTGTTAATTTGGTTTTGTGTAAGCATAAAGCACAGTGTACACAGCCTCCAAGTATACATGCTGACTTTGAAAGCTACACCCTTTCAATTTAACATGCCACTTTCTGTTGCTGCTTGCAGTTCCTGCTAGAGGAAAAACCTCAAAATCTATGTTGTTCTGCATTTCAGATCTATATTATCATGTGCGCTTGTCCTCCTATATATGAAGATTTCCATGTAAACAAAGATGGAAGTGTATGAATGTCATTTAAATGTCTTTGTTATTTTATAAAATCAATATGAAAGATTAAAATTAAAGAGTTACAAAACTGAACATCTTAGTTCCCTAAATTTAGTTCAGGTTAGTCTTATATTTTCTACTTATTCAGGAAGGTTAATCTTAAATTATCCATAATCAATTACTGATTTTCACCTTTTGTCACTAAAAAAGTGTCCTGCTTAGATGTGTTAATCTTGTGTAAATACAGAACTCTTCTGGTTGTACTTTATGTTTATTTTACAGATTTCAAACAGAATTTTCATGTAATGGTGAGACTGGGACAAAATCTTACGCAAGTTGGGTCAAAACCGAGAGAGTGATAGGTAGAAAGTGTTTTACAAAGAGAGATGTACCCATGTAGGTCACTACAAGTGAAAAGGAAAAAAAAAAGTTTTTTTCAAAATTAGCTATGAGTTAAGATGCAATATTTGAATAGGAATCAATCGCAGCTAATCTTGGTGTTTGGATGATCAGTGAAGTCTCATTTCTCTGACTAAAATAGTGTTGTAAATCCCAAACATTGAAGAAATTGCCTACTGGAAAAACAGAACCCAGCCAGATGTCTAAAACTAAGATAAGAACAAAACCGAAAGAAAAAAAGTAATGGTTCTTCACAAAATTGAGCAATTGAACAACTTGAGGACTAGAGTTATGGACTTTTTAGTTTTATTTTCTATTTCACAAAGAAACTCACCCATAATGAATAGCACTGATTTGACAAAAGTTAATGAGTGGAGTGGATAAAAGCTAGAGATGTCTATTTTGCATTACAAAACATTTTAACTTTTTTTTCTGGTTTGGAGGAAAACCAAATTAAACATTTCATGTTTCAGAACTTTTCATTATATGAGGATATCATCTAGAAAAAAAAAGGCTGCATTTTTGTGGAAATTAAATTTTCCCCGTGTGTATTTTTCAGTTGTGCCTAACTTTTATTACGCCTACAATATTTCGTGGTATATAGCATGAATCAAAATATTAAATTAATTACTATATTTATATAGATTTCATTTAAGGACAGCTGCTTTTCATTGAATGCTATTTGAAACATCTTACTATTAAGATTTGTGTATCTTTTGTTACATCGGAAAATTTTGATGCTGATTAACATATGTGGGTGGAAAGTCTTCAAGATAACTGAAAAAAGTTTTACATGGTAGCATATGCCTAAATATTTCAGACTAAAACTTTCTAAATATTGAAAAGTGTTATATTTAAATGTAAACAAATAAAATGTTTCAATTGGGAAAAATCACAAAATATATATAGGAAAATAAGTATAAGTAAAAATCCGTAAAAATTTTATCGAGGAAAAAGCTTTTGTTGGCATCAGAGGAATTTCCTGACTGAAATTTTCAGTACATGGTTAGAATAAAATTAATTTATATTTTGATAGCCATAATATCAATGGTTGTTCTCTTTGGAATCTTCTCTATCTAGAAAAATGTTTAAAATGTGCACATAAACTAAGAAAAATGGTGCCTTATAGCTCACTGGAAAAGTTATGGTCCTGACAAAAGGACCATTTTTACATTACTCACTGAAGTGCTAAGTTCCAGTCTTAAAAGGTACTATCATTTCAACCTCTGTGTAGATAGCGAAAAGTTAATCACACGAGTTAAAAGTACCAGAAAATTAATATCTGGATGCAGAAATCATAAATATCTTGACATCATAAGTTTAATGTTTTCCATAATCAATTCAGTGTCTTAGATTATTTACCTTATGAGTCCCTCAAGGAAAAGAAAACTGAAATACCTGTACCATAATATTTCTCATAATTGATTAATGTTTGCCTTGGGAATTACATGATGTTCAGTGCATTTATTTTTTGCTACTTCTAATGCTAGGTAGAACTTTCTATATAAGATAAATGTACTCATAGTCCCTTAAGCAATACTGAAGGAGTAGCTAATATGTGTATGTTACAATTGTGTATAGTCATCCAGATACATGCTATGTTTTCTATTTTCCAAATGAGTTTTCAGAGTCAATTGGCTTAACAGAAGAGCTAATATTTCAAGAAGAGTTTAAACAAACTGGTTTGTTAATTTTTCCCTGGGGATCAAAAGTGGGAAATAGGGAAATGGCTAATAAGAGCAACCTAGAGCTAGTGGTACTGTGCTGATAGAAGGAACTGAATTAACTTAAAAGTGTCACATTGATTTAAGATGTCTGTAATGTATTATAAAATGTGTTCTTGCCCTGCATATACCATTGGAAAACCATGCGTTTTATTAATGTAGTATCTTAAAACCTTGGTGAAAACTTAGCCAAGGCAAACTTATCTTTGTAACACACAAATCTTGTGTGTATTTACTTGAAGACGAAAAGACTTGAAAAGAATTTGTAGGAAATGATAAAAATATATAAATGATTGCTCTGCTTCTATCTGATCTCTAGAAATTCCATTGTTTTCCAGTGCTCCCTTGTAAATCTTTTTCTGAATGAAAGCAGTGTTTGAAAAAGGGACCCAAGAGCTCCATTTTTGCAGTTGTTTGGTCCCCTCTAGAGGAAAAAGAAAAAGTACGTGGGCAGGGAAAGGTCCACGTGTGCTCCACATCCTCTCTGGGACACGGAATATTGTAGAGTTTCTTTGCACCACAGGTTGAATTCAGCCACAGAGCAACCACATCATGCTTCTTCTAAGCCCATGGATAGATTCTAATGCACTCCAGCATCATGCCCCAGAGAGTCCAAAATATGGGTGGTTGTCACTCAGCATGAATGAGATTAATGGGCATAGGCTTGTGNAAAAAAAAAAAAAAAAAAAAAAAAAAAAAAAAAAAAAAAAAAAAAAAGAGAGAGAAACAAAATAATTCCACAGTGATGCTTTTCTTATAGTTCAGTTGTAAAGCAACAACCTGATCTTCCATTTAGTTATAGGTATTATTGTCTCCACGTCTCCAATATACACAGAAACGTACAAGCAAAACGTTACTAAATTGTGATTAAACCCCTTATTTCTATTCTATTTTGCATCATACTAAGAATAGGAAAGCGAAGTTAAGCAGCCATATTGACTTTCGCTTCTTTCCACACCTTACAATTTTTCAGAGCCTTGTTTTTAGAAGTCACATTGTCTGTGACTCATTTACTGTTTTTGTAATTGTCCTTTGACAATGATGGTTGTGTTTAGAGAAGAATAAAAACACGACACCAAATCTAGTCTAGTTTCTTCCCAGCTACTTCTGTCATGAACTCAGTGCTACTTACCCACCAAGGAAGAAAGACTAGCCGGTAAATTTAGTTATCTGATGTGCGAGGATGAATGTGGAAGTTCCAGAAATGGTGGCCAGAGTGGTATGGGAGGACCTACAACAGTCATTGTGCTGGTTTGACTGAGAGTGAGTTTGCTTTCTTCATGCAGTTAGAGAACTTTATTTTTCATACTAGGATGGTGGTGGTTTGGATTTAGTTTCAGAACAAGAAGATAACACTCCAGGACAGAGTTAATGCTTTTAATTGCTGTTGTCTGGGAGCCAAGGCCTCCGAGTGCTCTGCCTACAGGTGTGAAGCAGCTGGGAAGAGGGGCATAGATGGGTCAGACCTTGAGTGACATCCAGACTGATCAATAAGAATATTCCATGCCATTAGCATCATGCTTTGTATTTAAGGAAAGCCGGGATCTTCCAGTCATGTTGGACTCGGGATGGACAGGGATGGAGACCTATTCTGGTTCTGCTCCATTTCAGTGGAGTTCTGTTCAGGAATTTCTTTATTTTGGTGTTTTGCCATCCTACCATTTTGCAGAGGCTTCTGGGCCTTTCCGCCTTTTTCTCTCTACCGTCTCTAGTATTGGCTGTTTGGGACCAGGGTGCTGCATCCTGGGACTGGCTGTTCGGTGTGGACAGAGTTTGCAATGAATTGCATTGAGGATCTTTTATTTTATATCCTGTTTCCATTTTATATATATATATTAGTAGTATTAGTATTTTGTCATTTTATTACACTGTGTTTATCTCAGTCCATGAGTTTTTTCCTTCTGTTTCAACTGTGTCCCCTCCTCAGAGGTGGGGGGCGAGGAGTAAGCAAGCAGCTATCATGGTTACATTGCTAGCTTGGGTTAAACCACAGCAGGTATGAAAAGATTTGCAGCATATATCTTTCAAAACGAATGTCAGGTAACATTGATACTAAGAAAAAAAGCAAGTAGGGCCTAAGAGAGTCATTGTTGGGCTCTGCAATACACTGTCCTATTTGGATGTTCTGCAAATCACAGATAATATTTTTAAACAATAGCATCCAAGAGTCTCCTACACTATTTCTTTCCCGCCTCTAAGGAGCAAAGGCTGAGAACAGAGCTAGCATGCTGAAATGGGGGAACCTACTTCCACCACAGTTGTAATGTCTGGCCTATGGTCATCAATGGAGCTCAAGTTTAAAAGTTTTCTTCAATACACTGAGCTGAACACTCAATTTCTCAAAGCTGTGAGTGAATTAATTGGCTCATTTGGTCATTCTCACGTTTGTATTTCTGCTCAAGAAATCCTTCAGATCAGACTGTTGGTTTGTTTTAAAGTCCATGGCCATTTATAAATGTTACAATACTTGCATTTAGGCATCTGAGAAAGCAAAGTAAGCATTGTTTGACTTAATGCAAATTGGAAGTACCCAAGGGGAAAATTAATACGTTCTGTGGACTTGGAAAGGTTATGTCACATGTTTCAACAAAGAGAAACAGCAGTAAGTCAAGACTGAGTATGCCAGGCCAGAAGGAGTATGGCATCAAAACTGGTATTTTAAAGAAACAGGTGTGGTTTTTTTTCTCCTAAATACCGTTTACCTCTTCTCTACCTTTATTTTGTATGTATTATCCTTTCAGCATGCAGTTTAAATTAGCTACTGAACACAGTACTTGCCTACTGCTGCTATAGGCTGCCACCAGCCACAAGGCTAGTTTAAAACTGAATGTAGTAGATTGGTCTGAATATAGTATAATATCAGAGAGAGAAGATATAGTGTTTTTCACTGAGTCTATTTATATGTGCACCTCTTGTTCTCACTCCTTGTAACTTCAGTGTCTCTTTTCCTTTAGCTTTTGTTGTGCCTACATAAACACAGGAACCTCAAATACGAAAAGCAAATTCAAACAAACACCTCTTTCAGCTTGGGATTAGGCATGGCATTTGCCATAAAACTTGCATTCTGCTCTGTTATATCCTTGTCCTGAATCATAAGTTGGTCTCACCTATTGAGACTATAGGCTTTTTGACAGTCTTTTTGCTTATCTGCTAGTGTAGCCTAGCTTTTGGGATTACTGTTTAGCCTGTAGTAGACTTTAGGCATTCCCATAGTAAGTAAAATTACAATCAGGAATAAATTACTCTCATTTTGGCTTTGTCACTGGTTAAGAACTTAGGTGCAGTAACATATTACAGTAGTGGTGATTCTGTTACTTCACTTACAGTTTTCTTTGTCTCATTGTCATTTTGTTGAAACTAACTGGAGAAAAAGCAAGAAACCTTTGACTCCTGCATTTGGGCCTGTGCACTGAAAGCAGGACAGGATTATAATTTTAATAGTGCAGTTCATAGTGTTTTCAAAGCTCTTCTTCAACATTGGAAGGAACCTTTTCCATGCATGCCTAGTAACACAGCTAGTTAAAATATTAATTTCATTCGTATTCGGTGAATTTGCCTGACACTTTTAATCCTTTGGGGAATTCTTAACGAAACTTTTGCAAGTAGGTTTGAAACAAACAGCTTTTGTAATTTTAATATACATGACTTCAAGACCCTTAGGCATTATTTACACCAACCAATGATATGGGTTTCTATTTATAGCCTGGAGAAAACAAAACAAAACAAAACAAAAACAAAAAACATCCCATGCAGGATCTAGTCTCTTTTACATCTCAGCACCTGGCTTACAAGGTTGTATATCTTTCAGCTGAATCATTTATGACAAGAAAACTTGCTAAAGTTTCTTTGACAGATTGTTTAGATGTAGCTGCCAATGAAAAGACATTAATAAGTTAGCTATTGCAGCTGTGCTTGGATGTACCCAAGGCAGTTTCATTCTTACTATTACTCAAAAAATCTGGCAATTCATATTGTTGTCCCTGTTTGTGCTCTTGTGCTGGGGTCTTCAGGTTCACCTGGTTCCAGAGTTAGCTTTAGTTTCTGTTTATTTTAGGGACAGCCTTTTGTAGAGCATGATGGGGAGCAGTTTATGGTGTGGTGTTGAGTGACAGGCTGTCAAGCTATAAGAGTACAGGGGCCTCTGAGTGACAGCAAGACTTCATAAGCCAGACTTACACTACCCAGATATGGCTCAACAAACACACTTGTGCTTTGGATTTTCTGCTGTAATTCTAACAGCTTTTTTTTTCTGTCTTGCCAAGCTGAAGGTGATAGTACTTTGTGTAAGTGCGATGAAGAATACAGGTTAAGCATATCCATTACGTCATACTTCAGAACAGAAAGTCAGGGTAGTCTCTCTGCTGAAGCGAGTGTAATGTTTATGTACATAAGTTAACAACTTTTGTCTGAGTTACTAAAGTGCCACTTACATTGAATTTTTTTGTGTGTAAGCACTGCTTTGCATATGCTGCTACAAAATGCAGATTGCTCATGAAGTGAAAAGTTGGCACTGGTCAGCATGGTGTTGTCATAAATGTTTGTGATAGCTCTCATGTTGTCTGTCAGAATGAATAATTATTAAGACATTCATTAATTACCTATATCTAGTGATAAATTTGGAGAAACGTAACAAAAGCAGAAAAATATGAGAAATACATCAGCATGATTTATCTGCAGATGCAGAAACAGTTTGGTGAAGCTTTTAAATACATGCACCAAAAACTTCTCTCAAAAGGATGTACTGCTTATTCATAATCATTTGACTAGAAAAATGCAAGCCACCATTTACATGATAGTCTTAAAAGCTGTTTCTTTGTCATCCTTTTCCCTGGCAGGGTTGTTTCCAACAAGTTGTATTCCTGTACTCTGTCCAATTTAATTCTGCCACTTTGATGACTGCTGGAAAATGTATTGCAGCAGTGACTTATCCACAATGGCAGATAGTACCAAGCAAACGCAGTGAGCTCTGTTCGCTCAATTTCCAGTATTCAGTACGGGACAATATCATCTGGCCAACTCATTTTGCCCGCTGTAAAAATTTTTAGTATCTTCTTTTACCGTCCTATATCACTCCTTCCTCCTAGCTGTTCTGCTGCATTTGCTTCTGATCTCACTTGCTGAGACAAAAAGGAAGTTATGGAATAGAAAATAAAACTCAAGATTCCTAGAATCATACAGCCATTGTAGAAACAGCCTTTTCCATGTTTACAGCTCTTTTGTGTTTACAAAAGCTCCCCATACTTCTCATGTTGTAATGAGTTAAGTTTCAGCTCTAATAAATGTATACAACAAGCACAAAGTTTGAGCATCAGTACATGCACTGTACAAGTTCATGATGTGCTTAAAATGTGCTGTTAATGACCTATATTAGCTTTTTGAATTATTCTATTTTGGAATTATGTAGGGTTTTTTACTGCAAAAGTCAGACTTTATTTTCAGATATGGTTTACTTTCTAGTTTTGGCTGTAAGAAACGTTTATAATAAAATTAAAACCCTAAAAATTTAATTATACACTGAAAAATCAGGCTAAGTGCAAGCAAATATTTACAAAGATTCACAGGTTTCTTTGTTTCTCATCCCATTTCAGGTGAAACACTGAAACATTTGCATATTGCTATCAAATCACTGATACAGTCAAATGCTTAACTGCAGAAGTCACATCATACTGGCTAGACTCATGTCAGGTCTGCTGTTTGGTTCCTTGCAAACAATACCAAGCTCTGGAGATCATTGTCTGTAGCTGAGTACCGGGTTTCTCCCTGTAAGAATCACTGGGAACAGTTGCCACTTCTTATTGTGCAGCACTTGTTACTGTACCTATAAACAATTCTTCCTAGAACTTTACTAGTTAAAAGTTTCAGGCATACCTCTCATATTTCCTAAAACTGCTTGCAAAGGTTAATAAATAGAACTGGAAAGTTTTCTTTAGTTGGATATTCTTTTTAGTTGATTTTCTTTTTCTTTTTTTTTTTTTTTAATGTTATACTGAATGGTATAATTTTTCTTTTAAAGAATTCTGAGCACAATATTTGTATTTTATCATCTTAATTTCACAGAGAATGTTAAAATAGGACAGGACAAAACACAAATGTTCTCTTCTGCCTCAGGAATAAAAGTAATAAAGGTCTAAGGGCACTCTACTAATATTTTGATAACAAAGATTGACGTCTTATTAATATTGACTTCATCTGTGGTTATACAGCATTTGACACAATTATCTTGACAAATTACTGTTAAATGGAACAGTCTTCTGTACAGATGTTTCTATGCTAGCCTGTCTATTAGCCTGGCTATTTATACATTCTACTGTGCATCTTTGTGATGGATTTCAAAACAGCTAAATTGAATATTTTTGCCTAACTACAGTAGGTTCTAGGAAATGTTATCCCATGGCTGTTTGTCCTCATTGTGTGACAGATGATACAAATCACCACAGTATGCCCTCCATTAACTTGAAACATTGCCCTGATGTCCTCTGGAAAGACTTGGTGCATCAGAAAATTAATGCATAAAGATTGTACCTGTTGCAAAGTTTTTTCTTCACTTAGAAATCTTTATAGGTCAAAAGAAAATAGATTTAAATGCTCCCTACTCAACTATGGTACTTAAAGTACTACATAGTCAGCCCCTGGTGGATGCCTTTTACACCCTCCTGAGTGCTTTTCTTAAATCAATGTAATACTGACTCTCCTGGAAAATTTTTTCATGTTATTGTAGTTGGGAGTAGCAGACTGCAATAATTGGTGGCATTTTGTGGTTAAAGCGACCTGCAAAAAATGTTCAAAAAGTAATATTTTTACAGGAAATATAATTGGGTTGAGCATGGTTTTCTGCCAAAGTTCACAAGGTATGATTGCTGAAGGCAATTATTTGATAAGACACATAAGAGAATAGGCAAATATCTAAAAATAAGTTCAAAGAAGTAAAGAATCAGAAGAAAGTATGAAATATTAATTGAGATTTTTACACAAATGGAATGAAAAACATTAATCAACATAGAGCATCCCAAATAAATACTCAAAAATGTTTTCAAGGAGATAATTTGTCACGAAAATCAGACAGATGATATAAAAAAATTCCTGTTTGTTTTTATTCAAAGGCGATGTGCATGGAATCATCTAATTACTTGAAGCAACTGCAGCACAGCACATTTGAACGTTATTTTCCTCCATTTTTTTTGCAAAAGTATAAAATCCTCTTGATATACTCACATTTCTTTTCTGTTGCCTTGTTGTTTAGGAGCTTCAAACAAAGATCATATTTCCTTTGTGTTAAGCTTTATACAGACATAAAAAACAAATGTAGTGTCTCCCCAAAGATGTTGCAATTTTATCAAATGAAAAGAACAAGAGTAAAAGAAAAATTTTGGAGATAAATAATTTTTACAAGTCTTAGTGGGAACTCTGGAAGAAATCTAGGAACTATAGAAGATAAACTAGGAGTAAACAGTACGGAGTTAATCTTATCGGCAGAAACTGAAAATAGTAATTGCAACATGGGAACCATCTAAAATAGATCTAATTTATTTGTGTAAGTATGTTGTTACCATATAGTATTTGAGATAATAGGCTGCAAATTATACTGTATGTATAAAAACTGTTCATAGTACAGCATTGGAACCATTATTGACTGTCTTAAAGATGAATCTGACAAAAAGAACAGAATAATTTGAAGGAACACTATTACAATGGAAGAAAGAAAAGCATTTTAAAATGCAGATTGGTTTTTGAAGTCCCAAGGTGAGATTGCTGCTGCCAAGCCATAGAAGCAGCCATGTTTTTCACTTTTAAACTGAGCAAAATTGACCTGTAAGAGACACAAATATAGCCCAATGATGATATTTGAAAGAAAATAGCTTTGCTTTAATGGGAGCTAGTTGATATGGCTGGGAGAAAATACCACTGTATTTCAAATGTAGGATCTAGAGAGAGTGCTCTGTCTCTGAGAGTTAATGCTCTTTATTTTTTTACTCATTCTTCATTCTAATTCTCATTTCTTCTTTCTGATATTCTGGAGTTTGGCTGAATTTATATATACATTCATGCTTACATACACACATATGTATCTCATAATACATACATGTCAAATTTGGTTATTCTTTCAGAGAAAAGCAAAGCAGGAACACCATCCCAAGTTGACTTTTTAAGAAATAGGATATTAAGTTCTGAGTCCTTAATTAACCCTCTTTTCTTAGGCAATACTTATTTATGAATTGATGACAGTCCTTGTCAACACAGGGTCAAAACTTCTTTCCTTCCTGGGACTGATGTGATGAGAGAACACAGGTAACTGTGATACGACAGCAGGTCCCTGTGATACGACAGCAGGTCCGGTCCTATGTATGGTTTGTGAACTTGGCAGTTCACTCCTAACGGGTCCTCACTGCCTGAGGTCAGGTTTCCTGTCAGTGCAGAATAGGGTAGAAAATTCCTTCCATCCTTTCCTTATCAGCTTTTAAAACACTTTGCTAGCACAGAATTAACATAACTGCCTGCTCAGACCCCATATAGTCTTCACCAGTCTCATTGCAGAACTGTCATGCCTTACTGCAGTCATTTCTGTCTAGCTTAAAGAAAAGGAAGCAAAATTAATTCTGCTTTACCCCTGTTGCCCACCTCAGAGGAGGAATTGAGAAGATAAATCCACAGGAGGGAGAGAAACTTTAAGCATGAATGAGAAGTGTGTAGGCTAAAAAAGGAAATGGGAGTATTTCCTGGTGCATATGCCTGTGCACAGTTGCAGCATGTTTGCTTAAAGCACAAAGATAATTTCACAGCAGTCTTTAAAATAAGAAGTCAGCCCTTGTAAAGACAGTTGCCTATGCTGAACAGTAATATACAGCACAGTCATAATTTGGCTCTTCAGTACTGTATCTAAAAGTCTCTATAATTGCTACAATATGCACTTTGCACAATTTCAATGTGTTGAATTTTTGTCATTTATTCTTAAACTAATCCTGCTTTAAATGTTCCCTTTCTGCTGATGTGAATTGAAGAATTCTTTAGTTAACACCATTAGCTTTTCATGGTATCTAAATCTCTTCTGCCATGAGCATCAATACTGCAGGGCTGCTGTCTCCAAGCAGTTCTGCATCAGTGCTTCTAGATGGAACATGACAGATACAGTAATGTTCTCCACGTAAATTGCTCTCTACATATACGCAACAAGCAAAATAACATGGAACATTCATTGCCTTGTAACTGCAAAAATTACAACTGTATTCATTGTATGCTGGTTCAAGTGCCTGAACCAATCATAATATACAGCTGTCTTTGTGAATTTTAAAAGCCATGTTCTAAGCAACAATGTACTGTCTTGCTCCCATGGGGTTCCTGGAAAAAAAGAATTTCAGTTGTAGACAAAATTCTTCTTCTTTTTTTTTCTAATAGTGTTGAATTAAAGACTAGCTAAATAACTTTGGGTTACGAGATAGTTTTTAAGCTGATGGTCTTGATTGTTACTGATGGCTTTAATACACAACAAGTATACTGACTTAACTGTTCTGCTTAATTTTATGCATATATCCAAATCTAAATAAGCAAATGCACTTCAGTGAAATACAGAGACTTCTTTCAGAACCAATTGTTATGTTCTTTGCAGAGTTGCAGTCATTCATTCCGACCTTTTGTCTTGTAAATACAGCTAAAGCTGAAAATGTTGTCATTTGCCATTTAAACTCAATCATTTCCTTGTTGGAAGCAATGGGTGGTTTTGCTACATGTGTTAATAATAATATAATTCTCAGCTTCCCCTTTTCTTGTTTGTTGATTTGTGGGTTGTTTGTTTGTTCTAATGATGTAAGGGCGTTCATTATTCTTCCTCAATTTCTAATGAAAATACGTAAAGAATACCTTATTCTGTAAAAAGGGATGTGTTTTAAAGACGTTGACTCTCTTTAAAAAAACAGCTGTGATATTATAGTACACTTAATGCACAATATAAGTGGGACATTCTTTGTGTGTTTGTATGGTATGTATCTTTATTCCTTATACAGATTTCTTTTTGTTACACACCAGTTTATCAGGAAAATGCAATTGAAGCTGCAGTTATGTTTACAAAAATTAAGACATTTATGAAACATAGAATATATAGTTAACATTATTGAGCAGAACAGAGCATTTTATGAAAAGTTACTGAAAACTCATTTAACGTAAGAATACCTCGCATACTGTGTGTAGTTTAAGTTACTGCAAACTAATCAGCAGTTTAGTAGCGAAATTCTTAAAATCCCAATCTGCAAGCAAGTTGTGAAAGAGGAGGCCTGCTTCAATTTTCAGACAATTTGACAGTGCAACTTAGTGATACACGTCTCTGAAGTGACATCTGTCTTTATGAAGCTGCATCCTTGTCAGATGAATTCTGACAAGAACCTTTGCCTGTAATTGATCAAGGTTTTTTGTGGGAACATTGGACTGTCTGGCACAGAGCAATACAGGAATCATACCTGCTTGGCTTCAGGATATTTATTTTATGTATGCAGGGAAATGATGAGATCATAAAAGGAAGGAAAGAACACTCATTGTAAATATTTAAAAGATTGTGTTAATGCAGGGTGCACTCCTAACCCTGTCAATTACTTTTCTTCCCCTCCATCGTCTTCAGATGATCACCCTTTGGTTCCTCATTTTCTTTCAAAAGTTTTCATGCGATTCCTCTGCGCTCTGATTGTCAGCCTGCCTGCTGCTCCTGTTTTTATAAAATATGCCATATTATCCTAAAGAACTGATTTCCCATTTGACAGTATTCTAGCTGGCAATTTTCAGTCTGGCTTCTCCTTTCCACTATGTCACACTACTTTGACCCAGGTTATCACTGTCTTTTCATACTTTAGTATGTTATTGCCCTCACTGTTTTGGTTATCTCTTATTCCTCACCTCTGTCCTTCACCTTTCATGAATCTCTTCTTTCTTCATCCTTGTACTTTATCAACTTCTCTGGCAGCTGCTGCTTCTGAAAATGTTTGTAATGCTGGTAACTTTGAAATATTTTCCTTTGTTTATTAATGTTTTTCAAGTTTCAGAACGGAGGTCTCTTCTCTTTTTTCTATCTCTATGTGACGTTGTTTGACCCCAGAATTTTGGCTGTCTCTGTAACTTAGAGAGTACCTAATCATACACCAGACATTTTTGCTGCTCAGATCTTCCAGAGCTAATCATTTTGTAAATATGTTCTCTGGGATATCTGCCTGCATTTAGATGAGCACTCTAGAAATTACTGTCACAGTTTAAAGTGTTGCTGTTGCTCTAATCCAGAAAAGGATAAAGATACTTTGAAGATTTAAATGATGGGAGATAGCAACAGAACAGTCAGCCTTGTACTCCATCAGAGATGGCAGCAGCATGTCTTTGAATACGAAAATAAATAGCTCCTCTTTGACATAGTAGAGAAAATCAAATTGGTAATGAGATGGCAGACGATGGAGATGATCTAATTTAAGCATATATACTAGCATAACTTCTGTAGCCACTTCTTGAACTGATACAGGAGGGCAGGTTTTTTGTTCAAGACTGCACAAAAAGTGTGGAAGTCACATCCTAGCAGTCAAGACCAATAATAGCAATCATTTTACTTGAGTGGATGAATTAGAGATCACTTTCTTCATGCTTCTGTAGAAAAAGAATATGAAATATTTAGCTATTACTTGTACAGGTGGGCTTAGAAAAAGATGAAACTGGAGATCTGTCCTGGCAGTTGGCTGGAGTGATAGGAATGATGTCATAGTTATTGACAGAGGACATATTGCAAAGAACTTATGGGAAGGATTAAGAGCCCTCTAGGATATGCAGAACTTTTCCTGGTGGCTAAAATGATGCATAAAAGCACTAAAAATCCAGAAACAGCATTGTGGTTAAAAGCTACCTGGTTTGCATGTATGATGTCTGTATGACATTGATTTTTGTATTTCTGTTTTCAAAGCAAGGCATAGAACATCTAGTGAAGGTCTGCCAAGTCCAAGATGGGATGAATTTCAACTATGGAGAGGTCATTAGAGACATTAATAGGAGGTTAAACTAGATGAAACAGGCTAAAGTATGGGCTAGAACTGGGGGTGATGAAGTTATAGGTACTGTGAACTGCTCACTTGATGAAAGCCAGAGACAAATGGGAAGAGGAAACCAGGTAGTAGTTATGGGAATCCAGGATTATTTTTAAAGAGGACAGGTCCCTCATTTTTATCATGAGGCACATGGTTAGAAGGGAAGGATGTGGGGGTTTTTGTTGTTTGTTTGGTTGTTTGGCTTTGTTTCTTGTTTTGCTTTGTTTTGTTTTTTCTGGGAGACCTTATTTTCTAAATGCAACTTAAATTGCGATCTTGCATAAAGTTTACCACTGCACAGTAGCTTTTAAAAATATTTCTGTTCCAGTCAGAAGCATATTTATGGTTATGCAATCACAGAATGCATTTACATTGTGTTAAGCCTTATTTTAGTATGGGAAGTCAACAGGCTATGTGTTGGGCACAAACAGTAGGTGGAAGATACCTATCTAACTTGTGTATTGTAAGATGTTGCCTTCCAGGAACTTCAGAGATGTGTATTCATGCTAACAGGCTGAATGAAAACAAAAATGTTCTGTAGTTCTCCTTCCGACTTCTGTTCCTTAGAGGTAAGGACAGCTACCAGAAATGGAAGGAAGAGCCAAACCCCAGCTGTCTGGTGTCATCTAAGCTGTTTGTGCAAGTGCATTTCCTCTTTGATGTTCTTGGCAATGGCAACTAACCATCTGGGACGTGTGTCAGCTTTTTTCTGGGGAATGGAGGGGAGGAGGAACATTCATACACATACACTCTTGTCTCTGGTCTCTTTTGGGAAGCAGCAATTAACAGCTGAGAGGTTATTAAAAATTTCTTCCTAAATTACATCTTATCTATGGCTTTCTTCTTTTTAAATTGTGTGAAAAACCTTGATGAGTAGAAGGACTCATTTTAAGACCATAAGACTAGAGGCAACAATTTCTAGAGGAAACAAATTAAATCAGAATCCTGAAACTCTGGCCTAGGTCATGTAGGGCTAGCTTTAAATGTAGGCTAGCTGGTTCAGAAAGCAATCACCCTGAAACCATGGGAATGTAGCACCTACCACAGGTCTACCACCTGGAAAATCATTCAGCTCTGTGATTTCTAGGGCTGTTAGCTACGTTTATATCAGTGACCCAAATAAGCTTACAGCTAGCATACCGGCTATGTTTACCCAAGAAGCAGTCAAATCTGTGATGGCAGCATAAATATGACTTTTGACTGAGGTCATGATTTTATTTATATTAAAAAGAAAAGGCTGTAGCTGTAAACTCTTAGGACTTGGACACTTCACTGGGACTTCTGTTAATGTCCTGTTTTTCATTTCATGCTGTTCATAAGCTCATGAGGTTATGGCTCCTAGGTTTTGAATTCCTATCTTAGCAACATAACTTTTATGACCTTAGCAACATAACTTTTATAAACATACGCATATGTTTATGCAGTTCTGAGAAATTAAGAATGGCAAAAGCTTTCCCAGTGAATAGTTTTGTGCAAACTTTGTATCGAAATTTGTCAAGGCCATATAGGAATGTTCAGTAGCAGTCACTTGAAACATCTTCTGTTTCCAATAAATAAACATTACCGATCAAGTAAACAAAATGTTTTTATTTCCTTTCATCTTTTAAATATAGAAATAGAAAATAATGTGTAGCACTGCTTGAAATAGTAGATGCTATAATCAATCTATTTGTACATCTCCTCTCCTTCTCTCATTTCTTAAAACCTAGTAAAGTTGGATCATCACATTTTATTCCTCAGTTGTGGTATACCTTCTAATCTATCAAATTAATCAGGCATCCCAAAGTTTTTGTCAATTTATCTATCATATGAGACAAGAAGCATTGGACTAGCATATACCCATCACACAGTGCACTGAAAATCAATGGAAAGTAACCCTGTTTACTGCACCATTTTACACTGAGTGTAATTATACTGTCGTTCAGTAAACAAAGTACTTTGTAATGTAGAATTTATTAATTTGCTATAAGGTATTTCAAAGTAAGGTGACATATTTCAACACTTTCCTTAGTGCCGAAATTACAAGTATAAAGAGACTGGGTTTTGATAGATTGAGCAGCATATAGCAAATCAGAAGTTACTTTTGGTGGTTGCTCCTTTAATGAGATGCATCACACAGCTTGGATAAATTATCTGCTGTGTGAAGCAACTTATCATGCCAGAATATACAGTATATTGTCATGGGCTTTTTTTTCTCTTTTTTTTTTTTTTTTCTTTTTGATTCTCTGGTATTCTGATGAATTATTTGCAGCATTTCCTTTTCACTGCTGCTAGAATAATCAAGTTATATTTCTTGAACATCAGTCTATCATTTTCATTGACTTCCTCTGTTTTCAAAGGGAGGAGGAAAAAAACCTACTGCTTAATTTCACAAGACATTCTTCTATTTCCTTTGCTCCATTGTTTCTTTGCTTCCTCTGCTTTCTTTGTTACAGCTTTTAACTTAGAGAAGACTTTCAAGTTTTTCCACTTCACTGTAAGCTAATGAAGTCTCATTATTTATTTATTTTTTAAATGAACTGTAGTTTCACCACTATAGTCCTCTGAGCTTTAGATGCTTTCTTGTCTGTAGCATCAATTGATCATCTTCAGGATTATATTTTTCTCTACATACAGAATATGCTTAAGGATTTTTTTGATTTTTTTTCCTTCTTTAAAAAAACAAAAACAAACACCAAACCAAACCAAAGATGACAACAACAAACCCAGCAACTTTTGGCAACCAGAAAGCAACTGTTAAATTCTCCTGTTATCACATTTAGCAGGGCTTCAGGTATAATTACTGAAGACTCCATGACCTATTTCAGCCTCAGTTTAATAGTTAACACAGTTAATTGTTTATTAATAACCAGCTGCAGCTGAAAGTATACATCTCTACTTGAACAATTAAGATCGTGATTCATATGCAAACATTTATTTAAGTAAATAACATACTAAATTCAAGAAGACCAACCTATAACAGGTTTCCTTACAACACAGTATTTTTAAAGGTTTTTTTGCTGGTATGTTCATTTCAGAGGAAATTCATTTATGTTTCAAATTACTGAACTTCCCTGACCTCCAGGAACAGTTCTCACATTCAGCAGTAAAGACGAATGTATCATTATTCCTTGGAAAAGTTTACTACACATCTCTCTGGAACATTTCTGAAGTTGAGTTGCTTCCAGCTTAGCCAAACCGTGTAAGAGCACCATGAAGCAAACAAGATCACATCTGTCTTTTTTGAGTGAGGTTTCTTAGAGTTCAGACTACCTTTGTATGATCCTACTGAATTTAGCAGGAGATATTTTATTGAAATTTAACCATACATTTACTAGTCTGTGGGCATTATAGATATTTTCTCATGTTCACCTTCTATACACTTTGAAAAGTTTCTCTTACCAATAGAACATACTTATGTAATTCTTAGAAAGACTGATGTTTATTTTCAGGTTGATAGTATAGTCTCATGCATATGTTGCCAGCCTTTCTTACGCAGTTGTCAAGGTATCAACCTATTGTCAAAAACACAGATAGAGACCCTAAACATAGCTGTATCACTGTGACAATAATCCTTCCAACAGTTGAGGATATATATCGATGGGTGAGTTAGACACATATTGCTTTCATAACCTTGCAGGCAACAAAGTCCAATTTTACGTCTTTTTTGCATGGAGGTAAATTTTAATCCCAAGCCATGGATCTTCCAAAATGGGACACAGCTCAAGAAGACGAGATTTCTCCTCCAAATGTTAAGTATTAGACCACAGAGTCCTGCCCACAGAAGCGTTTTAGTTCAGTAACATAGTAAGAAATTCTATGCCATTCAACCATCAACTGTGGAATTTCCCAGAGAACTTCCTCTATGTGGAGGTCTGCTATATAAATTAAGGAAAGCCATCACTGTTCAAATGATTCATGATTACATAGATTTGGACAGTTTCTTTTCTCCTATCTCCAACCCCAGTGAATCAGTATTTCCTAACATGATCATTTATTTCTGGAAAATCATGAGTAAATTTGTGGGAGGGATAAAGTGATTGTATTTTTTTCCTTTCTCTCTTCTTTATAATAAGCTTTAAAGAGTATGGCTTATTTCCCCCTGTACTGTAAACTCAGTATTGATCTCTGAAGCTTGCAGAAAAACTTGCTTACGTGGTTGGAACCCTTTGTATAACTTCCCTGTCATACTTGTTATTCCTCCAGTCACTTTAACAGTATATTTGCAACAACAGCTCTAACAAAACATATTTGATTTATTATTTTGTGTATGCTAGGAGAGTTATGGGTAACTCAGCATAATATATTCCTTTAGCATCATATGCAGTATACCTTATATGTGCACTTCTGTAATTACATCCCCATTAGCAAGTAGTGCAGTGCAGCCCGAGTACTTCCACGCAAAACATTTGCTGCTCAGGACACAATGTACACTTTACAGATCTTTCAAAGTCGTTTACTTTGAATGCTCATTAGCACTTGGAGCATGTTAAGTGTGCTCCTGGACCACAACTTTTGGGTTTGTTCCATTCAAAAGGAATTCAAATCTCTGTCTAACATTACACCCAATACAGGGGGCATGCTGTGTGTGCACCATAAAACCTATTGCCTATTCCCTCTGACCTCCATATTGGTCATTCATGTTAGTTTGCCTATTTCATTGTAATGTTTTTAATGCTGATGGGTTTGAATTAGTCTATTCGTGTTAGAAATCTTGCCAATACAGATGTACCTGGATTCGTAGCGAGACTGAGGCCAGCAAACTCTTTTGCTCTTGGTCATAAGGCTCATTTCAAATGTGATTGTTGTTTAGGCATGAATTTTCTGAATCACAGCAAAAGTAATGCACTTAAAAATCCCTTTAAAAATACTTTATTATAAACAATTGATCCTTTTACTTGTATATATAAGTCTTCTAACTTGTCTTATTTTTTCACATTGTAAACCATAGATTAAACTAAAGATTGCCATAAGCTAGGGCAACCCTAGTGAAAAAAATAGAAAATTTAAGAAAGGCTTTGTGGTTAGACAAAAGATGCAGTTTGTTCAGTAAGCTAGCTGATTCAGTACCTTATCTGATGGACATCAATTTTTACAGAAAGATAATAAAGACAGTAAATATAGTGGGATTGTGATGGACACAATTCTGACCATCCACTCAATATTTTTATATTAAAGTTCAAACTGAAGACACATTGTTCTGATCCAAAATCCTCTGAAGTGAGCTATCAGTGATATACATTTGTTTAGATCTACTTGATAATTTATATTCATACAGCATAAATCATTGGTATAGTTTTATTCTTTGTAAAAAGCACTACAACTATGTATAGAGGGAAGTCTCATTATCTAATGGAACATGGAGTTAGCTAAATATTTTCTAAGCTACTAGAAAAGTAATTATCCTCCCAAAAGCTGTAATTTACAATATAATCTGTAAACATGCTTATAAGAGAAAATCAAAAATCACACTTAATGATCTTTGATACACGAACACCTTTTGGTGACAGAAGACACAAAAATTTTACAAATTTGAGCCAGTCAAAAATATTTTTATATGTGACTCAAAATATATTCATAAGGCAGCTAGAATTAAAATATGTAGAATATAGCTTACAATTTAAAAGCAGAAAACCACTTTTAATATATATTCAAAGTTATAAAATAATTGCTAAATTATGCAAATTTTATGATAGGCCAGAAAAACAAGTAGATTTTTATTTAATTGCCACCTTTTGCTGATTCAAGTATGTTAATCACAGGAGTCCTAATAGTTCTATCAGGCTTTACTAATGAATTCAAGTAAAACGAACAAAATAATTAAATGTCTAAATATTGATTTAAAGTGCTCCAAGTATTAATGAAGTTTTGCTCTCTACTTAGCATGGATTAAACTGTGGTTTAGATACCTCCATCCTTTTGAGTTACTGCTTCAGACTGAGCAAACAGGATCTGAACATGACACTGGACATTTCTTCACCCCAATGTATCCTCATTAGCATGGTTCTTGCAAGATTCTTATTACTTCTGTTTCCTGATAACTTCCATGGGATGATGGACTATAATTTCCAAAAGCTTCTATGTATTTCATAATGCATGTAAGTTTAGAAAAGGCTGGCACCCACATGTAATTCAGTGAGGTAGGTGAAAAGTAGAAAAGAAGGTTCAGAGAATCATTTCAGTTGGAAGAGATCCTCAGGATCATCAAGTCCAACCATAACCTAACTCTAGCACTAAACCATGTCCCTAAGAACTTCATCTAAATGCCTTTTAAACAGCTCCAGGGGTGGTGACCCTACCACTTCCCTGGGCAGCCTGTTCCAATGCCTGACAACCCCTTCCGTGCAGATTTTTTTCCTAATACCCAATCTGAACCTCCCCTAGTGCAACTTGAGGCCATTTTGTCTTATCACTTGCTACTTGGGAGAAAAGATCAACACCCTCCATGCTCCAACCTCCTTTCAGGTAGTTGTATTTATATTTCTGTCTCCCTCAAACTTTGGCTGAAAATAGTGAAGAAATTGTTTTTTTCTTAATGAAGATGGAAAAAAAAATGAATTTTATCATAGTATGAATTAGAAAGACAAAACCAAAATTGTTTGAAAGCTACAGGAGACACACTAACAGTAACCTTTAAAGAAGAGGAGAAAAGGAGTCCAGAATACCACCAAGCGCAAATATAAACTGGTTATACACGCAGTTTTGGTGGAAGAGGGGTCACTTCACCTCTGAGCTTCAACATTGGGCCAAGATGTTCTTTATGATCAAAACACTCACTGACATTTAATATTTGCTACGTTAGTTCTCAAGCACTCATAGGTTCTAGGTAGAGCTGTTATTAGATAAATGTCATCATTTCAGTTTTATAAACAAACAGGTAATTATAGAGTCCTATGTTTTCCAACTTCTACTACACAATGTTCTTTTGTATGCCTCACACAATAAACTGACAGCTCCATGGAAATCTCTTACAACATTCAGTAGTCAGAAGTGTTATAGAGTTCACTAGAAGCAGAAGAATGCATAATGCATTGAAGCAATGTTTTAGGCATTTATATTAGACTTTTAATGGAAAAATTAAAAAGTAATGCTGCTTTGCATTGCAGTAACTGTACATCAACAGTATGTCTTTATTTCTGGCACATGAAGGGTAGTTTCCATAGCAGCAGCATCTGTAGCACTAAGCAACATGGAAATTGGATTTTTTTCTCTTGTATTTCACAGATTAGAAGGGTAAAACATATGGAAATTGGGGAAAGTAGACACTACAGAAATGCGATCTTTAAAACCTGCTTTTCCTCCCCAGAATTCTGAAATTGTGATGGAATAAACAATTCTTGCACTTCATTCCTGCTTGTTTAAGCCTCATATATGGCATAAAAAACGTATGTAACAGCTATATTTGGTTTTAACTGATAGAACTAGAAAATTGCAGAACTACCTCAGTGTACCTCCTGGTATAGTATAATTTGTTAGCTGACAATTCCTTAACTATTGACTGAAAGTGAGTAATAATTAAGTCTATATTGCACTGAGACCATATTTTCATATTTCATTCATTTATGTGCTGATAGCACTTGAGATGTGTTATAGATAAGAAATACTGTATGTGAAAAATGTGTGCTATTTACTCAAGTTGATGATGATTTTTCTATCAAAATCTTAAACTTAAAGGATACTTTGCTTTTGTTGTGGGCACAGAATTTAAAAATGCAACTGCATATTCTAAAGCAGACATTCTCTTATTCTCCTAGACACAGAAACATAATAGAAATGCCTTCAGAACAGAAATACAAAACTGAAAGGTCTAACCCACTTTGCTGGAGGAAAGCCTAAATCAGAATAAGAACAAAAAAATCTCAGTCTCTGAGTTGCTCCTCTGTAATTTAGGAGGAGGCTCAGTAACGATTTTTCTCTGTATGTAACAGTGAGATTTTTATTTATATCATTACATTGTTGTTAAAGGGAGTGAAATGGTCACAGTCACATAAAACACTCCCAAAGCTCCTTCCTTATGAAAGAAAATGAAAGAACTTTATATAAACTATATATTGAAAATATTACTTAATATATGTATTATAAGGCACACTTCCTAAACATTTTACCATGAATTGAAGAAGCTGTACAGTATCATGGACTGGATTGCTAGGAAAAGCATACAGTTCACCTGTAAGCAATTATTTTCAGAATACTTTTTATTTTCGTCTTCAGGCCAAATGGCCTGTGCAGATACTCCTCTGATGGTTATTATTTTAGTAGAGAATAGGAATTTTTAAATTATATTTTTATTGGAAGTTTGGTTCCTAATTCCTTTAAGCATTCTGAAAAGCGCTCTTAGTCACATTTTAAAATTTTGGTTGGTTGCATTTTTAAGTCCTTTCTATTGACTTACTTGAAACGTTTAAGCAGCATCAAGTCTATCACCATGTTTTAACAGCATTACTTTGAAGTGTTTATGGATTTTAAGAAATAGCAAACCTCCTGCAGGATTCATTCATAAAGAATAGCTATTAGCTATATAAATAACAAATATTCTTTATTTATTCAGTGCAGAAGTACTTTTCTTAAAACACATCTTCATCTGTTTGTCTTGCAAAGAAAATTTGGAGGAGCCTCACAGCAGATGGATAGATAAACAGGGAGTTTATAAGGGTGGTGTGGTCTGTAAGAACTTGTTTGCGTGTGTCAGGTGCCAGCTTTCCCAACAGAAGTGCTCAAGTGTACAAGGGGCCAGACTGTTTTGCTGCCTGCATGTGTCAGCCTGGACTAAAGGACATTTAGCAGTTTTCCCTTCCTTATGTTTAAACTTGCATTGCTGCATTACTCCTGACCATAGTGCTTCATTTTCTTGAACGTTCCGGAAGAGTTACATGCACGTTTAAAACAAAAGAAAATAAAATATATACGAGATTTTGGTGCATAGATAAAAATTGTAAAATGTTATGTTTGCTTTTAAACTCAACACAGCCTTCCTTACGCCTCCATTATCTGAGCATGGAAGTTTGTTGGGTTGCGAAGTGTCTGAAGGGCAACATGAGTTCCCAGCACCATGTAGCCCTGATATCTTTTCTCTGTGTAGTTTACTACAGACTTTCTACTTACCCCTTGTTTTGTACAAATAGCCTATCATCCAGAAGAAAATAAAGAAATACACTCATTCCTTAGTCTGAGTTCCTACTGTGATTTTTAACCAAACGCTACGTGGCAAAACTGTATGCCCAAGCCTAATACGAAGCTTGACTGCCTCTTCATTTGAATAGAATTATTTTTTGACTTATCTTTTGTAGCTACTAAAACTAGTAGTTCAATACCTTGTGGAACCAACCTCAAAACTTGTCTGCCCGCTTTAGAGATATGAGGCTTCTGTAGAGCTTGTTTAATGCATAGAATCGAGCACTCCAGTCAGTAAACAGGATATGCTCTGTGTATCTAGGCATGGGAGAAAAGACTTCACGTGTTTGATGGTGATTTAGAAAGTATAATATCTTCCAGTGTTTAGTAAATTTGTATTTATATTATTATTTCTTTTGTAAGAATCCATGGGGTAAGAGGAGACAATGAGTTTTTATTCCATTTTAAAGACCACAGCTTGAAGCATAGATTATACTAAGAATGTTAAAAGAGTTCTATTGTTACTATCTTCTTTGCCATTCCTCTTTTTTTCCAAGCTCTCTTCATCTATGAATCTGGTAACTGAGTATGTAAAAAGACATTTGCATCCATTTTTCAGCTTACAATACTTGCAGGTAAGGTATCATTCCCGAATCACTATAAATGGTTTACTAATGCAGAATCTGAATAGAATACAGCAAGTTTAGATTACGACTGTTGTACCTCGTGCTTCATCATCCACGTACTTGCAAGAATATACCCTTATGACTTCATGTGGCAATATTATCCTTATTTACTGTATCAATAACTTACCAACACAAGTAAAGATAAGGAATGAAGTTTTATGAGTGGCTGAGTTGTTAGTCCCTGGCCTTTGATGACATACCTAAGACAACACTTCAGTCTTGTTCTAAATTACACTTCTGGTGGATGGTAGTGGCTACTTAAATAATGTATGTCATCAAAAAAGTGGCTGTGTGAAGTTTTGTTTTTCTTCCTTCTTCTCCATTCCTTCCTGGATGTAGCGTTATCCATATCCAGAACAGGAAAGAACTTCTGACAAAGGCACCTGTTTTGAATTATTGTACTGCCTCAGATCAAACAACTTTAATAATTCTGACCTTGGTGGTCACATATACCAGGTATTTTAATGAAATGCTGTAAAGACAGAAGAAGCACAGAGTAACAAGTCCCCACTTTCTCCCTCCCAGCTTCTGGCAATCTGTAGTGGAGCTTGGTTTTGTAGCTGTATATTTTTGTTTAATACTCTTTAATAACTACTTCTTCCGTCAATTTGCCTAATAGCTTTTCAAAACCATTTATACTTTCCAATTCCACAATATCGTTTGGTGATGAGTTTTGCAGTTTAATTACACACTATATAAAAAAGTTCTAAGGTGTGTTTGTTCAAAATTTGCAACCGAAAATTCCAGGGGATACTTCTCACTTCTTACATTGAGTGATAATTTCCAATTCCCTTCTGCATATCATTCATACTTACACATATCCCTGTGGTATTCTCTCTTAGCCATTTCCTTGCAAGCTAGTCCATTTAATTTCTTTTCAAATGGAAATCGTTTTTTATCTGTGATCATCCTCTTATCCTCCTTACATCTTCCTTAGTTCTACTGTATCCTTCATGAGATGGGGTGACCAGAATTGCATGAATGCCATGGATTTCTTTAATAGCAGTAAGGTTTTCTGTCCTAAGCTCTTAATGCTTTCCAAATACTCCTGATGTTCTATTCATCTTTTTAGCTGCTGCTGAGCAGAGCTGCATTTTCCAGAAGTATCATTGCAAGATCTGCAATGACTCCAAGACATCTTTCTTGACTGGTTATAACTAAATTAGCATCCATCACAGGGTAGGCATAGTTAGGCCTTTTTTTTAACCTTCACTGTATGCATCACTTTGAATTTATCAAATCGAATTATATCAAGCAGATTATCATGCAGTCCCTCCGTATCAGGAGATACATGTGCAACTCTTTGCTATCACTTTCTTCTTTCTTTCTTCTTTTTTTTTTTTTTTTGGTCATTATATTTTGAGTATTTTTTACCATCAGAAACTATCCAACTTCCCAGCTCCTTTCCAGAGCATACAATACATCACTATAGGATTCCACTGATGATCCTTGTCCATTGTGAAAACTGACTATTGAGTTCTTTCTTTCACAGTGAAATGTATAGCTACATAGATACCCACTTTCCACTTACCAATGCTTTCCTCTTAAAAAAACTTTTAAGAAAGAGCCTTTGGTCAGGAACTTTGCTGTTAGAGGTTGTTGTTAGGTTGTTAGAGGAAGGTTGTTAGAAATTCAGTTGTATAGTATTTATCAGCACCCTTATTGACTCCTTAAAAAAACTGATAGATTTGTGAGGCTTGACTTCGATCTACAAAAACGTCTTGACTGTTATCCACTGTATCTTATTTGCCTACTTCTTTTCCTGTTTTACTCTTTATTATGTTTCCACCAGCATGTCTGTTGAAGGTATCAGATCTACTGCTCTATAGCTCCCTAGAATCTCTTGCAACTTTCATGGAGAATTTGCTTCACATTTGTTATCTTTAATTTCTTTGTTATCTAGGCTGATTTAAGTTTACCACCAAAACATGTGAAATTTATACTTGCATTTCTTTAGAACTCTTCTTGCATGAATTCCCTGTTCAGAACAATTTGCTGTTGTTCACTTCATGATTTTTTTTTTCCTACTACCTCTTCTACTGGCTCTTCAGACAAGTTCTCTGATTCATTCCTCATAAAAATGCTCTTTTAAAGCATCCTCTCCAGCTCCTCCCTTTTGCATTTTCATGTGAATAGTTACTTTTAACTCTTCTGCTCTAGCCTAATGTTCCTTAACTGTTCTTACTACCTTTCTCATGAATAACTCCTAAAGGATCTTTAATAATATTTTGTTTCAGATGAATTTGAAATTGTTCTGTTAACAATTCTAGTATCTTACATGTATTGTTTCTGTGTTAGGTTAGCTGAAATAGAAGTAATTTTCCATGTGGTTACAATATTTTCTTCTTAGTAGCTACGACAGTCTTTTGTTTTGGATTTAGTTTGGGAAAGAGTTAATGTTTTCTTCCAATAGCTTTCCAGGGTCTGGAATTTGGTAGGAAAAGAATGTAGGAACTCACTGATACCTTGGCTGTTGCCAAGGGGATGAAGGACTTTTCAACTATCCAGCTGCAGGTGCAAATTAGTAGGAGGGGAGTACAGATTGGACAGCACCTAAATTGTCATCCAGGTTGATCAACGAAGTATTTCATACCGCCATCCATGAGGGGTCCTGCTCCTGTTTCTGCTCCCATTGCCTGATTCCTGTGACTTCTCTATGCCTGCTTTGATCTCCGTATTTTACTGGACTTGCTATATTCACAGTGTCCACTCTCTGGTGTTCATTGCTGGGAGCTCACATTCCAGCAGCAGAGTATTGCTCTGTATATTTTATAGTTTTGTATAACTTACGATATTCATGTTATTATTCACTCTTATTCTATTAAATCTGTTTCCATTTTGATACATGAGTATTTCCTCCTTTTCTCTTCCTTCCCCTTGGGGAATGAGAGGCAAGACAGAGTGGCTCTTCTACTATTTAGCCACTGCCCAGGGTTAAATGGTAACAGTTTGCTATTTTCCTCTGTTGGACCATTCTAGGCATTTCTGTAGATGTTAGACTTTGATGAATTTCCTTTTTCCCCCCAAGTCTCTATGATGATGTTGCTTACACAGTCTCCCTGACATCCTTAACGTTTTTGTCCTTTTCACTTCTCCTTTTAATAAGGAGATTTCCTTTTAACAAACTTCTTCACTTTTACATAGCTTTCCTTTCTGAAATGAATAACTGCTGCAATAGAATTTTTTGTTTGGATGTTTTGCTGTTCCTTTAGATCAGAAAAACTTTCCCTTTCACAGCCTTCTAGGCAACACATAGGAAACCAAACTAATTCAGATTCAGTCTCACAGTCGAGTATGAAAAATATTCATAGTGATTCCCCTTGGAATATGTCATGACTTCTGAAGTATCTACCAACTTCTGATTCTGAATCTCCACTGCATTGCAAGTTCTTTATATCTATAAAAATGAATACGTAACAGTGGGAATTTATTTGACAATATTTCAGGCTCATTTTCCATGTATAAAATGAGACAATATAAGGTGGTAGACGACATAGCAAGAAAAGCCCTAAAGTCATTAAAAGGAAAGATTATTTAATATGACTGGAAATATGTTACATTAATAAAAAAAGACTTAAATGGCTGGCACTGTCACTGTTCAGTTTACATCTTACATGGAACAATGACTGAATGACACTCTACACTGGTCCCATATATTATTGTTATCTATTTTGAGAGGAAAAATAAAACCACATTCCATTCTGTTAGAATGTCTCTTTGATGGAATTTTGGACTTATTTGGAATACGATTAAAATATATTGTCATTCTTTTGGATAGAAAAGTAATTAATTCCTCATTCTTTTTGCACATAGATGCATGTCTTTCTGGAGGGGTGGAATTTTATGGATCTTGTTCAGTTGCTTTTTGGTATTTTTCTTATATAAACTTCCTGAAAGTTATACTTTTTATTTGTGTATTTACTTATTTCATCTGAAGATCTAACATACTGGCTTCTTTCTATCTTTAATTGTATTTATTCTGTGGGCTATCTATTTGATCTTTGCTTTTCAGATAAAGGAATAGTAACACTATTAAAGATTTTATGCTGTATAATTTTCTGTCATGATTTCAGGGAAAGAAAGAAAGAAAAAAAAAAAAAACCACAAAACCCCACTAAACTGCCCAGGATGAAAAAGGAGCACAAATGTAGGCAGCTGTATTAATGACAACTGTTTTAGAAGCCTCTTAAAATGTACCTGTAATATTTGCAAGTTCGTTTTATTTTTAAAGGGAGTTTAGTACATTTAGAAAATGTCAGAGATTTGTGAGTATAATTGTAGTTGTTTACATTTTTTCCTCTCTTCTGATTTAAATAAGAAGCAAATTTACCAAATACATGTAGGTATATCATTCACTAAATTCCCTTCATGCACCCTTCTCATTTCCTTTCTTTTGTCATCTTTTGTGGATGTGAGGAAACTGGGTGTTGGATAAGAGAAATTAAGAATTTGGAAAAGAAAAAGGGTTGTTGGATGGAGAAAGTACTGATTAATTTATTCAGGAAAGACTGTTGATGTGACAAGGGAAAACACATGAGTCACATGAACACTAAGGGCAGGCAAGGATAGTGTCTGAATGGTGGCCTAGAGTGCAGATTGCTCAATGAGCAAATGAGTATTTGACTAATACAAGAGTTAGTCACTGTGTATCAGTAAATATGTAGTTCTCTGTGTGACACTGGCACTTCTGATTTTTTTTTTGGCTAATGTTGATATCGACATGGATGCACAAAAGTGTGCATGCTCACACATGTATTTGCAACGAAGAAGATGAAAAAGGGTAAAGGAATGTGTTAGCAAAAGTTTGTTTCTGTGTCCCCATTCAAGAGTAGATAGAGAAGTGCTGATGCAGTGCTTGTATGGTTACAGATACACGCATTGTGGCTGTTAGTGCTCATGCAAAGATGGGCTACCAGATACTTTTCTGAGCTGGTAAACTTGACAAGTCTGAAATGTTAACAGGCATTTTAGATTCTTCATGCAAAATTAAATGAGGTTTAATGGAAAGCATTCTTGTAAAGCATTTTCTAAAAGCAAAAACCAAAAATAAATTGTAAGTATCACATTTTTATTTTTACCCCTACTTAATGTGCACTTTTTAATTTCCTTTTGGCAAGCCTGTCGTAATCTTTAGCTGGTAACTAATTTGGTCATAAAATACTGACCCAGATTTTTCTGGATAATTAACAAGTTGGGCAAATCAGCTAAAGGAGGTGTAGTATATTTTCAGTACCAGTGGAGAAAAGCAGTTAGCTGGTGTTTCAATTCTCATTTCCAGTAATGAACTATATAACATTCTGGCTGGCTAATGCAATTAGCATTGTCTCCTCCTCCCCTTACTTCCTCATTTAAAAAAAAAAAATTAAAAAAGAAAACTCGAAACAGGAATTTATAAAAGGCCAAGAATTAGTGACCCTTTTTGCACTTTTCTTACAATCATCTTATTAACCTCCTAGATTGAGCCTTTTGTAGAACAATAATAAAAAATTTATACCGATATGTATCATCTTACAAGCTGAGACAGAAAACAATGTTTCCATTCTTCAAGCAATTAATTATTGTGATTAATGTATTCCCCCTTCTCTAAGCACAATTCTGCCAGACAGAGCCAGCCCATTGACATATTGTAGAATTATAATGCATATCTAATTAAAGGTGACCTGAAAAGGCAGGGTGTTTAGCCTTCCCTGTCAGGACCAAGAAACTGTTAATCAGAAAGTGCTTCCTTTCCACACCACGCCACCCCTCCCTTTTTTTATTTTTGTGCTAATTTCAAATCTTCTCCGTGCATCAGTGAGCAGATGAGATCTTCAGCCAGCTTTCATCTTTCAGAAAAATGAATAGTGCAGAAAGAACATTATCAAATGAGCTGTTGAAGAAGTCAGTGAATATGTCATTGAGTGTGACTGCTTCCAGAATGAATTTAGATTTATCTCTGTTATCTCCCCTCTCCCGACTCACTCTCCACACTCTGTTTGCACTCAGTCCACATGTCAAGCAGGGTGGGTCATAATGAATCATGAGGGACAGTTACTTGTAGTATAGTGACAGGTCCAATTGTGATACAACTTCTTCTGGAATTAAGTTTGTTAACATTATAAATTGTCTCATTTGTCCAGAGGTTTAAACACCTAGAAGCTTTTATGCATGCAATTTCTTAAAGTATTTCATTTCCATTAGGCAGCTGCTGCTTTACAGTATTCCACAAATGAAATTGTTTCATCACATCAATAGCTGCACAAAACAACTGTGACAACAAGAAGACTGGTTTTGCCCCCATCTTGCAAACAAGTATCATTCAAATCAATAAACTCTGGCAACTGGATAACACCAAGAGAAGATATTATTTAAAGTCCATTTTTAAACACATCTCCAAATTGCTTATGCTCATGCAAAAATTTGAAGAAAAGCCAAGGAATTTTCATACTGTCCTGTTCAGTTTCTGTAGAAATAACCCACTGAGTTAGCAACATCTAAAGTAGAAAGCAAATAGGTATTTTCATTTTTCTTTTCAAAGCCAGTACTTATAGTTTTTTCTATATGTGATGCTAAGTTGTTGCCATAATTAAGGTTAAGTTTTGCATGTGGTGATAAATGTTGTGGTTGAATTACCCACAGGGAGAAAAAGAAGACTAATATTTTTTCTTTTCTTTATTTTTTACATATTGTCAGTATAACCATGCAACAGAATGTCATATCAAAAAACCTGCAAAGTCAGCACACTTTCTGAAATATTTGTTTTATTCTGTAAACCCTTGGCATATGTGACTAGTTACTTCATATGTGTATTCACACTTCACTAGGATAGTCCTACACAACAAATATGCCTTACATGCTTTTCAGGTAAACAAAATTAATAAGTAGTATAACTGAAGTTTAAAAACATATTAATTTATCAAAATAACCAGAATAACTTGTTGATGCACTTGATTTTTTTTTTTAGTTTTTTTTTTTCTTTAGTGAAAAGTCTCATGTTCAGAAGTCAGGGACATTTCTGCAAAGCTGTTTTCTTGTTGATTTTTCCATGGGTTTGCTGTTTGGCAGAGGGAGGCTGGCACTGTTAGATCTACGTTTTTCCTCAGATGTTTGTGAGGGCATGAGTGCACATATATACCTACAAACGTGCTATGTTCTTTTTTTTCCATACACATACAGAGTCCAGATGTCCCCTGGAAAAGCCTGATCAGTTGTGACATGGCTATTTATGCTTATACATACACCTTAGGCTGAAGAAGGTGTTTGGGTAGTAGTCCATCATAGAAATTATCAGTAGTCCTGAAGAAGTATTTTAGAGTAAAATATTCATAGAATCATAGAATGTCCTGAGTTGGAAGGGACACACAAGAATCATCAAGTCCAACTCCTGTCCCTGCATATGACAATCCCAAAATTCAAACCATGTGTCTGAGGGTGTTGTTCAATTGCCTCTTGAACACTGTCAGGCTTGGGGCTGTGACACCTCCCTGGGGAGCCTGTTCCAGGGCTCTACCACCCTCTAGGTGAAGAACGTTTTCCTAATGTCCAATCTAAACCTCCCCTGGGACATCTTCCTGCCATTCCCTCAGGTCCTGTCATTGGTCACCAGAAGGAGGGGTTCAGCTTCTGCCCCTCCTTCTCCCCTTGTGAGGAAGCTGTGGACTGCAATGAGGTCTTCCACACCTTGGAGTTTGCTTCCCTCATCAATGTTTGGAATAACTAAGGCAGAGTAGTTGTTTGCTGTGAAAATGCCTACGAAAAATCATGTACCGGTCCCATTGGATGACAAAATAGTAATTTTTTAGTTGAGTTGTTTGCCTGTGTCATGCATAACCTGAAAAACTATTTGTCATTATATTTCATGCTCTAAAGATAAGTGCTAATATGGTGACCCAGTAGTGACCACTATTGGTCCTGTCAGTTGTCCTCAGCTGGCATCAGTCAGAACTGCAGAGCTGTCCGTGCTGTTGTGGTAGAAAAAAAGGACTGCATATCAAAACTTGCATATTTCCACCAGCCAGAGATGGGCATGTTATCACATAACCTACCGATCAATCACAGTTTATCCTGCAACTCTGATAGTAAGCATGTTGTCTGAAAAGAATTATTGAAAAACAATCCACATTTTTTTAGTTTAGTTTTGGTTTTTTTTTCATTTATTACATCTGAGTCCCAATGCATACATATTGTTGTTGTTGATTAAAGATCACAGGCATGTAAAAAGGTAACTAAAGTCACGTGTGTGTTGGGTTAACTGAAACTGAAGTAGTTTTCCATGCATTTAGAATCTTTTTTTCTTGGTAGCTATCGTGGTCTTCTGTTTTGGATTTAGTTTGGGATAGAGTTAATGTTTCCTTCCAATAGCTTTCCAAGATTTGGGATTTGGTATGAAAAGGATGTAAGAACTCACTGATATCTCGGTTGTTTTGCAAGGGGTTGAAGGACTTTTCAACTTTCCAGCTGCAGGTGCAAATTGGTAGGAGGTGGGGACAGACATGTGCATACATTATTTGCTATCTTACTTTTAAACTTTCCCTAGCAAAATTCTTCTAACTGATGAACAAGAACCATCCCTTATCGTGCATTGCTGCCTGATTTTTTGCTTGTTCTCCATTTGTCAGAGCTGGGTTACTATTACTATTTGCCTTGAGGTTTTGAAGATCTCTTTATTTATTTCTGTCTTTTAATAATCTTTTCCCCCCATAATGAATTCAAATATTCTTTTGGGGGGCTAAGTTTCTGATGTACAAAGCAGTGTATAAGCATTCAGTCTTCACTGACTTTACGCACAAGAAAGATTCCTATTAATTTCAGTGGGATTTTTGCTTGATTAAGGGCTAAAGATTTCAGAATTCCATCCCCCAGCCTCAGAAAACATCAAGTAAAATGTTTATTGCAATTATGCTCGAAATAAAGCCTGCAGGTAATAAACTATCACGAGCACTGATAAATCACAGAACTAGAGTGAAGCATTTGAATAGATCAGGAAACACTTAAATAAGAATTAGGTGTTGTTTGTATGAGCCCTGGAGTCACCAGCAGTATTTTCCTTTTGTCAGATAGTGCTACAATTGATTGTTTTGAAGGTCTTCTAGCTTTATGGTACAAATGAGAAATTGTACGCAAACAATTTTGCCTAAATTTAAGAGACACAGGACATGAAAATTTAACACCGAAGAATAGTAACATTTTTTTGCTGCTTGTAAAATATCTTACTTGCATAATTATTGATATGACAAGAAATAGATAATAAAGATATTTCCAAGGTAAGTTATTTGCCTGTTAAAGCATAAAAACTAAGTTTTGCTAATTATTCCAGAATTCTATTACATAACACAGTTGCAAATATTAGAGGTTAAATCCTAGAAGAGATTAAAAAAAGAAAATTGTCATTTTCCTTATTGTGTGATGGGACAGTCTTCAAAATACTGACAACAAAACCAAGGACATACTGAATTTTTGCCTTGTGTTTTAAATCTCTGATGCAGGAGAAATAACTATCAAGAAAAATTTCTAAGTCTCCCAGTATATACCTTCTCCAGGCACAAAAGCTTTTATCTGAACTCTTATGCCCCTACTAGTACTGTGTAGAAACTTGTTACACAAAGGATGAACCAATTCATGTCAGTGAGTGACTTCATGGAACATGAAACATGTACAACTTGGCCCATGTAATGCTTATTGAATCGGAGCTGGAGTCTTATTTCTTCATGTAGTGTGTACTGCTTTCATCTACCATCAGATACCTTAAATCAGCACGGAGTTAATGCAAGTACCTTAGGCAAAGAATAAGACTTCCCAATGCTTGAAGTGTAGGAATCATCCATTTGAATACCGCATGCCAGTTGATACTTCATATATAAGACAATGACTGATCATAGCTTGAAGGAGCACTCAGCTCCAGTAATGCCTGCAGAATCAGGTCCTCTGTTACTGGCAGCAGAAACTGGAAAAAGAGGAGTGGGTTTTGATTTCAGTTATAGAAATCTTAGTAATTCTATTTAATTTAGAGAAGTCACTCCAGATTTACACCAGTGCTACTGAAAATCAAAATCTGGCCCATTGTCTTAGCAAAATACACCAAGTCAATATCACTTCATTACAGAGAGGGAGAGAGAAAGGGAATGAGAGAGAAAACAAGGATTTCGTTAGCAATGCATTCTGTAGTATAAAAGATAAAAAGGAATATCCAATTAACACACCACTATAATTGCTTGCAGACATTCTTTTTTATTTAAAGATGAAATAGCTAAGAGTTCTCATCAAAACTAGGGTCACAGCCTACATATTAAATGAAAGAAATTGATTGGGCTTTATTACACCCTCACTACTGCAAATGTGCCTCAATCACTGATTGCTATAAATTTATTCTTATAAACTACTAATTGCCCAAGTCATAATGGTAACAATGGTATAATGAAATTATCTTGATCAAGCTGATGCACAAATTTTGCTTGACAACATGAGCAGTGTGAGAAAAAAGGAAAGAAGACATGCATACAAATACATAATGTTTCATTAAAATTAAAACCAATGTTAAAACAACTGTTCTCTGAAGTATACAAAGTTCTGTATTAGAAGGGCTTCCTTTAGAAAAATCATTTAAGACGACAGGCATTTACATTTATAATAAAATGATCTTGCATTTTTTATTTGTCTTGAAAATTAATGACTTACTTAATCACATTTGATCAAAGGAGATAAGTTGATGTAGTCATGTGTTTCTGATTGCATTAAGCCTGATCCAGAGTGGCATGATGGATATTTAATAGTCTTGCTGTCCCTCTATATCTTGTCACCATTTCTTGATATGCATGGATACTGTAGAGTACACCATAGCACAAAACCGTACTTTTAATAGAACAGACTAAGTTTAAAAAAAGAGGAAATTCTGTTGGAGCTAACATGGTGGAGCTTTTAGAAGTAGGTTATCCACCATCAAAACGTTTTTTGTTAAAAGACAAGAACCTCACTTAACTCTCTACATAGCTTGGATCATTTTCTCCCTTTAAAACCACACTTTGCTTCTATGCTGCCAATATTAAAAAATATTGCTATAATAGGTTTCAAGGACTAGGCAGAGAGAAAGTGCACAGAAACAAAGATAGCTATCCGGAAAATGTAGCAAATTTCTAGAAGCTGGAACGCAAGAGCATTGCGTAAAACGCAAAAATTGGTGCTATTTATATTGAGTTAATAGCTGTTTCTACAAGTGTCATCTGAGCCATTCAGGGGGAATGTTGGTATGTATGATAAATTATTTCTGACTAGTACAAATGTAATCCCAACTCTTTCAGAATTAATCTCACCAAAAGTTTTATTTAAATTGATGCCTAATTCTTTCTCATCAGTGTATTTCATCAGTATGAAAAATGTTTTGTTTTGTTTTTTTTTCGTGAGCATGTCGTGCTTTACTGTCTCAAAACACAGGTCCAAACTTTTATACAAGGTTACAGTGTTTTCATTCTTGAAAATAAATTGTTCCTAAACTTGGTAGGGTTGGCACAGTTCTAAGGGAATGAAAACACACCCAGAGAAAAACAAGCTCGGGGGGCATCAAAAGCGTCCTCAGCTGAGCCGGGAATCCCGGCACGGCTGGACACCCTGTGCGATGGGCTGCCCCACATTCTAAGTTTGTAACTATTGCAGTCTCTGTCCTGTACCCAGAAAGCGTTTTGCTGACGGCTAACCTAAATCCCTTTTGCTGCCGTCTATACTTAGTGACGCTTATTCCACGTGTAAGGACCGTGGGAAATGGTTTATTTTTGCAATACCCTTTACATACGGGAAGTCTGTGGCTCTGCCTCTCCGCGCTTCTTTGCACATGCCGCCCTTCCTACTTCATATGGCTTTTTAACACCTCATACCATGAGAGATGTTTTTTAAATATATATATATGTATGCATGCATATATATATACGCACACTAGGGCAACGTGGGGGAGTTTAAGATGGAAAAATCAAACCTGTCACCCTCGTGGGAATAAACCCTCTGGAGGAGAGAAGCCCCGCGTCCCCTGGCAGGGCTGGGGCGGGGGGTACCCCGGGCACTGCCGCTCTTCCCCCGAGCTGGGGGAGCGCCCAGGCTGCCGCCCGGGGCTGGCCCCGTGCTGAGGAAGCGGCACGGCCGGTGCTGCGGAGCCGCCTCCCCGGGCTGCCGAGCGGCGCTGTCCAGCCCCTGCGGCTGCCGCGGCCCGGCCTGGAAGCTTCGCGAATCCTCGCGGCGCCTCAGGGCGGCGCCGCGCGGGGAGGTCGCGAGCCCAACGGCTGCCGTCGCCCCTCGCGCTCAGTCCCTCAGCGCGGAGCGGCGGCCTCGGCAGCGCCTTGGCAGCTCAGCGGCAGGTAAAGGAGAAGGCGTTAAACCAATCTAATGTTTGGGTCTGAAGGAAAACGTGCTGCTTGACTTTTTTTTTTGTGCGCGTATCTCCACCACATCCCAGTTAAGGGCTCTTCCACCTTTCTGTAGGGGTTTTCTAAATACGTGACTTGCACCAGTTTTCTTCACCCGATTTCTCACACGTGTTGGTGGTGGATCTGTGGAAAACCATAACTCAGTTCTTGTAGTAACCTAGAAGTTATCAATTTAAAATGGCTTTTGCATGTGAGCATCCAGCAACTGGGAGTTTCTTGAATAGAAGTACTTATTATTTTGAAATGTTTGTCCATCTCCATCCACCTTGTATTAACTGAATTTACCCCAAAGCCTTCACTAGGTGATATTTCGTTTCCTGTAAGATAGATGCATTAACTTGTTACCTCAATAGGCTTGACTGGAAGCAGGTTTTTAGGATTGACTGGATTTTTCTTTACTGAAAGTTGATTTTGTTTGTTTGTGTTTCTCCATGAGTAGTTACATGTAACATTTTGGGGCAAAAAAAATAATTCAAATTACTGATGCTATAAACATCTTTTTAATTCTGTGGCACTAATTCTATTCTAACGGTGTGGTAGTAACTAATGAGATCTTACTGAATCGTATTTGTGTGTTTGGTGAAGTTTGGGATTCTTCTGTGGTGTTAATGTGGTTGTGGATTGTGTTGATTGTTTTAAGAAACACAAACCCTTGAGTTTAGCACATAAACCCTTGAATTACTCTTCTTGGTTTCTTAGTAGAGAGAGCAAGTGTTATAGAAGAGGAAGACTTAAGTTTTGCCACTAAATATGGTTTCATATATATTGGTGAGACAGCCTGTAGGTAACTCTCTAGGTTACATATTTCATATGCTATGCCAACATGTGTATTTTAGTGTTCACATGAGACCAGACTTTGTGTTTTCCACCATAAGCATTCTGCAGTTACATAAACAACGGATAGTAAGTAATGTAAGTACTGTAAGCACTGTGAATATTGATAGATACTATATGTTATTTGCTTTCCTTCCTTTTATTATTATTTTGCTTAAGATTGCTTTATGATTATTATTTAGTCGGAGTGGATGAAATTGCTTTAGCTTTTTCTTAAACACTGTTAGATGAGGCTTCCTGAGAAATTCATTTTCATACCTGGAACCCTTTTATTTCTTTTCCCTCTTCTTTTTCCTCCGTAATGATAAGAAAAATATCATTATGTTGCTCATTTTAGCTGCTGGTTTCGGGTTGACTTGTCCTATGACCAGATAGCATTTAGAAAAGTATGTGTATCTGCAAGTGGGCATGTTTATAGATTCAGACTATATATGAGAGAGAAACTGCCCTGTAAAGGATGTAGCTGGCCTGAAAATGACAAATCTCAGAACTGATGTCAGATAACAAGAAACAATGTAACAGTACTTCCAAGAGAATGGTGAGAGTGTTTCTGAAATGTCAAAATCGGGAATTTAATTTGTTACTCACTGAGAAGGGTGAGAAAGTTCCGTAGTATTATTAATATAATTGATGAATGATACCTGGAATGCTGTGCTGTGCAATATTGCCATTATTTCTGGAATTTGTAGAACAAGAGTGCAAAAGCTGGGTTTTCAAAATGGCCTGTTCATGTAATGCTGTAACACTTGTTGTCTTATCCATTCCTTTATCCATCCATCTCTGTATCTATCATGAAATGACAATCCTAACTTACTTTAAACTCTCCAAAGGTATATTCTTAAATTTTAATGTTGGAAAAGCTTTATGATGACTAGTGCTTTGGCTTAATGTGGTATAGCTTCTGACAGCTGCCTCTGTAAGAAAAGCAAAGGATGACTGCATTACTGTCAGTTTCTGTCAGATTCTGGTTGCCAAACTCTTGCAGGGATGATGACAGTGAACCACAGAAGAGTGACAAAAGGAGTCAAAGCTGTGATTTCAAGTAAGGAAGAGTGGACACTTGAATTGCATTTTGTTTGTGGTGTTCATTCTGTTCTACATGTGGACTTCTTTGTGACATAGTACTTGCTCCCATTTTTTAAATTATTTGATTTTCAGGACTTGGGGCTGCTTTCAGCGCTCTCAGAAAAAAAAAAAAAAAAATTGACAAGCACAGAGCAGGTCAGAGTATGAACAGAAGAACAGCTGCAACTGTAGAATGTACTTGAAGAAGAAGGCAATCTCACAGGGCTGATCCCCAAGTATGCTGAAACCTGTCTGGACAGCAGCTTGTAGTTGTAGGTGCAATGAACATGTGACCTTATTTTCGAGCTGAATAAAAGTGGAGGGCATATATTAGTTTAATAAACTTTCTCCTCATGAAACAACACTTAATTTTCTAGCTAATTTCTGTATCTTCATTTATCTAAAGATGGTTTCCTGGATGAATTTCTGAATACAAGAGCTGGTATGCTTGTGTGTGTTAGAACAATAGCTGCAAGTGCCGTTTAAACACAGGACCATTATCTGTCTTGTTGAATTTATTTCCAAGCTTTCCCACTCTGCAGTGACGAAGTAGCAGACCAAAAGCATAGAAACAACCTTTTTTTGTGTATTGTTACTTTTTTGTACTGAAGTATAATAGTGCGACATTGCCTTAGTTTGCAACTGGCTGCAAATTTGTCTAAGTGCATGCCAACAATTGCCATGATGAAGGGGGAAGCTGAGACTGTTGCCTGGATCCTGGTAACAGAAGTCCAAACAATGCAGTGAATTTTTCTTGCCTGATTGTTTTTCCCTGCTTTCACCAGTGTACTCTACTCCTTGTCCTTTATATCTCTTCTTGATCCTACAGCTGTGATGAATGGGCTGAGTGGGTGACAATGACATATATATTTTGTTGACTTGGGACCTAAAGCAGCTTTTGCTGTGCTTAACTTGCTATGCAAGGTTTCTGCAATGGTAGGTGAGTTTCTGCAATTGACAGAAATACAGTTAAGATACAAAAAAACCCTATGTGTAGTCTTTACCCATTTTATGGATAGGAGAAAGTAAGTGGGAATAAAAATAAACTGGTGGGCAAATACTGCAACTACTAGTAGGAAACAAATACTCTTTTGTTAGTTATTTCCCGTATTATCCACACTAAGATGACACTATTAGTTTAGTAGTCTATCAAATGCTATTGAGAGTTGGTACCTATGGCTTATACTAGACTAAACTAGACTAAATCCACTTTGTTTTGTACTTTTTGTTATTGTTCTTCAAAGCTGCATTCGCTATTTCCTACATGTTCTGTGATAATATCATCAGCTGAAACGTGCTGTAGCAGTCACAGGAGAGAATACTGTGACAGATTGCAAAACAGTGTTGTTTATGTTTCAAGTTCCATTAGGAATGAGTTGTTTGAAAAAATATATCAACTGTGGTATTTCAAATTCTGGGAAGTGTTTTTCAAAGGGCCTTCTACTGCAAGATAATAAAATACTTGTTTAGTTTGCTAAGTAAGTTTGCTTAGTTTTGAACTAGAGATAATCTTACAATGCTGAAAGTGGAGCCTAGGTGAACCACAAGTCAGATCCAGCTTGATAATGTCTGTGTTCCTAAGTTCTAGAGCAGCATTCAAATATCTTTAGAAACAGGGATTTACTGAGACTATTTCCTGTTACTTCTTCTAGAAAAAACAAAACTATTGTTTTTCTCAGTATGTACTTTTTTTGAGCAATGTAGTTTCAGAGTGTTTGGTATTCCTGGGAAGGATACATGTAGCACTGGCTGAGTTCCATGGAAACCCCTTGCCATCGCTGGACTCTTCTTCTTTTTTTTTTTTTTTCCTTTTTTCTGCATACAGCAGAAAGATTTTCCTTCTACAGTCTTCCTTAACCACAAAGCCTTAGACTTCTCTGAGCCACAAATGCCTATGTGTGATGAGTGGTTAGTTTGTTCTATTTTACTGTCTTTGATTATTGTAGTCACAGAATATTTGGTCAGAAGAGCTGTGCTTTAATCTCATCTGGTGTTTTTATATGATCTCAGTGTCTTATAAATGAGTTATGTGCTTGTGTGTTAGAGCTATGATGAAGCTTTGTGATATGGTTTTTACAATCTGACCATTAAACAAACATTGGGTACTATATGAGTGCAAAACCTGCCATGGGTATTATTTCAAAAATACATACTCTCACTTTTAAACTTTCTTCAAGCTTGAAATAGGTGTTTCTTGTTCTAAAACAAGAGCATGATCAAAGGTCACATAGTAATTAACTCTCAGACACAATTCATTGGCATTAGAAGGGTATTCTTCAGTTGTTTTGTGATGCAGAACAAATGCTTCATTAATCAGAAACATATCAACCTGAGATTGAAAACTAATAAAACCAAGTGCTATGACTCGACATTGCTGGGGACACCACTTAATATACATATTTCTTTTTTTGGATTTTTTTCTTGAATGTGAGGATTTTGAAGACTTTTTTTTTTTAATAAACCAAGAATTGTGAGAAGATAAAAAGAGACCAAAGCTATCTTGGAAAAGAGGAAAAGAAGGGACAAGGATTTTTCTATAAAACATGTCAGCTTTTCACTTCTCACACAAATTGTGGCAATTATAGTCTCTTCAATACTGTGGGGAAAAAATAAAGACAATTATAAAGGGCCATAGTGAGCTACATAAATGCTGGTTATGTTTTTTTTACTCTAGTGAAAATTCTCCATGTACACTAATTCTAAATATTTTGTTATCTTTTTGTCTGAAAAGAAGGATGAAAAAATGAGACTGAGACATAACTCTCTTCCTCTTAGTAGGGTAGAATTTGAGGAGCAGATCACTTGAGGAAGTCAGCTCCTTGGTTACCTTGTATTTATCCCTGAGCTCTGAACAGACATGGTTTAGGGTACTTTGATGTCTGAGATTTTTCTGAGGCAGATAATTTCATTCACTTTATTTTGTGATTTTACTCTTTTGTAATTTTGGCATGCATCACGTGTTAAAGAAAAAAAAAAAAGAGTATACCTAGCAAGGGGAAGAGTCCACATATTCTTCATTTGGAAAATTCTTAACACTGCTTACTTTTTCTCTGTGTATCAAATATTTTAACATATCTGGACCTGATGTACTGTTTAAGTGTTTTTGTTATTGTTTCTGTTTATTGTTTTTTAAGAAATTGTTGATAATTAAGCTATTTTAAAAGTAGAATTTTCTCAGCTGCAGCACTAGTGTTGGGAGAAAAAAACAGAGTCTGAACAAAAAGTCATAAAACCAGCTATTATAAATGAGTATTGGCCTAGAGCACTACAAAATCACATTATGTCATTTTATGTTTTCTTGGTTGCCACTTTGCCATTTTGATGACTATCTTTTGAATATCCTACTGGTCAAATATATCACCACAACACAAACCATCATTTGTGACCTCCCTTTGTCTTACTGACTAATTTCTGTGTTCTTTTACTGTATTTTGTATACTTTCAAGGAGCAGATTGTTATTGCTGTCACTGTCACATTGTTTTCCATTTTTTCCTGGCTAGAGCAGTGGCGGAAATGGATTAGGTATGATGTTTTATAAGTGGATGCATGGTTAAGGTATTTTATAAAACAAATATTTAAGCTTTCCATCTGTTTCAACAATCTGAATGTTTCTTTTGCTATTTGTTACCTGAATTTAAAAGATTTAAAATGCCGAAATATTTTCAGCAGCTTCTAGCGGCTTCTGAAATTTACTTTTAAAAATGTATTTGACCCAGAAGGAAAAATATTGCAAAGACAGGGCCAGTACTCTTCCTTGTAAACCTTCTTTGTACAGACCAACTCTTGAATAGTAATAAACGATTGAAAGCAGAGTCAACCCAAACTTCAAGGGTTTGGTTTTTGAAAAATGCAATTCTAAACTTCAAAAAAATGTGCTGAAATTGTATCACTAATTGTGTTTCATTTAAAACAAAGAAAAACTCACACTGGGAGAATTTTTTTTTTTTTTTGGTCGTCAAAAATTATTTAGGACACAGCTATGTGGCATTCTTGAGCCTCAAACCTATTAGGTGTGGGTTTGGAAATGTAGTTAATTATATTTGGGAGCACGAGGCTATGTGTTGCAGAAATTAACTTGGTCAGAGTTAATGTTATTTAAAATTACAGCAGGAATCTTTCCAACCCAACTGGCTGCTGCTCTTGCCTTTCTCAGGAAAGTATGAGGTCACTATTAAAAGGGCTGCTCTAAGAAAATGTAATCTCAGGGACTGGTAAGATGCCTACCTTAGAGGTTGTTGTCAGACCTAAAATTTCAATTGACTTGGAACCTAGAGGTATGTGATTTTTGCTGTCATTAGTTCAGTTACCTCTCTCCAGAACAGAATACTGAGCTTTATAGAGAAAAAGGAGCTTCTACTCCATTGTGAAATTTTTTAAAAAGTATTGGAGAAGTTATTTCTTTGGGCTTGATAGATAGGTTGTCTGAACATTTCTAAATGTAACAGATTGAATGGATAACCTTTAGGTGAGATTTCAGACTTGTGACTTCCTAATGAAAGGTAAAGAGAACTCTGAAACTCCAGACCAAGTTGCTGTAAAAACTAGAAGAAAGGGTATGTGTTATAAAGGGTTGTGCATGTGCTTCTTACAGAACTCCAATGTAAGGAAGTTAAGAAGTGGAGTAAAAAGTATATGGCAAGCACTAGTAAGGTATTTTTGTCTGTACCATATCGTAATAGGATACATTTTTTAAAAATGTGGGGGAGAAGAAAATATATAAAGAAAACCAAAGTATTCTATCACTAAATGAAATGTAAAGGGAGAAAGGATCCTTGAAACAGAAGGGCCAAAAGGCAAGATTTTTTTCATTTTATTTATGTATGCTGCAAATTGTAACAGAGCATTGATATCGTGATTACTCATGATGACATTTCTTTTTCACTACCATAGTGTCTAGTTTTGCAGCCTCAATACAAACACCATCTCTGATTCCTAAATTTACAAGTAAATTCTCTTCAATTCATCAGCACATAGTTCTAGTATGAAACTGGACTCAGTTCACTCAATTTGTAGAGAATCTTGTGCTCAAGTTATATGTGCAACACTTAGAAGTCTAAACTCTGATATGCTCTTTCCCATTTAAGAATCTATAAAGCAACTGTTACCAGCTTAACTGTCCAGGGGGAATATCTTTTGCATGCTTTGCCCTACATAGTCACTCCTTTGTGAAGAGAACTTCACAAGCAAGCAGTTTTGGTTTTTATACTCTGATCTATCCCTCCATACTCTTAATCTCTCTCTCAGTGCTGAACTTTGTCATCATGTGCTTCAATAGTTTTAACAGTCCATAAATTATAGACAATAAAATGCCTCACATTTTCCCACCTACCCATTTGCCCCCTTTGTGTCCTTCATTGCCTTCAGGTTCTGTTCTTTGCTTCCTTCTGCATAGACAACTCTGTCTCAGTGGATTTTGTTTCTGTTATTCAGGCGTTGACTCTTCAGTGTGCAAATTTCACCAAGCTAAACCTCTGTAGGGCTGACTCAGCATTCAGTGTCATTTGTCAATTTAATTGATCATGCTCTGACCAATGGTATCAAGGAAGATTTGCAGAGTCAGCACCTAGCAATGGGCTTTTTCTAGGTTTATACTGTAAGAACCTCCGAATTAAAAATAAAGAGCTTTCTGATTTCTCTGCAGTGGGACTCTCGAAATGAATTTTAAAAATTTCTTTCAACCGTCTTGCTTCATTCAACTGTAATTTTTCTTACTAATTACTTCTCATTTTCCAAAAGATGACTCTTCTGAGGAAAAGGAATTTGTACACTACATATTTAAATAATTTTACATTTTATTCTATCTCTTGTTGTAGCTCTGTATATGTATGAGTCAAACAAGAAAGCTCTTCACATACTAGAATATGTCCCTGTTTCAGTTTTCAGAGCGGCATGATATAAGTTTAAAGAGGTATTTTTACTACTCTCTAGTTTTCCCACCCCACCTTTCTTTTAGTTGCATTATCTCTATAATCCGCATAGGAAAGTGCATCTTTGAGAGACAGAAAAAATGGTTGAGTTGGGAATAAATATGGTTCTTTCTCAACTATATGACAAAGAACCTATTTTATTTCAACTGAAGAAAAACTTTATTGCTTTTGATTGCTACAAATTCTCCCTAGACTGAATTTATTTTCTTAGGGGATACAAATTATATGAAGCATAAAGTCTTTCCTAAATAGCTTGTCAATGAGTATTTACATGGGAGCTGGATAGAACACTCCTTTTTCCTGCCTCTCTGTCCCTTCTTTCTCTCCCCATAGATATACTCTAGACCAGGGGTATCAAACTCATTTTCACCAGGGGCCACATCAGCCTCGTGGTTGCCTTCAAAGGGCCAAATGGAATTTTAGCAAGTAGTTACATTTATACAGTCCTAAAATTCCATTCGGCCCTTTGAAGGCAACTGCAAGGCTGATGTGGTCCTTGGTGAAAATGAGTTCAACACCCCTTCTCTAGACTCTTGTCACTGTTAGGAAGCAGTTCTGCAGATTCTCTGTGAAAGTGTCATCATTTTGTCACAGATAGAGGAGCTAAAGATTTGCATAATGGACAGTCATCCATCTTATATTTTGACTTCCTGAATACTACTGCACGAACAATTCCATGTGAAGCAAATGCAGTTTTTTGTAGACAGGATATAAACTCTATGTGTTATCTTCTCCTCCACATTGCTCTCGTATCTTTTGCTATTTAATGGGATTCGTGCCTGAAGAGGGGTGGAGTTAAGATCTGGGATTGTGCAAGCATTCTTTTATGCCTAATTTTGTACAATATAGTGATAAAAAAAAAATGTATTCCATTGTCATCCTTGGCAATGATATTATAAAGTATATAAATGCTCACTTAGGGAGTAATTTTGAGTGCTGTTCTCTCTGAAGACACCATAAACGCCAAGCCTGCAACCCTTTGTTTAGAGACTTGAATGTGTGTTTTCATTACTGAATTCAGCAGTCATGAAGATTCTGTGCTTTGTGGATGATCAGAATATTTTATTGGTCTCTTTACTTTTCTTCATGTAATACAGAGCTCTTTTGGAGAATCACCCTGGCAAAGTTTGTTTCACTTATTGATGCTCATTTACCAGGCTCATGATCAATAGAAGTGGTGATAGTGCTGCTGCTTTGGAAGATGACTTAATTCAAGTGGCTGTTCTAGTAACAAATGAATAAAGTAGTCATATATGGTGTAGCATCTCACTGAATTCACTGACTGAAATGTAAACTCCTTTCCTTCCAAACTGTAGTTTGCAATATAAAAATCGAAACAAAAATTAATTTTGGTTTAAAGATGACAAAAATGCCTTTCACTCTATAATGTTGATCATCAGTATTTGCAAAGAAAAGAAACATGGGCACATGGTAATTTTACCATGTTATTTAGATTTTACACAAAACTCTAGCATCTAGCTCTTTTCAGTGTGGTTTTGGAAAGATGTCCTTTTTTTTATATGTAGATCATCTGCTATGCTCTTTACCTGAACAATAATATATGAGCATCTTCCAAGATGCTTACACTTCTACAAGATTTAAATACTATTTAATCTACATTTTGAAGGTTTGTACATCCCCTTTCATCATTGTGCTTCTACATATTACAAAAATAGAAATGTTACAACAATAATACTAATTATATAATTTTAGTCTTCCAAATGGCAAGGGGAACTAGTTATTAAAAGTTGCTATATATATCTTTAAAAAATTACATATTCTTCTTTTGTTTTATGTCTCAGCAGACTGGAAGGAAGGATAGGGAAACAGCAAATCTGAACATTGATTGTAATCAGGATGGCTGTCAGGATCCTGAACTCCAAGTCTTAAGTTCATATACTAGATGTAGCTCTTATAAAACACTTTGTTTACCTCAGCTCATTACTTACTTGTTATGATGGAATCTAGCACCTCTGGGAAGGTGTGGTCACAGATGAAATTTGAAGGTAGTTATGGTGCTCAGTCTGTATGAAAATGCTACCATATAATACTCGAAGTGAGATGTGAAAGAGCTTTGTCATGAAACAGGATTGTTATTATAGCTGATTGCTAAAGTTCCAAATTGAGGCACACGTTTTCTTTTTTAATACTGAAAATAGAGTCCCCTTGAACAAAAACAAAACATATTTGAAATGTGAAGCTGGGAGTCCTATAATTTATTTTTCTCAAACTTAGTTTCTTTGTGAGAGACATATAGATACATTTTTCCCAGATGAATTCTACAGTATTTTATTCAGGCTGCTGAAGGTTTTCACATACTCATTTTGTCGTTTGCTGTATATTCCTATGACAATACTTTTTTTCATTAAATGAATGTCCTAATCAGAAAAAAAATATTTGATGTAACATCCAAATAATTACCAGAATTACCAGAATGTTTCCTTGTCTATACATCTGATCTTACTACTTTACTAAACCCCATCTCCCTACCTTTCCTGATTGATAACCAGACATCACTGCTCTGTGTTTATGACTTAAAGTTATAGAGAGGAGATTCATTGAGTTAGGGTGCAGGGGAGGAATGTTTGGGGTTTCTGTTGTTGTTAAAAGGAATGAAGATACAAAATAATATGTTCCAAATATTCTCGGTTTTGTGAAAGACTTTCTGCTAAGGAAAATTAGCACAGCTCTTGAGTGCTAAATGAGCTGGAAACATACCTTCAGTTTAGCAAGGAGATTCATTCTCTTTTCATAAAACTTTGGCTTGTGTGCTATGCATATTATACACCCATGCCCTGCGCTCTTAGGCATTGAATGTTGTCTGAGTCACAGAAACAAGAAGATAATCGGCTTTTTAATAATTTACTAAAAATGTGGTACCCATGAGATGAAACTATATCATTAGAGGTTGTGGCCTTCAGCTTTTTCTTTAGTTGTTTCCATACAATTCTGATGCATTCATGACTGAGATTAGTTTCTTTGCCATATTAGGTACTCGTTGCAACTAGGTGAAAGGAAGAAGTATTGCCAAGCTGTAGAAATTGGATGAGGCATGCGCCTTTCATTGGTCCCTTGTCTAGGCTGTCTTTGCACTTTTACTTTCCCTGCCCTTAGGAAATACGCCTCCTGTCATCTTAAGGAATTTTTGCACTTCTAGCAGTAGATTGTCAGTTGCCTTTCTTGTTTTATGAATCTAATGTCCCTACATACTAAAATCTCAAGCACATGACAGATAATATCTGCCATGAAGAAGGTCTTTCCATCTGTGTGCTGTGATCTCAAAAGCCAGATCCTTTCCCACAGAAACCTTCAGAGAGCTACTGTGATACAGCTCCAAGAACAGAAAAACACAAAAAATTACATAATATACGTTTTATTCCATAAATGTTGCATTAAGGTTGAAAATTTAATAAACTTTTGCTAGTTGCCTTTGTTTACAGTAAAGAATTTACTGTGGTTTTTTGTTTGTTTGTTTCCTTTTTTCTCTCTTGAGTAATTTAGTTACCTATCAGAACTGAAAGCATGAAATAATTGTGCTGCAAGGTTCAGTTGATTTTTAAGTAACCAGACCGGATCTTAGAAATAACATTCTTTTGAATAACAAATACCAACGTGAAACAGAGAAAACAGCTAAGCTATAACAAGTATTAAGATTAGGAAATTCAGAGGAACTAAAATTCATCTGAGTTCCACACAGAGTTCACTCCCCAGCTTTCTCTCACTGAAATGAGTGTCCAGTAGTCTACCGACTACCGAGATCGGTCCCAGGTTCATACCACAAAATCTGCTGATACTACAATGCCCACTTCTAATGATGAGTGGTAGGACACGCAAAGCATGATATAATGATATCGTGAGAGATTTGCAGAGAGGGAAGTGAAGAAGATGCATACTGTAACCTGAGGACTGCAAGGACAGCATAGTACAACAGTGGTAAGAAATGGTCAGTAATAATGAGAATATACAGTTGGAAGTTATGGTGGGAATGTTTTGTCTTAGTTGCTGCAGGCTACTCTGTGCTGAATGGTTCACATCTCATTTTCTATGACAAAGAGTAGTAGCTGCAAGGGATCTCTAAGGTCATTTTGGGCTCCAGATTCAAAGATGTAGTTCACTATTGTGTCAATCCAGATTTACTCAAGTATAAAACTGGAAAGATGCAGTGATAGCTAGAACTGAAATCTGTGGCAGAGGATGAATGACTAGATGAGAATCTTAAATAGTAGGTTAACTGTAAGGGAACTTGGTTGGATTTGGCATGTTGCCATTTTATAATAATGGAAGTCTGAAAAAAGCTACTGAAGAAGGAGCTCTGAAAAATTATTTCAAACAAGCAGATGAAAAATTCCACAAAATTCCATGGTTCACAAAGAGGAATATTTGTCTAAATGTCTGAAAGAAATCTGGGATTTTCAAAGCCACAGACTTTTGGCAGTTCACTTGTTTTACTCCCATTAGAGCAGAGCTCAGCCCTAGTAAAGAATAAAGCAGCAATAGAAAGGAGAGCAAGCAGCATCATATTTTCCAGGTCAGTTTTTTTACTCATAAGCAGTGAATGAATTTAATAGTTGAAAATGGAAACAGGAATTATGTCTAATCACGTCTGGACACTGGTTCTCCACCTACTGTTTGGTTAAGATGTTTTCCTTAGCTCTTGAGTTTGCAAATGCCAGTCCCTTTTGGGGCATGACCAACAATTATATGATGATAAGATGACTTCTTTCAAAGAGATTTACAGTCCTATTACATGTTCTCTCCATATGGGCTATAAAAGAAGTAAAGCCTAAATATTAATCTCGAAAACATGTCAGTTATTTTTGATTATTAGAGAAACTTGCAGTCTTGTATGTACCTGATTTTTTTTCTTAAAATCATTTAATGTGGAATACAATACTTTGTGGCACTTTAGAGTGTAAGAGTTGGACCGCCACAGGCTGCGTGTTTTCATTGACTCGAAGGCTCTGAAAGAATCCTCTTTCATGGCAGCAAAATAAGTGTGGAGTTCAAACAAAACTGTTAGGTCTCTTTTTTTTTTTTTTTTAAATTTTCTTTCTTGCCGTGCATAAGACATGCAGGATTAAAACATTAATTAATGCATAAAATCATCCCTTTCTCTTGAGTTGCAGTGACAGAGCCTATGATATCTTGTGAGTGGTTAAAATGACTATCAGTGTTGCAAAGCCAAACCTATACTTTTAAGTATAGATCTTCAGCTGATTTCTTAATGCAAAGTAATTTCTTGATACAAAGCCACTGCATACCTTTAAATAATATTTAAATACTATGTTAATATTGTTGACAGTTAAACAGAGATTGAAATGCTGCTGATCTTACAAATTTAAATAATAATAATAATATACAAAAAAATTGCTGACACAAATGTATTAGAAACAAACCTATATAAAGGAGCCGTTAACCCAGAACTATTGTGAGATGTATTATATATTGTTTGACATACTTTCATATGAGCAAGCAGAAGTACCTCATCCTTTAGACTGTGGTAATGTGCCTTATTGTTAAATTCAATAGGAAAAGCTATTCATACTGTAGTATGATTGAAAAGAAAATTGAATCCTTTTGATGTTATAAATGTGTCTATTACTGCATGTGCACACAAATTTTCCATGGAAATTATGGTGAAAGTAGTGATTCTCCTAGAAAAATGCATTAGTGTTGACATGTTCAATTTTAGCCACATCAGAATATAAATACCCTTTAACCATGGTCAAATTGTTGGGCATGTATATAGTGTATCTACATAAGTCAGTTGTCTGTCTAAAAATACATATTCCTGTAGTCCAGTTATGTTCTCTGTTTCAGCTGAAAAGGAAATTAAAAACAATGACTCACACATATCACTCTTTTCTTACAATATTGTGTTTTAAAATATTTCAGTATGTGAAGCATATTTGATATAGCTGTTTGTGATTACTTTTAATTTTGAAAAACCACAATATACTTAACAGGTTTTGGTTATGAAGCAAATTATATGTGAGAGGTTGACTGTCCATTCACTTGCATGGCAATTGGTTCTGTGTATGAAGTGCTAGATTTTCCTTGTAACAGAGATAGTCTATGTTCCTTTGCATTGACAATTGAATTTAAAAAAAAGAGTGTACCCAATAGCTGAAGATTTATGGTAGTGGCACTTTCAAAATTTTCAGTTTGTCCAGGATCATAACTAGAAAAGACAAACATTTTTTTCTATTTATGAAGCCTACTGATTGCTGTCAGCTAAAATTACACACACCGTTTTAAAATGTATCACTCAATGCACTTTGTATATTAAGGTACATTAAGTTATATGGCATAATGCAATAAGAACTAAACTGACATATGCAGACATGAAAACATTATGTATACTGCATTGTAATTATATAAAAGCACCCATGTTTTTTAGGAGGGAAAACTTTAATTCTTCAGATCTCACTTGGTATAGCTACAGCAGTAATACTTCTGTTGTTTTAACCCAATGAAAAGTACACAACATATGTTGCCTTGTTTGTTGCTTTGGTGTGGTTTTTTGGTTTGGTTTGTTTTTTTTCAGGCTCAGTGGACAGAGACTTAACTTGCGGAGTGTTCTAGCAACTTCATAAAATGAGAGAAATCTAAAAGGGAACTCAGGCTTGCAGTTCCATATTTAGATGACAGACAATTTTACTCAATAGCTGTAGAGTTAGGATCTGTCCTTACATCAGTTTCTCATGCTACTGCGGTGTGATTTTTTTTCCACTAGAGTAATGGAACTAGTAACACGAATGAGATAGTGCTTCAAAGAGTTTATCTTATTGTGCACTTGCATTTAGCAGTATCTTGAATATTTTTAATTAAGAAGTATCTATTTTAAGGTAAAAGTTAGATTGCTTTTTTTTTTTCTTCTGTTTTTCTCCCCTAGATGGCTTAAGAGCCAGAGCAGTAAATGTTTTTTAATTTAAGTGGATAATTTCATATGCTGGACCCTAATACAGTTGTTTGGGTTCTTTAAAGTGAATTATCAAACTTCTAACATTTAGAACATATGCATGGAAAGGTCTTTTCAAATTAATAAGAATCCTGCTAATTTTCCTTCTCTTTTAGGGCAGAATGCTGGAAAAATTATATCATTAGTTGGTCTAACTTTTCCATACATTATTGTTTTGATGTTTAAAATTAAACACTGAAATCAGTGGAACAGAAAGAGAAGAGTGATACAACGTTAAAGTACAGAACAGTAGAAGAGGTTAGCTGGTAGCATTCCGGTAATGCAAGCAGCAGTCTTTCATAGTTAATCCCTGAAATTCCTATTTAGCACAGAAGAGAGCTGCCATCAAATCACAGAAATAAATACACTAAGAGGGAAGGAGCTTTGCAATGAATATACCAAGAATGGAAAGAGTTGATTTATTTTACAGCAAACTGTGGATTCTTCTGACAGAAGAATTTTGTTTTGGACCCTTGTAAAACAAGGAACTTGGTCATTAAATTATTTTTAATACTGTAACCTCTGAACTCTGCTTGTGATTTGGACAGTGATAATGACTGAAACTCAGTTTATTGCTTAAAACTCAGTGGAGTCATGTATCAGTATATGCGAAAAAGTGAATCTGGATTTATAGAGGTGGCTTTGTCTGCAGTGAAACGATTGTAATTGCAATTGCAAAAGAGGGAAGACTGAAAATTACATTATTATATTGATCATCTCATTGATATCCTTTGTTCTAAATCGCTGTGAATCTTTAGTTTAGCTGGAGGAGGAAAGATTAAAAGTATTTCTCTCTGCTCTACGTTTTTCTGAGTACTAGGAACAATAGGATTTTCAAACATGTTTTAATGACTGGGGATAGCAGATTCTTTTGATGTTTAATAAATCATGTGCTCTTAAACACATAGGAGTTTTCCATAACCATGTTCTTCTTTCCCCACCACTCTCCCTCTTCTCGCCCCCCATCTGTCCTTCAGTTTCTGTTTCCGTTAATCTCCACAATAGTTCACAGTCTTAGTAGCAAGTAACAAACCATTGCTGAACACAGATAATATTGACAATGCTTTTAGCAATGTAAGTTTAAAGATCCTCCTTTATTGTAAGGTGTGCCTAGGTGTTTATTTAAGTAAATAAATTATGATACAGTTTTCAAATGAAATTTCTGAATATACTTGAAAGAAAATAAATTATTTAATAAAAAACAAGCCTCAAGAAACATTATACACAATAACTATGTACAACGGCTTTCTTCAAAAATGTAAAGTTATAACTTGAAATGAAAAATTTTGGCTTTACGTGCATATTCTCATATAGTACCATACCTGAAGAAGCAACCTATTGGGCATTTTGGCATGTTTAAAAAGCAGAAGTCCAGATCTTCAAAAGATATACATAGTCTTTTTCAGAGTGAAAATTACTTTATACAATCTAGTTCTTCCTGGTGCTCTGAGTTTGTTAGGCTCTCAGTTACAGCTGAAATACTCTATAACCATTTTGAAATATTATGATTCCTCCAATACAATGATAATTAAAAATCTTCACTGTGGTCAGTTATCTAATATATAAATTTTCTGCTGTAGTAGCTGAACACCCTTCATAAAATTAAGCATATGAATCTCTTCCTTTTAACCCTGCTGGCATAGACAAACTATAAAGTTATTATCATAATTTGAGTGTAAAATATAGTGATGGGTACATATTATATAAACCATGAGTATACTGATATTTTGCAAAATTATTATGTACTTTTCTTTGTTTCGATTATTTAATTCCTCCCTCTCATTTCCCTCCTCTCTCTTTCCATGCTCATCAAGTAAGTTTGTGTATCTTTTCTAAATTGTTCAAAATCCAAGTATGGGTGGATATATTTACACAGAGTGAGTTACAGCTGGATGCGTTCCTATGTCAACATGTGCCACGTTGATTTCATATAAAGTAGATCATTATCCTGTGTGGCATAAATAGTATTACCAGACTGATATGATTAAAGCCAGTGAGTCATTAATTAGCATCTAATTAAAAGAGACTAGAAATGTGTCCATGTACATCAGCTATTGTGTTATATTTTCCTTTACAGAGAAAAGGGATTCAGGCTTGCATGATAATGTGCAAGTTACACATCTTTTTCTATATGGTATATAACATAATGAGGGGTGTGTAAGTCTGAGTGTAATTTGTCAACTTTGCTGCAAAATTCTGCATTATATCAGCAGAAATGAAACCCTAGGTTATAAGAAAAATATACTGTGCAAGGGATATCTAAAAATGCAAAAAGCATTTATCTGAACACAGTCCATGTAGATGTTTTATCATTGTGTGACTACAGTAAAACACAAGCAATTTAACTGTTAATACACATGGAACAGAAACACAGTATTTTTGTGTTTTAAGGCATTTGTAAAGTAAAATCACTCTGGAGGAGCGGAAGAAAGTGTGTGTACAATGAACCCGGTTAAGCCTAGATTGGCTCCTTACTTTTCACTGTTGATTATTAATGAATCATAATGGTCTCAAATAGTGATGGCAATTCAGAAGAACTCTATGTAGATGAATCACAAAGCATGGAGACAAGCGTTTAAGAAAATCCATAAAGTGTGGACAAGATACGTATACTAGGCCAGACTGAGTATTTCAGTTTGACAGATTTGCTTGAATATGAATTAATCAGAGTTTTACAGAATTGTGTGATATACACTCATAGTTTCTTAATAAATCATTTGATTTTATTCCTCTGTTAAAAATGCATTGTTACTATGCATTTAAGACTGTGTAAATGAAACTGCAATCAGAATGTTATTAGCATTGACAATTTATTTTTCCAGCTTCAAGAAAATGCTTTAAACTTGGTTTTGTCTTTCGTGTTTGGAGCCCATACTTGACACTTACATCATAAATGTTGGTGTGAAGCCTGGAAGGTTTTTCACAAATACATATTTCAGAAAAGTTCTAATGAATCATGATTTCTATCAGTTTTTGAACTCCAATAATGATGCATCAGAAGAAGTTTTGTGGGAAGGAATTAATCCCTTGTTCAAAGCAGAATATAGGATTATTTTGCATCACCACCCACGTTTTCAAAAATGATATTAGAATCTTGCCTACAGATTCATGGGTGCAGAAAACGACGTGTAAAAATTGAACAACTAAGACCTGTAGAAAGTAAATTATGCTAATCCCCACAATGTATACATTAATCCACTTAACTGGTTATCTTTGGACATCTTTGTCCAAAGTGTGGGAGTTGTTTGTTTGTGTTTTTTTGTTTTTGTTTTGTTTTCTGTCATTCTCTACTATGTCTGGGTTTCACTTTGCACATTATGGATAACTTGTAAAGTTTCTATTAAGCTTCTAATTACTAATGCTGTACTTTTAGACTAGTATATTTTTTTTGTTCAGGGGTTCTCAAAGTGATTCCCAGGCATTAATTACTTAAGCTCATCAAATTCATGTTAGGTATAATAGGTATATTTAGTCCAAGTTATATTTTTCACATGGATAACTTAAGCCCAAACTACAAAGACATTAAGTTTAAGCTCAGTACAGTACTAGGTTTTAGGTGCCTTGCTCCGCTGTGTTGAACCTTCTGATAAAGTTTTAAATTTTTTCATGTAATGCAAAAAAAAAAAATCGGACTAAGTTACAGATTTCACAGAGCAGAAAATTAGCAAGTCTAAGATTTTGCTGTTTCTTCAGAACTTTGATACCTCAGTTGGGACAGTAACGAGTTATACCTGTTCATTTAATATGGAGTGCCAATTTCAGGGTTAGTGTCTACACTTTTTCTTAGTTGTAGTGGATAAGAAACACTTTCCTTTCAGGAGAAGAAAGAATAGGGGAGACACTTGCCCTGGAAAGTGAAACAACTTAAGGTCAGTTTTACAGTCTGAGGTTCTTCAACCAGGCTGGTTTGAAAAGACTTGTCATGAAAGTCGTTCTACTCTGTACTATCAGGAACAAGAAATCTGCTGGGACAAAGTGCAAAAGAAAGCATGATCTTGTAGTTTAATGCTCCTAGAGCAGTCTCTGTATTTTCTATGAAGAGGTCTTTGTCATCCCATATCTATCTGACTAATCATCTATTTATATAAAAAGATGAGCACAACCACCTCCCTGTAGTAAAATAAAAGTAGTAGGAACAAATGCATTTTATAGGTATCCTTTCCAGGTTTATTAGAACCTCAGAGGACACTTGCTTTGTTGTAATCCTCAGTTAGGCCTAGTTTCTGGATCCAAACCATGCTTAAGCAAGGTTCAGGTGACAGAAGAAGTGTCCTAGTGTTTTAAAAACAGAGTAAGATGCATTTTTTTGAATTAAGGTCTTCCCAGAGTTAAACAGTTGTGAGGAGGTTAGTTTGGTTTGGTTTGTTTTTAGTACCCTAGGGGAGGACTGCATTTAGGCAACTAAATTCTGCCCATTCTACTGTTAGTGCCATAGCCTTTGACTGGGCTTAATTCTAAATTACTTTCAAAAAGCAGGGCAAGAAATAAAACTGGTTACTGTCTTGACGTCTTAATCGCTGGAGTATTTCCATTCAAAGTTCCCAATTCTTGTCTTTAATTACTAAACCATTGTAGTTTTCCCCTCAATAGAGATTTCTGGTTCTTACAATAAGTGCTGTGATTTTTGTCAGACATCAGTTAGGCAGAGTTGCCTATCTTAATAGCCGTATAATTCTGCCTTTCCCAAGAAAACAATAGTTCCATTATAGCCAGACTTGGAAATTTGTTCTTGTTTGTGGTTCTAGTGTGCTTGCTCTGAAACCTAGGAATTAGATGACTCTTCTGACTTCACATTCCAATTTTTTAGCTTAACCCACCACAGCAGCGTTTTCAATCTCTCATCTGAAAAATATTATTATTGGCCAAAGTTAAGCTCTTTAGATTTTCCAGAGACTGTGAAGATCTTAGAGATATTGACAAATTTGACAAATGGGATGAAACCCAAACTTTGAGGAACTTGGAATTCAAGTTAGGGGGTGAGGGGAGTGGGGCAGAAATTAGGGCTTGAAATCTTTGTGGCTGAATCACTAAGTGAAAGATATGGCTTTGTCCCAACAAGCACAAGTTATCACTGAGCTGCAAAATGTATTGTTTTGTTTTCAGAGAAAACTAGCAAAGGCTTACGATAAGTCATCTGGTACAGACAAATACACTTACTATCCCAAAATGAGCATTCAAAATCAAATGGAAATCATTGCTTGTTATAAATATTATCTTTTTCATACTGATTTTTACTTCGTAAACCAGAAAGTTGAAAGTAACCATGAAGGGTGTAAACCACAGAAACAAAATTGGCAGACTTCATGTAGATGCAGTTCCCTACTTCTGGGATGCATTTCATGGAAACAGTAGCTTTGAAAGTACTGCCAAGGTAAGCTTTAAAGTAGGTATGTATGTAATTTATATTTAGGAAAAAAAAAAAAAAGTTAAAATAGGGTGTGGGAGATGGATGTTCTCTTTAAGAACATAGAAAGAAACCTATGCTTCAACTATTTGATTTAAAAACTTGTTTGATCTATGCCTGCAATATACTATGTTAGATTATGTGACCTCTTCAGTTGTGTCAGACGGATAGGTTTCTGTGGACTCAGAAACATTAAGTATCCTACATTAATGCCTACATATATATCCTTGCCCCACAGCACTTTTATAGTAGCCATACAATAGTTCTGCCTCATTCACTGTAGGATTATGTGGCTTGAATTATTTTATGTTTATTGTGGAATGTACAGGACAGGAGAATGCTGGCTGATGTATGGAGCAGTGCTTGGCACTCTGTCTTGTTCACACACAAAAGCCTTGGACCTTTTTCTAGCTATCATACTCTTATTTAGTCTTACTAAGGGCACAAGAAATGTAGCTGAACATAGTTCACTGTGTACAAGTAGCACCAGGGAAAGTTGATAGCTAACATGTTTAGTAACCTTTCCACAGTTGTTGTTATATCAACAATCTGAATAATGAATGAGAAATTAAAGCAGCTAGTCCTGGTGTCATGTGCCCTCGGGTAGGGCTAAGTGTGGGAGGCTATAAAATAGGTTGCACTTGTTCACAGGCCTGTGTAAAACTGATGTGAGCATTTAATTAGGCCTGAAGTATCACTAGAGTGAGGAATATAAGGAGGAATATACATTGCTTGTTGCTAACACGTAAGAAAATTAGCCTCCTTAAGTGTCTTTTTGCACTAAATTTGGGAAACAAATTATAGTCAATTAAATCAGTGATAAAATGTAATTGTATTCTAGGTGTTTCAGGATGCCAAGGAAAATTCTTTCAGGAAAATATCCCTTAATAACCATACAGATGCAGGTTTTTCCATTGAAATCCATGAAGCTGTGGGCACTCAGCATCTCCTAAGGGACTGCACTGCCACCTCACAGCAAGGGTGTCTAATTGCCTTTCATCTCACTCAAGTTTAAATAGAAGAAGGTACAAATTACTTTGTTTCTCATCAGTCATCAAGCTGTTTATTGCAGCAAATGAGTCATGCCCCTGTATTTCTGCCATACTAGTTCAGAGGTCTACAGGTGTGATACCAACAATCAGATATCTTATTATAGCCTGTAGGTGTAAAATTATTTTTCTTTCTTTGCATTCCTGCATAGATTTCATTTGCATTTTTTCCAGTATGCTTTCGTATCCATCATCAGAATTCTCAGTATTGATTACCAGCTTTTGTTGTTGTATGTTGCTTTTCTGCTGTTTGGTAGAGTCTATTTTTAATACTGCTTCTGACTACTGCATGTGCAGGCTTGTCTCAGCAGTTCAATCCTGAGTGTCATGCATTCAATTAAACAGGGTATTTTATTTTATTCAGGGAGATTGCAGTGTGGCTAGCTCAGTAACTGAGTGAGTAAGAAGGGAAGCAGGCAAATATTTCTCTTGAAAATGGCATAACATCTGCAGCCAAATGTGAAAAGATCACAGGATTAGCTTTTCTTTAACACTATTATTTCCTTTCAATAGAGTGTAAAATTTGGAGGGATGAAGTTTAATACTGGGTGTTACTGCAATAAGATTGGGTTTGCATGTGTGACATAGCAGCAATAAATTTGTATATCAGTTTTCGATAATGAGACTTGGATATGTGAATTTTAGGCTTTTTTGTGAGTTCTTATATAAGACCATTTAAGGCATGCATTTTCAGTTGTGTATATACTGATCTATGTGTAATATTTTGAAAGCTTTCAATTTCAAACAACTCTTTTTTCCATACGTTTGAAGTTTTTTACTTCACTCGGACATTGAATTTTGAATGTAAAAAAAATCATTCAGGTGCGCTTAAGAAGAGTTTAAAATTACGTACTTTATGCTACAAGTATGGTATTAACAGAATATGCTCATATGAGCAGCTATTACTTAAGTTGTAAACTTTTAAGAAGCACCCAGTGACTTAGTAGCCAGTGACCTGTTTTCAAAAATGACTTTATAGATTTAAGATCATAGCTATGTTTTCTTTTTAACTTTAGCTAAAACATGCTCCTGAGGCTCATCATCAGTATTGCCTCATCATCTTGCCAGCATTATGAACCCACTGAAGGAAAAATAAATGGATGTATTTTAAATAGCTTAAATAATAAGGTTTTGCCAGCTTGACTCATGTTGGCTGAAACTAGTTATTGAGTGTTCCCAGCAGTAAGCCACTGTTGGAGCAGAGGGGACAGAGCTTGGATGACAGTGTGTGAAGTAGCTGAGGACTCAAGTTTATACCCTTTCACCTACCTCAGCTAAAGATGGAGGACTGCATATGCCCATGACATAGAATACCTTTGATTTACTAGAGAGCTAAAAAATTGTAAAGACACTACGGAAAATAGGATTTGGATTCACAGATTTTCCCACAAGAAACAGTCTTGCTACAAGAGTTAGTCATCCAAGTAGGACATATTCCATTACATATATTCAAATTTAAATTTTGAATGTAAAATATCAAATGGTCTATGTAATAGTATAACTAATAGTTTACAGGTGATTAGAACATTGACAGCTGTTACTGTACATACAGACTACTAACTATACCCACAATCTGAATCTGCATTACAGTTAATGGCCATTCAGTAGCAGTATTTTCCACTGGAATTTAATTGCAGGTTAAATGGCAGGAAACTGGTGAGATAAAGTTCATAGGTCCAAAAAAATTAAACAGAACAAGACGAGCTTAATGTCTACATACAGGACTAGTTAGCTGAACATTTCTTGTATGAACTACTTAAGTGGGATTGATGTTTCTGAGTGTAATTTCATTAAATAATGCAGCTCTACTTATATCCAGCTTTCAGACAGAAATACAGTAAGACTAGACATGTTAGTATAAGCTGTTTCTCATGATAAACTTTTCTCAAGCAGTATTGTATTTTTCAACCTTAATAGAAGTTGAAAAGCACGAGTTTTTCTCAACAACAGACTGCTACCTTCTCTTCAGATAAGGATAATGCATTGTCAAGAGTTGAACTAACTCCTGCTGGTGTATTAATTAATACCACCACCTGGATCTATCAACAGCAAGACAGCTAGATTCACACTAGGGGATAAAAAACAATCTGCACCTTGTCAGTCCTGCCACACCAGGAGTAGTCACAGGTCTGCAGCCCCTGGTAATTACTCACCCGGGTCTTCACACTGCCTGCATTTCCATTTTGATTGTTGACATTGCACAATACTGCCTCATCTGCCTAAAAAGGTGGGAAAAAGTGAACAAAGTATGCCAGGCCTGGTAATTACACCACTGTCACCTCTCACTCTCCCAGCTATTGGACCCCATCAGTAAAATGATAGTTGTCAGTCTCCTGTTAACTGTTTCATTAAAAGGGAATGATTATGTTAAGTTGAGCGAATGAGTTGACGCTAAGAATCAACACCTTCTGAGCAGCTGTGAAAACATTTAGAATGGATTTATGTACCAAGAGTCTAAGTGGAATGAGAAAGAAAAACCGCAGGTTGAACAAATTAATAAAAAAGGGAAAAAATCTTAATTCAAATTAATTTTGTGTGCTTGGAAGAATGGGTTCAAATTAATGAAAAGAAAATAAACCTGTATTTTTAAAGTTCTGCATATATTTAACAGAAAGCACCTATAAAATCATAAATTAAACACCACTGAGAGGGATTCTCTGTGCCAGCAGATTCAAATTTCTAATATGTATTCCACATTTTTTAAAGTATTTCTAGTTTTCATCTGTTGGTATCAAACAGACCATTTATTTCAGGACAGGAGAATGAAATGTCGATGGTTTGTGCATGAAACAGAAGAACTAGGCTAAGTATATGTCAACTATTCTGACCTGTATTTAAGGACTGACAGCATAATTCAGTGCATGCTCTTGTTGCGGATTCCACGGGGTGAATCCACAACACTCAATCCAAAACTCACTCTTTTGGATTTGTTAATATAGAAAGTATCATATCAAAACTGATTTACAGTATAGCTGACAAGCTGATTTGGGAGAATGTGACAGTGGTATGATTAGAGAACTTCAGACATGTTTCTACTTCGTTTGCTGATTTCTTTTAAATTGAATAATACAAAAGGAACCTGTTCACAATGTTGATACATGCAGTGATAAGAAATATATGGAGAGACAGATGTTAAAGAGGATCTTGTTTTAAGGCTATGAATGTCTTCATCACTAGTGGGATGTTGAAGGAGACAGGGAAGGAGGTCTTTGTGAGTCAGAAATCCATTATAAGACTGTTAAGCTCGGTGCTGTTTATTTTCTATATATTAACAGAATGAACTGTCAGGTGAAGATCAGCTATCAGTAGTTTAGATATATGTGGAAAATGCAGCCTTGCAAGCATCATGAAGATAATGATGGCTAGATACTACTTAGTGAGCACTTAATGGCATTTGTAACTCAAATTGATCACCTGTTGTAGCAAGAAGAAAAGAATTCCAAATTTATAGTCAGCTTGAAGTCCAAGGTACCTTCTTCTTATACCAGTAGTCAATAGAACTTGTGTATCTGTTATATTTTATCAGAGAAAATGTAGATATTTATAGCCAGTTCTTCCATACTTGCACAACAAAGAACAACTGCCTAACAAACCAACCAAACACAAGGGTTACTGTGAACTCCCGAGCAGAATTCAAATGCTTGTAATGTCCATTTCTCATATGTAGCTTTATTATTACTGTTGTTGTTGTTGTTATGAAGCATGTATATTTAAAATTTCTGCAAGGAATGTTCCTTATGATGGTCAAAAATGCAAGTGTGTTGAATCACAACATTTCAAAAGGTTCAAAGGGTCCACATGGCTTTGATGACAGCACTTTCTAGTGATATCTTTTCCCAAGTCATTCTTTGAGCAACACTTAGATTCCCATTTTGTGGCTTCATTCTCATAGGTAAACTCAGTGAAATAAGATCTGTACAGGGAGATGTACAGGAAACAGCTGGACAGAAATATCACACACAGTTTGAAGAGTTTACTCCAAAATATTCCAAAGAACAAATAAATTCTTTCTCTCTGCCATGATGTCTGCAGCAACCTGGTATGGATCAGTTCATTATTCAGATCAACTAGATTTTTAACTTTACAGCACTTTTATTGTCAGTTCTAAAAAGCATCTCCTATGTGCCTTAGTCTGAGACAGAAGTTGAAAAAAACATGTTGAGACAAGGACCGGCCTTTTAAACAAAATAGGATTTTGCAGTTGAACAGAATCATTAAATCCACACAAAGATTTCCCAAATAGTCATACTGGGATGTGCCACTGAGTAGAAGACATTAATGCTCAGTGCTTCGCTTTCTGTTTGTTTCTGTTGGAATTTCTGTGATTGAACTGAAGGTCCTCCTTGGAGAAACATGTCTCTCTGTGTCGGCTTTCAAGATCAACAATAAAGGGGTTCACACTGCAACTCCCTCGAATTGTGAGAGACAGCTGTTGGGAGAGCATTAGAGGTTAAAGGGTTTTAACTTTGGGAGTTTCTTTTAATTTGCTCAAGATTGACTAGACTTCAGTAGCTGCTGCCAACTGTAACACATGGCAATCAGTGTATGGAGTGTAATGAATTGAAGAGAAGGGAGAACGTGTAGCCCTTCACTGCTTTGGGGGTGGAAGACTTCTCTGGAGTTGGAAATGAGGCATGTGTTGTTTCTTATGCCATATTTTCAGGCTGTTTTTTTGCTCAGGAGGGCCGGGATGGTTGGTGTTGCTTTTAGGACCTGTAACATTTGTGCTTCAAAATACCATGTGTTATTAAATCTCTGTTGCCCACTGTTTATTAGGAGGATGACAACTAAACCAATAAATTGGTAGGTGCATTATTGGTTTATTCCTAGCGTGTTTTTCTTGTACCTGGTGCCACGGTAACCAGCTGTGTATTACTTTGTGTTTACATAGTGCCAAACCAATTAAATTAAAAAAATGCCAAAAGTAATAGTTAAACAAAACTTTTCAGCTAAAAATGGTTAATGCAAAATAAATGAAAATTGGCAAGCCTTCCTGAAATACAATTTAAATTCATACAACAGAATTCCTTTATGTAATAATTTATAGAAAGATAATGTTTATTTCTAATGTCAAGTTGCATGAACTGTAGGTACAGTGCTCTAGCGCTGTTTCTGTTCTAAATAAATGTTGTTTGTGTATCTATTCCTTTTTAAAAGCAGCAAAATAAATAGGCTGATTAGAAACCAATACTGTGACAGCAGTTGTGTGGCCAAAGGTGCTACTCATTCTAGCTCAGTTTTCTGTTAACTCTTCCATTCAACTTCTTTCATAATCTTCAGCCACTTACGTATCATTTAGTACAAGATATACGGTGGTAATGTAGTACTTAACATCCTCCTTTTCTTTCACCTCATGTTTTTGTATGATAGAGATTAAATAGTTTTTGAAATAATTTTAGAATGATGCTTGCAAACCAGATACAGTAAAGTGCCAGAGACAACAAAATTACTGCATCACAGTACTGGCAAATAATTTTAAAAACTGAGACATGACTTTCAATTTTATTTTGGTTTGAAACCTATTAAGGTTAATGAGTGGGGTCTTCTCTTGTCTTCTCCCATCTTGTAATTGCTGCATCAGGTCACAAACCCTTATGTAAAAAGTCGTATAATAGTAATAAAAAAAGCTCTCAGCTTGAACCGGATGAGTCAGTATTTCTGCTGTAGCAGAGTGTGGGCACTGCTTTTTTAAACCAATGTGTAAGACATCAGTGTGCTCAGAAAAAGGAGAATATGGCCTTTTCATCAAATGTTATTCATTACGCACCATAAACCAGCCCACAAATAGATGCATCTTTGTAATCTTGTACTCTGCTTGTTCTTTTCTCTCATCAGAGATTCTGGGAGTTCAGAAATCTGGGAGTACAATGGTGTCCCACTGCCATAAGAATGTGGGTTACGGAAAAAAATTCATGAACCTGCAAATGGAATGGTCTACTATACAGAACTATCATGATACCATTTTTAAGGAGGTATCATTTGCAGCACAAAATTGTTTTCATAAGTCATTCTCTTGGTATATTGTTTTGAGTTATATACTTCATGGGCTTTTTGTCTTAAGTTTGTTTTGTCATAATAAAAATTTCATTAATCAGAAGGGTAAAGACAGAAACAGTTTTATTCTATTAAAAGTTTCTGAATATACAGGCAAGTATCTACCCAGTAGGACTGCCCCACTGAGGAGTATACACGTCAGAACACATAGCAATTAGATACAGAGTGAAGTCTAGAAGTTACATTTTGCTAATTCATGCATTCTTCTAATAAATTTTATGTATGTAAACAATTGTAGCTCAAAATAGTGATCATAGTTTTAAACTTGTAGTTAGAGATCAACTCTGCCAATTAATACCTTATTTTCTGGAGGTCTTCCTCAAAATTTCAAAGATTTCTGCCAACAAAGGCAAGCAGCCTGTAAGTGAAAGTCCAGTGTATTATATGTTTAAAGCAAGCAAAAATTAACATATGCTGACTTGTAGACTGAAGATTCCAAAATTACATATTTTTTAGCTATCTATTTTAACTTTATATGTTCACACACTTAAAGAAAATTTTTAAAATACTTCTAACAGATTTAAGTAAATATGCTGTTTTACATTTCCCTGATATAATAGACAGCGTAAGTGATAAATATAAACATCGTGTATAATAAAGACCAAATTCTGGTTTTGATGGGTTAATTCTGCAAAATGTATTGTTCAGGCTCCAGTGATTTTTTTTTTTTTTTTCCCCAGAGAGCTACATTAGATAAATCTGGGGAAATATTTAATTTTAAAACTATTATTGAATATTTTGATTATCAGAAAAGAGTCACAAAGTTCTGGGAAAGAGCCACTCTCTTACCCCCAGGACACAGTAAAAAACCCCTCCTGATACTTGAGAGGCTTTACTAAAAATTGTTGAGATGAAATATGACAACCTGAAAGAAATTCCTTTTTTAAAAATTACAAGGGGATGGAAATAGACATTTAAAAAACAAGCTTCAACAAGAAGTGACTATGATATAGTTCTGGCAGATAAAACAAGATGTCTTCAGCTCAAATTTCTCAAGATCTGAGGGAGTGGATCTCTGGCTCAGAATGTTCATAAAATGTTGGACCCTGTTCTGTAGTCTCCAGGCATGGAACTGCTATACAAGTCTTGTTCCATGGGCGTCTCAAATATGGAGAAATTAGAATGCATTGGGACTAAGTTTTGAGGTATAAAATTGTATAGAGATAGATTCTCTTATGAGCTCTGTCACATACCATACTGTATCTGGATCTTGCTGAACTGATTCAGGCTGTAAATCTGGATGTGTTTCAACTTCTTCTCTAACATGGAGAATAATAATACTTGCATCTTTATCTCACATGACCCTTGGAGTGGGAGATGTAGAAAAAATTGCTATGATAGATACACAAACTTTACTACAGTGCATTTTTAAAAGCAATGTTGTCTATGTGTATTGGTTTGATTTGTTTAGTCTATGCTAGAAGATTGTAATCAAAAGATAACTCTTAAGTTTCTAAGCTACATCATGAAGAGTATTTAAACTTCTTCCTTCATGTGTCTAGTCAAATATCTGTTAACATTAGACTTATGAAAATTCTTGTCATTCCTTAGATTATGAGACCTAGATGATGATACCTCTTGGCACCATGCGTCTATTGGTATGCTGCTGTGCTAACAGTGTCTTGCAATTACGGATTAATTCATTTTGAGCCGCCAAAATCATTACACTAGTAACATATGACAGTTTGGGATCTTGGTTTCTTTCAGCATCTTTCACTACAGCAAAGTTTTTGCTGCTTTTCTTAAGTTGTTAAACATACATATTTTATATGACCGTCCATATACTTCTTACTCTTTCTTCTTTACTAGTAGATTCCAGAATTTGAAACAGGTGTGAACAGGTAGCGAGATGCTTACACACTATAAAATATTGATTTTCACATATTTTTTTTCTCATTTCATGATATATTTCACTACCATTATATGGAAATCAGCCACACAAATGACTTGCACATCAATATGGAAAATTACCAGGTCTATTTTTAGAGATCCTAAATTTTAAGCAAAGACAGCAGAGACAGACAATATGCAACATAAACTGCATGTATTTAAGTGGGTTTCCACACAGTGACAAAACATTAATTTATTTAAACAATATTAATTTCCACATCTTTCCAATCCCCAGTTGTTTTCTTTTCTTGAGGTCTTCAGTCCAGCTGTATAGAGTCCATTTGTGCATTGTAAAATAAAAAGGAGATTCCCTTGTGAGAAAAGAGCTCCTTTCATCGACATGCCTGTGGAGGATTGAAAGTGAAGTGAGAGAATTGCTTCATAGTGTCACAGTTCTTTTTTCCTTTTTTTCCTTTTTTTTTCCTTTAATAAGGCAATTGATTTACAAGAACATTGTTCTTTGACTGTTAATAACAGGGATTTCCATGACCTGTTTTGCTCCATTTAAGAAGAGAAAACCCAGTAAAAACTTCCAACAATAATCAAAACTAAGTCAGGACAATTCAACTAGTATACTGAAACAATCTTAGAAAATGCAGTTTCTTTGTTGCATACTGTAGATGTGCATTCTGTTTTTATTCCCCTCCAGACTTCTTAAAATCACATTGTTATCTTAGTCTTTGAAATGTAAAAATGCTGGGACATCAAAGAAATATTGTGACGGTCAAAGAAATTTAGAAAGAGAGTGTATATAATGAATACTTAACACCTAAGGTTTACTTCATTTTTTTTTTGTGAAGATATCCATTGTAGCAACTTAGAGCTGGAAAATGAGGCATGAAATTGTTTGTAGAAGGTTCAGTAAATTGAATGTTAAGCATTTGTATGTTTGCTGCAAAGCTAAGCTTGCAATTTTAGTCATGACATGAGTATCTTTGCATTTGTTCTGTAGCTTGCTTAACAAAAAGCAGATAAGAAAACCTTACAGCAGCTGAGAAAAACATTTGAGCAATATAAGAATACAAAGACCACCTCTTCAGGAGATACAGATGAGGACAGACTGCTTGATTAAAGTGGTGGTTTACTCTAGCTGAGGATCTGAGAAGCGCAGTGCTTGAACCTTCTCAAAACTTCTGCAAAGGGATTCGAACACACCATATGATCCAGAGCCAGATAGACTACCATTACACTACACAAAGCTGCTCACATCTGCTGCTACCATGTTTATACAGCTTGCAGTATTTGCGGTTGCTTGTTTAGAGCTTGCTTTGCTGCCTTTGCCAGTGTTCTTCATACCTGTAGTACTTGCCTTTGAGGAATGTTCTGCTTGCAGAAGTCTGAAATCTCTCTTGTTTCTATTGCCTTCAGTCAAAGATTGCCTGTTGTATAAACTTTCCTCTAAGTTAGTGGTTGTTTAGTTTTTGTTAGTTGTTTAGTTTTTGAAGGTTGTTTAGTTTTTGTTATTTTTTTTCTGTAAATTGTCAATACAACATTTCATGCCTGCAAACATCCATTTGCTTAGGTGGACAATATTGTGTTATATTGTTTTGTTGTTCATCAAGGCAATTACTACTGTATTGCATATTTCATCCAGTCATAGGCATCTACAGAGATTCCTATTATTGCAGACTGCCATTTAGAATTATTTTTGACTAGTTACTCCCTTGTACCGTTTTTCTTTTCCTTTCTTTGATGTTTTTACATGATTTTTGACATCTGAGGAAAAATACACATTCAGACAATTAGTGTTGCTGCTTGGTCTCTGCTCTAGTCAACCACAAGACTTCTAAAAGAGTACTAGAGGGAGAGAAAATTAAAAAGCAGTGATACATGATCTCTTTTCTATGCTGCATGTTGAAAGATCAGGAGTATGTTATCTAGAAAGTGGCTTTGCTTTTCTTGCTTGATTTTTGATCAAGAGGTATTCATACTCGTATGTTTTAGTCTTTTTGACGGTTCTCTGTGTCAGCTGAGGTCAGTTGGGGCAATTTACTATTGTGGTTTGGTTTCCACACTTGTCAGCATCAGTGGAAATATTCTGTGAGTTTGTACCATGCTTAAAAGACCGACAGACTTTTCCAAAAGCATTATTTTTGCCTTTTCCTAACAAGAAAGCAGGAATGCCAAGGTGAAAAAAGCCAAATTATTTTTGGTGTTGTTCTTCTGCTTCCTTGCTTACTTTTTTTCCCTTTGCACTCCGTGCTGCTGTTTGACTTATGCTCTCCATTTTCCATGGACTTTCGGAAGTACTGAATTTAAATCTCTTCACACTTAAAATACCTTACCAAGTTAACATTTTTTAAAATTTGGGGCATAGGTTTTTAGGGGAATACTAGTTGAACTAGTAAGACTTGCAGATTAGTAGAAATCATTAAAACTAGAGCACTTTACATGTAATCTCCACCTCTAATACAGTTTTAATGAGTCTATATGTTCCTAATTTGGGGATTGAAAGAAAGACAAAAACAATGCTTTATCTGAAACAGAATATATGATATGCAGCATGTCTCTTCTTTAGGCTACATCTGCTTTCTAAATATTTGTGTATGTATTGGACTTAATTTTATGTGTTTCTTGTTTATTTTAATAAATGTAGAGAAAATAGTTTGCATTCATCTAAGTTTTAAGTAGTTACTTCTGCTAGGAGAAACCTAGCTGCTGCATACATAGACCAGCTCAGTATATGCTATTTCCTCCCATCAGGCCCAGTGCAGTTTGGTCCCCCATTTTACCCTTAGGGATCTTAAGCAGAGGCCTTCTGTGATATCATAACTGAGGAAAACATTTGAGAATATTGAAAAACCTGTAAATCTACAACCCATTTAATAATCTTATTTTCATGAAGTTGTGATCCAAAATAAAATGTCAGTGCATCCAGGACTTTACTTCCAGATGGGTTGAAAAATTCTACTAATGGATTGGGATGGACAGGAATACTAAGTATATCAAAAGAAACCTGATACCTTCCTCACATACACCCTTTTAAAAAATTTTGTTTAAGGCTAATATCATACAGGTGTGATGTAGAAAAATGTTTAGACATCTTTGTTTCAAAATAGTGTTTTCAAAGGAAGACTCCCAGCAAAAGGAGAGTTGATGTACAATAATAACAGTTTGTTTTATGTTTTTCTTTTTTTGTAGAAAACACATGTATTTGTTAAAAAATGGAAAATCTAGTGCCCTCCTCAGATATACTTTATCTGCCTGAATTAGGAATAGAAGAGATCTAATATGTCATTCTTCAATGGTCATAATTCAGACACCATCTCTATGTGAAGTTTAATAATGTTATGAACCAGATGTAAAATAAGTGTGTGTAGGTGTATACATACAATTATCTTTTATAATCTCTCTGTAGATGCATTTCTCAGGACATTAAGTACATACTTTAGAGACTCAGTGTTAATTTTGGTCTTCAGTACAATATTTGAGAGGGCAGTTAAAGAAAATCTATTATTGCTTCTTCCCTCAGGGAAGATAAGAAGTGTGGGAAATTAGTTCCTGTTGCCAAATTACACTTTATCCTGGAGGGATAGTTAAAGAACTTCCATTCTTATATCATATATTGCACATTCTGACTTTCTTCGTTCACTGAGAAGATACTGGTTTACACATGATAAAAGAACAGGGAAGGTAGCATCCAATCAGTTCCTCTCTCATTTGCATGCACATCCATATATCATAATGCTAGTTAATTTTATCCTCCATTTCATTCAGTTCAGCATATGAGCCTGGGCTTAAGTGGCGAAAGTAAAATGAAATTGTTTTCTTTGATTACAAGGGGCAATATACCAAAACCACATATTTGGCCTATGTGGATGCATAACGTTTGTTTCTTCAGGCCATTTGATGAAAGATGCTACCAGTTTCAGAAGCTTCAGAATTTGAGGACAGAATGAACATAATCTATATGAACAATCGGAAAATGTAAAATTGTTTTCCTTTTTTTCACTATGATCCTGACTAATATATTATATAAATTTTGACCCCTTAAAAATCAGTAATTTAAACCTGTGCAAGAAAATTCATGGAAGGATAACTCCTAATTTGCTATCCATTTTTTATTCACTGTGCAATGATAAGTTATTTTATAAGATACCTAATAATGGGGAAAATTATGCAAGGTATTAATTCCTGTCCACTCATATTTACATCAAATGAAGAGTAATATTTTCTGTAGATTTATGGCTGCCCTCACCCCTAATGTGAGACCTTAGAATGTGGCTGGATTTTCTGTTGTGATACATGAAGATATAAAACTTCCATGCATACAAAGGTTTAAATTAAAAATAAAGGGATAGGGACTATAGGCAGATTTTACACTCAACAAAGATATTAAAGTAAGACAAATGACTGTGTGTAGCACCATAAGCTCAGGCAGTGAGCAAACTACTCTGCACTGGTCCTGCTTTGAGTCAGCAATGTGCCCTTGTGGCAAAGAAGGATAGTGGTGTCCTGGGCTGCGTTAGGTGCAGTGTTGCCAGCAGATCAATGGGGGTGATTCTTTCCCTGTACTCAGCACTGGTGAGGCTGCACCTGGAGCAGTGTCCAGTTCTGGGCTTCCCAGTACCAAAAAAAGAAATGGATCTACTTCCTAATGGCCATAGGCCAGTGACGTGATGAAGGGACTGGAACATCTCTCATCTGAGGAAAAGCTGAGAGGGCTGAGATGATTCAACCTAAACAAGACAAGGCTTATATACTTACAGATATATATATATAGATATATAGATATATATATATACACACATATACTTAGAGAAAGCTTATATACTTATTAATGTATAAAATACCTGAAGGTACAAAGAAGATCAAGCCAAGCTCTTTTCAGTGGTTCCCAGTGAATTAAACACAGGAGGTTCTGTCTGAACATCAGGAAACTCTTTTTCTACTGTGAGGGTGATCGAGCTCTGACCCAGGTTTCCCAAGCGTTTTGTGCAGTCTCCGTCCTTAGAGATATTAAAAAATAAATCTGGATGTGGTCCTGGGCAGCCTGCTCTAGATGGGCCTGCTTGAGCAGTGGGGACTGGACAAGATGACCCCCAGAGGTTCCTTCCGACCTCAATCATTGTGTGATTCTGTGAAGACTGAAGATAAACTACAACAACTTTAATGGAAAAAAACCCTTTTTGTTCTCCAGAGGAAAATATAGGCTACAGCTATTAAAATTTTAGAGACTCTTGCTTACCAGTATAAGCAATGCTTACTATCCTTCTAAATACATATTTCTTAGTCAATGATTTAGATTGAGCTCCTATTTCTGTCAGCAACATTTGGAGCTGAATCTAAGATTAATAGTTTTGGGGTGCTGAAGGAAAGAAAGTAAACTATTAAATGCTGTGTTATAGTATTCCTATTTCATGATGACTGATTTTATGTACTTCATTAACTCATTTAAACAGAGGTTAATTCTAATAATGAAGGATAACAGAAGTTACTCTTTTAAGATTTGCTCATTTTGTAAATGTACCACTCCTTTATTTTCTGTACTCATGGGAAAGAAAAAACTTCAAAGAACTTCGCTGTTTGATTCTGAGAAATATACACTCTCTCAGCCTGTCTACCTCTATTAGCAAAGGAGATCCCTCCTTTATTAGCGAATTCTAGGCTTGGCTGGTTTTGCTATCCAATGATTTTTCTTCTGTGGTGTGTTCCTCTTTTTAATGTTAAGATTCCAATTGCACTTCAGTCTCAGTCATGAGTAGGTCCCTGCTGTGCTAAGTGCTTTACGGACACGTGCCTCAAACAACTCAGAAAAAGAGGAAAAGAAACAGTAGTTCAGAAAAAGTCAGTGGTAGGGCTATGAATGGAGTCCAGGCCTATATTTTGGACCAATACTGTGAGCCTGGGAGGGTGCTGGATGCCTCTCTGTCCTTCTTCCCTGCCCACCTCCCATAAGCATAGACTATCTAGTACAACTCCATAGAGCAGAAAAAAACAGAGCAAAAGGTTTATTCATGTTGTTTCAAAAAGCCAGGGAGGTTAATACTGCCTGAAGTTACATAATTTGTGCTTCTTGCCATAACTTTTGACAAGCAGCGTGGGAAACCACATACCATGCTTTGTAGGGACCTGTCAGGAAAATAAATCCTGCAGAATACTGGAGAAAAAACTGTGGAGCCCTCCACTAGGATGAATAAGACTCTGACTCAGATTTTGTTTCCTACATGTAGCGTGTGCTTGTGCAGAAAAGAAGATTTTACATAATTATTCTGTAAACCTTCAGACAAATCCCACAGAAGAAATATAGTAGGATTAATATTCATTATATAATTTTAAAGAAGGATCAATTAATTTTGTAAATACCTCTACAGCATATATGATGTAAATTAGTGATATTTTTATTTCTGAATTTAAAATGTTTTCTCCTCCTAACAGATATCTTTGTTTTAAACAATATGAAAGAAGCATTAGGAAAAAAACTTTTGTAATATAAAATCAAGAGATTCAGGAAGACACATATTCTTCTCTGTTTCATGGTACAGCTTGGTTTGGTATAGAATTTGTTTTAAAGTAATTTGAGTTTTCTGCTGTGCTATTTTGGAGTCAGTTTGCAAAGCTTTTGTGTTCACTCACAAGCCCTTGTCTCAAGAGAGACAGACTTAGTGAAATTGCTCCTGTGAGTAATTGCTCAACAATAGGAAGAGGTTTCAAAACCAAGCCTTTAACTTGAGTAGAAAGGGGATGGTATTAGCTATTTGAGATGGTCCATTCATTTTTTTATTTTTGTATTTAAAATATTTAAATATTTTATCAATATTTTTTCTGCTTTTCAGTGTTTGGCTTAAGTCTTATTGCAATCTTGAAAACTGAAGATTCTAATCCCAAATCACCAAAATAATGATTGGGGTATTTTGATGTTCTAAGACCACTTAACACAATTACAGATTACATTATTTGTGCTGTTTCTGTGCACTGAGCTGTACATAGTTACCAGTTGTTATCCATCACTCTATATAGAAATGGAGAAAAACTAAATCTCTTGGTGATCACGCTGTATAGGTATGAATTGATGAATTATTTAAAGGAGTAGTACCCTCTTATTTACTGACAAGGAAGTCTAATATGAAGGTGCTTCTTTTTTTTTCTTCTTTGTTTTAAACAGCGAGAGTATTTATTCTGTGCTACTCAAGGCAATTATTTTTCTATAATTAGAAAACAGTCATATTTCATACTATACAGATACCTTTTGGTCCTGTAGGATAGAATACTGTTATTGATAATTTCTCATTGATTTCTGGATACTTTCCATCTGTATTTTCAGTGGGCTTTTGTTGTTCCTGTTAACAACAAAAACCTCAGCTGGATTCTCAGCTACATAGTAACAATGGCCCAATTTTCATCCTCGCGTCCTTTCATTTTGAAATTGCTTGTGCAGGTGGTTGCTATACAGCTCTGTTCCTTTTACGTGACTATAATGCATGTGATTTGTTATCAATCTGACTTCAGACCAGGCCACTTTGCAGGGACTGCAGAAGCAGAAGTCTTTAGTGATTGATTCCTTGCTGACCACTGCTAGCATGCCACAGAACATTCTCTGTACCAGTTGTAGTAGGTTTCACTGCCCTTTTAATGCAGTTGAAGTATGTTCTTTGCAGCTTTCTTGGCATTACTGTTCAAATATTTTACTTTGAAGAAAGTGGTCATCCAAATCAAATTGCAGGACATTGCCTCCAAATTAGAAAAGCCATTTTTTCCTCAATAGATCTGTGTCTTATGTGTTCCCTTTTTCCTAACCTCTCTATGTTCTTCCTCCCCTTCTAGTGTCTTTCAGAGGTATGGCTAAAAATGACAATCAGAAGATCTTACATTCCAAAGCACTATATCCAACTGTTGTTTTTTTTTTTTGTGACCATCCTGTTACTGTCAGGAAAAGGACAGGAAAAATTGAATGTTTCTGGTTGGGATATTATATTCTACTTTCAAGATAAGTGAGCAAAATTATGTCAGTATCCTCTATGAATGTTTTCACAGAATCACACAGAATCACAGAAAGTTAGGGATTGGAAGGGACCTCAAAAGATCATCTAGTCCAATCCCCCTGCCGAAGCAGGACACCTAGGTGAGGTTACACAGGAAGGCATCCAGGCGGGTTTTGAATGTCTCCAGAGAAGGGGACTCCACGACCTCCCTGGGCATCCTGTTCCAGTGATCCGTCACCCTCACTGAGAAGAAGTTTCTTCTCAAATTTAAG